>BMAO01016681.1:0-600000 GCA_019973975.1 Trichonephila clavata
CGAATACATTCCCCCCTCCCTTTTTTAAAAAAGTTGATTTGAAGTCCAACAACTCGTCTTCACAAAGTTTCGCTACATATTTGTGACAGTTTGTTTTTAGATTTGTGTCATAGTTCCTTTTAAAGTTATATTAATTAGCACAGTTTTTACATGTCAGGCACAATATTTTTTTCTTGCTTTGGGCATAAAAATATTGCAGTTCCCATTTTTCTTGAAAATTACGACGTTCATCTTCAGTTCACCTTTTCTTACTCTGTTCTTGAAGTTTGATTATGTTTTTATTAAATAACTTTTTAGTTTAATATGAATCAAAATCCACTTTCATTCATAAACTGTTGAGTAAGCACTACATTTTTTCTTGGTCGAGAGTTTTTAAATTAAAAAAGAATAATACTTCTCACAACTGCTTCTGACGTCACGCTATTCGTCTCTCGCTGATTGGACTCTTCAAAGAAAAATAAAAGTGGCACACACACGATGAATCGTTATACAATCTCTATAACAAATAATATTCCTGAATGCATTTAGAATTTAATAAAAAAAATTATTTATTCTAGTAAAACTAAATGTTATTGTAAAACTTAAAAATATTAAAAATAATTTGCATTTAAAGGCTATATCTATGATTAAAGTATCCGACTACCCTAAACTTGTGTATTTTGCCAAAACTTGACAGTCTTTAATGTTTTTATTTTATAGACCATCTTATTAGCTATATAAAAATACGAAGTATGTTATTTTCCGTTCACTAGTACAAAAACTTCAAGTGTTTTAGTAAAAACAGATGCTATTACTTTAAGCAAGATGTCATACTCTAAAACGCGTTTTACTCGAAATGTGTTTTTTGGAAAATACTCAAACGGGGCCAGCAATTGATAAAAAAGTTTTTAAAATAATCAAACGTGAAATTTTTTGTGTATGTTCTGTATAATAGTAGAAGTGTTTTAACTTTCAGATTTATCAATCACTGTTTTATTACAAAATATACAGCCCCTTATGTGAATATAATCACGATTTGTTTAAGCAATTTCATATATGAACAAAGATAAAGTGCTGCAGTTTTTGTAAAAACTAAAATATCTCTTATCCTAAAGATCATTTACAAAATGAATAACATAACAACACATCAGAATCAAAAAATTGAAAATTTGATCAAAACCTTTTGGTATTGAATGGGCCGCGTTTATGTTATTTTTTGTTAATTTTTACCCATTTTTTTTCTATTTTAGTAAAAATAATTTCTTTTTCTATTCTTAATTTTAGCATATTTTTCTTAAAATGTACTGAACAAATCTAGAAACAGCAAAATAATCCCAATATCTCCATTTTTTTGAAAAAATTTGTTGCAAGTTGTCGGATACCTTAAATAGGATTTTTTTAAAAACAAGAATAAATAACAGATTAATATGTTGTATATTTTTTAAAGTTTACCGGAAATGTAAATTTCAAAATAAAAAAAAAAACTCTTAAAAATCCTGATTTTGTAAAATGTTTTCGCGGCCCCAACCTATGTACTGGCGGGCCACGTGTTTGACATGCCTGTATTAATGCCAGCTCAGATGTCATTCTCGTCACTTGACCATGGTTCAAAATTACGAGATTCATCGCCAAAAGCCTTCGTGTAGCTAAACTGTGCGACATTAATATTCACTCACTCACCAATTCCTCACAATATACTTAAAACCAAGAATTTCTTTATAAAGATATTGTGGCAGGGGATTTTTAGGAACCGATAATAAATAAATGCAAATGACGTTGGGGTACAACTTGTAATGGGAATCCAATTTTTAGGTGGAATAATCAAGCTATAAAGTTTTCAATGTTAAATACTTGCGATTGTTTTGCTTACGTCTCTTCGAAACTACACGATTGTATTGGTAATGGACCTTGTAAATTTGAGTCACAATAAAGTGACAAGGACACCAAAGCTGGTATCCGACACTTCACATTTTTACACCTCACCATCATGAGGGCTTTGAGTCTCGACAGGTTTAATGTACATTCAACCCTACTAGATATTTGGGAATAATTATCAATTATAAATTTACTTGGTTCCAATATATCTTCTACTTTATAGAAAATTGTGAGGTCCGCCATCATTAATCCGTGTGTTGCTTCAGTCTGCGATATAAATTAAAATCAAATCATATATACAGTCGACTGTCGATAATTCAAACCTTCATTAATGCGAACATCTCGATAATTCAAAGTATACGCTGAGTCATTAGAAAAACTCTTGATATTTCGAACTAAAACAATACGTTTTATGCACTCAATATTTCAAAGTAAAATCTGTGGCTGGCCAGACTACAACATGTGATGTGTGTGTGATTTGAAGTTATCTTATAAAACTCTCACCAATTTGAATACTCACTATCATGTACAGTCCTGTAGAAAACAGATCGGAGCTTACAAGTTTGTGTTATATTGTCTCTGCGTATCTCCCCTGTTACGTAACTTCTTTGATGACCATCTGTCTGCTGTTTCTTAGTGTTTTCCAGTTCCTCAGGTGAAAAGACACTTTTATTGCTTTCCTTCTTAAAGGAGACAATAGACCAATCGCAGCTGTTGGCAGCCGTCCATATCTTTCGTTTAACACGTAGGCTTACTACACATGGGTTCAGAAAGGATGTTTCACTATTGTGAAGAAGAGATGCGTAGGATTGTGTATGATTGTAATGAATGTATTTTTTTTAATACAGGACACTTTTAACTTTTCTGTATAGTATTTATACTGTATAATATGTACTTTTTAAAAATACTTTAAAATAATTTTGTACATATGTACAATTGTTGTCTTATTATATAGTTTCAAATTTAAATATGTCAGAAAAAAATTTCTCTTCGTGTATTTTGGGAGTTTTTTCTACCCTCTTGATAATTCGAAGTTTTTCGTTGGTCCCTTCAACTTTGAATTATCGACAGTCGACTGTAGTTTAAAGATAAAAATCTATACTTTCACCAAATTTTTCAGTAAAGTAAGGAGGTGTAATCGGGGGATAAATATGAATTTATAGTATCTCGGGTAGTTAGGAAAAGTATGTGATAGAATAAAGAGCAAAGTGTTGGAGGAAATCTTAACAAAATAAAAAAGTTCCATTATAAAGTGAGTGAGAGTTATATTATAATACCGCACTATAAAAAAACACGAGGACCATTGGCGACAAACCTCGTAATATTGAATCAAAATCAAGTGATGAGGACGACACCTGAGTTGACACCTCCCTTTCCTAACTATCATACCAGCGGGAGCGGTTGGCCCATTTAGCTAAGATTTCAAAATGTGATACCACACGTGTTCTTCTCTATGCATAACAATCATGGAGATTTCTTTTATTTGCACAACATCTCAATTTTAAAAACATGAATGTTGGTATCCTCCATCACATCATTAAATACTGTGACCATAAATTACACAATTTCGCAGTGATTCACAATTTTTCACAATTTTGCACAATTGTTCAGTAACGTGATCTGCCATAGCCGTGCTGTTAATCGCCCTCACAAATGAAGCAAAAACCTTTTGGTGATTTAAGTAAAATTAACATAGTTTGAGCCGGTTTAATAAAATGATGCCACCTAACTTTGGCACTATAAAAAGAAAATAATATATAATTTTCAAAATAAGTTATTTCAAAAGATGACTCCTTTAATGATAATTCCAAAATGGTACAGCACTTGCTACATTTCTATGCATAACGTTGCCATTTGGTTTTTTTCTACAAAATAAACTGAATCTTAAGTGTGTAACTCACATCAAGCTGTAAACTTAAAAATAAAAAAAATTTGTAATACTTTAATGAATTACTTTTTCGAAGCTTTCGTTTTCTACCTGTCAAAGATTCTGAAAAATTAACAATGAGAACGCGTGCGGTGGCCAGTAAAAGAACAGAGCATTAGGGAGTGATAGATATTGTTACTATTCTATGAGTATTAACCTACATAACTTATATGGATGGCATATGGAAAATCCACATTTAATGCATGAAGACTGGACCCAATTTGAATTTAAAACCAACATGTAGACCGAAATAATAAACGGAAAAATAATTTTTAGCGTTTGAGTTACCCAAAAGGTTAAATTGAGCCAAATACTTACATTTTCTTCGAATATAGATGTGCCTCTCAATAACCAAAAAGAAGGATGCCCAGTGCATTATGTGTTCCTCCTGAACAGAATATCTAGGTAGGTGGATCGGACGTCATGGTTCAATTGCACATGGCCAGCTTGTTTACTAGATTAAAACTCCATCGATTTCTTTTACTGGGGCTGCATAAAAGAAAATGTTTACTTTAAATCAATCGAAAATGTGACCGAACTGTGGCAAAGGATTTTTGAAGCAGTGAAGAGAGAGGAAATAAACTTAGCTTATTACTCCCGACTCACACCACACGGTTCCTTTTTAAAAATATGTAAAGCCTGCATTTGCGTAGAAAATAAACACTTCGAACATTTACTTCATTAAAGTGTTTCAAAAGTTTTTTACGTTTTATTTTGAAATTTATTGTTTGGTTTGAGTTACTTAAGATTCAGTTTTTTTTAAAAAAAGAGTCATCTTGTAAGAGAAAAGAAATGTAGCAAGTGCTGTACTATTTTGTAATTGTCACGAAATGGATCGGTCGTCTTTTGAAACAACTTGCTTAGAGTAATATGTATTATTTTTCTTTTTATGGAGCGTCAAAGTTAGGTGACATCATTTTCTCATACCACAGCCGAAACTATGTTAATTTTAGCTAAGCCAGCAAATTGTTTTGCTCCATATGTGACTGTAATTCATAGCACGGCTATGAACTTGGGAAAAAATCACTGTGAAATTGTGGAATTTGAGGTTACAGTACCTAATGATGTGATGGAGAGTACAAACAGGTGGTGTTTTTAAAATGAAGACGTTCTGAAAATGAAAAAATTCCAATTTTATACAAAGAAAAGAACACGTGTGGTACCATTTTGGAATTTTAACTAAATGGGCCAACTTTTGAGAAACTTTCCTGAAGTTGAGTAATAGTGTTCTTTTTATGGAGAGTCAAAGATAGGTGGCATCTTTTTTTCAAACCCCGACTCTTACAAATTGCGTTAATTTTACTAAACAAGGAAATGTTTTTCCTGTGACTGCGATTAATAGTATGGTCATGTAAGATGACGTTGGTGAAAAAATCATCGTAAAATAGTAAAATTTGTGGTTACAGTAGCTAATGATGTGATAGAGGGTGCAGTTTTCCCCATTTTCAAAAATCGGCTCGTTTTCAATTAAACAAGAGCTAGGGATTTTTTTTTAAAACATTTTTCACTGAACAGATATGCACCCACCTTTCACCTTGTGCCCACTTATCGTTAAATTTCGGGACATCCTGTATATATATACCGTTGGACCTCGATTTAACGAATTTATCGGGACCGAACAATTTGTTCGGTAAATCGGGTTATTCGTTGTATCGGGGTCCAAACAAAATGCAAATTTTTGTCCACTTACCTTTTGGAAATTCTATAATAAGCAACTACACAAAAAATATCAATAGCTGGAAATTACACGCTTTTTATTCAACAGCTAAAAATACTATTAGAGAATTATTACGCACGAGTTAATTGTAAATTTAAAAATACTAATTAATAGATGTTGGACAATCTTTTGATTCTTCACTCAAAAGAGTTCTTTTGTCGACTTTATGTAGAGAAAAAAATACTGCGTCATTTACATCCAGTTGGATAAGGTATGTTTTCACAGTTTACAAATACTGTAGAACATTAGAAAATGTAACAATTATGATTAGTTCCACTAATACTAAACAAAATCCAAGTTTTTCTAATACAAATTAATAAAAAAAAATTTCAGCTGTATAAATAATTCGTTAATTCGGGGTATATTATTCGTTAAATAGGAGTTTTTGTCTTTATTTTAATAGGGGAGAAAGAAAAATCACGAAATTCGTTTAATAGGGGTTCGTTATATCGGGGTTCGACTGTACATAAATATATATGTCTAGTAAATTTTATAAAGACCTTGTCAAGTTTAAAAGAGTTACTATATATATTTTATATACAATTTTTTTAATACATATATCAGCAAATCAGGCAAAATTTTCCATGAAGTATTAATAAAAAATCCACAGCCATACTTAAAAATAACAAAGAACTTATTGAACAAATTAAAGATAAAAAGATTTCTTCAGTCTATATATATATGTGTGTAACTGCCGCTTACGTCATTACTTGGGGTAACCAAAAGTAATTAATAGAATCTCGGGGTAAATTAATATATTTAATGGCATAAGATAGCACAGTTACAAAGAACAGACACTTAGACAATTACAAGACAAACATTTAGAGAAAATAAGGGAAAATAAGAAAAGTTTACATAGTCCAGGATTGGACATCGAAACAGGGAACCCACGCTTGTCCAGATTCAAACTCTCTCTGACGATACTACAGTGTTTCGTACAGTCACACTTCCGGTCCAAACCCATATTGTAATGGCGGCACCTACATTTCGGTCTTGGAACTATACCGTGTGTTACAGACACTCTGGTTCCGTTGACGTCTCGGCTCGGAAACAGGAGGTACTCTTTTTTTGGGGGCGTCCTCTTTTCCAAAGAGGAGCTTCTTCTAAGACCAGGGTGGTCCATACACTTTTCCTATGATAGGAATCTTTGATTGCCAGGGTGGCACTTCTTCCGAGACCAGGGTGGTCTATACACTTTTCCTATAACAGGATTTTTTTATTGCCGGGTGGCACTTCATACGAGACCAGGGTGGTCTATATACTTTTCCTATGATAGGAAATTTTTGATTGCCAGGGCGGCACTTCTTCTGATACCAGGGTGGTCTATACACTTTTCTATAACAGAAGTCTTTGATTGCCGAGGCGGCACTTCTTTCATGACCAGGGTGGTCTATACTTTTTCTATGGAAGTCGTTGTTATTGGATGGGGGCCCTCCCCCTGGTTGGAAACATGATTCAAATTTTTCCGCATTGAATTAATTACAAATTTAAACTTTGATTTTAAAATTTTATATATAAACAGACCAAAATTAAATTTGACAAAATATTACTAACAGAATAATAGTACAGTATTATGCCACAAAAAATATATATAATATCTTACTTTCATACAATAAACAATTCGAAAAATTTCATGAATCACAAAAAGGAAAAATAAAAATATTTTCGTTTTTTATCATTTTTAATACATAATCAAAGTAAAAAACTTTTTCAAAGTTTTAGCCAAGAAAAAAAATACATATGGCATAAAAATGATCAGAAAACACTTTGGAAATAACATAAACCTCAAGTAAAAAAAAAAGAATCATATACTCTATACTATAATGTACACTAGCTGAATGACAATAAAATTCTCTAATTTCAAAAAGTGATAATTAATTTACAATTCAATATTAATGATATTAAAATAAAACAAATTCTTCAATATCAGCTATCTTCTAATTTAGTACATCAAAACCAAAATAATAATAATTATATAATATTCATTATTAATCAAAAGGAGTTTCAGCAGTTAACAGGAAATGGATTAATAAAAACAATTCAAATACGTTTAAATAGAAATACCGTTCATAATTTAATTCATTCACTGAAGTTATCAATAGTACAAACTTGATTACACTTAGTAGAAGTACTTGAAAATATTTTCCAAAAATTTTAAATAAAAACAGAATTGTAAATACTTTATCAATAACATACAAGGTTTCAAATGTTATATAGTAATACTTCGTAATCAATCATATACTTTCAAAAGAATTATTTTTATGTTAGGCATAAAAAGAACAGAAAAAAAAATTATTATAAGAATTGCAATAATTTCTTGATAACAAAACCATATACGTGTTATTAGCATAAAATTCTTAATTAGGAAGAAAATATGCACTCATAAATAATTAACCTTCAATTAGCTTTAATCAGATCAACCGATAGAATGAAAATTTCGTTTTCAAAGATTAGGAAAACTGACAAATGAATATCAATTTTAAATTCAATTATGTTGTTTTCCTGTAACACACAATATATACTACGAATAATAATCTTATATACACACACAATAACAGAGCATGATTATTTAGAATAAACAACACTTATCTGTTAACAGGTTTTCTGGATGAAAATATTCATTCGCAGGGTGCGAATCCTCTTATTGTCGGGATGACAAACATTTCCACCCCTAAGGCTGTGGGGGGAAAAGCGAGAGAGAGCTGGGGTCGGGCCGACGTTTGGGCGCCAATTGTAACTGCCGCTTACGTCATTACTTGGGGTAACCAAAAGTATCTAATAGAATCTCGGGGTAAATTAATATATTTAATGGCATAAGATAGCACAGTTACAAAGAACAGACACTTAGACAATTACAAGACAAACATTTAGAGAAAATAAGTGAAAATAAGTAAAGTTTACATAGTCCAGGATTGGACATCGAAACAGGGAACGCACGCTTGTCCAGATCCAAACTCTCTCTGACGATACTACAGTGTTTCGTACAGTCACACTTCCGGTCCAAACCCATATTGTAATGGCGGCACCTACATTTCGGACTTGGAACTATACCGTGTGTTACATATGTATTTAAAAATGTTAATTATGATAGATTTAGTTCTCTACTTAAGTTTGTACTAAAAGGGCATTATATATGTTATCAACAAATTAAAGATTTGGCACAAGATGGCTCAGCTAGGAACTGTGTAGCCAATTTACATTCACATTAATTTGAAAATAACTTCATTGATAATTCTGAATATTAAATTTTTTGTTGTGTAGATGATATTATCATTTTTGGCGATCAAGACAATTTTAAACCTAACACTAGTTTTTATTTACAATATCTTAATTTACACAGACAAATAGTAATAACTATGGAGCAAATTTTCTTGATATAGAAATTAAATTAAAAATAATGTCATAGTTACTAATATTTATGAAACGAGAAGAATTTAAATATTCAATATTATAAAAGTACCTCATTGAGAGAGTAATGAACATGTTTCTATATTCAGAAATATTATTATTAATTACATACAATGTAATAAATTTCTATAGTTTCAAATTTGTATATATATATATATATATATATATTTCAAAAATGTACACAAAATAGTTATTAACCTAAAATAACTATAGTCATGAGAGTATAAAGTCTTAGCCACATTAGTACTAAAGCAAACTCCTGGCCTTAGGAACCAGGATTGCAGGTTTTGTGGCCAGCCAACCTTCACCTGTATTTGCCAATACTCTGGACCATAGGGAAAGTAAGAAATGTCTAGAGAAGTTTAATTATTATTACAAATAAAACCATAATCTATTAATGTAAAACGATAATATTATAGCCTATAACAAAAACTAGAATATTTTAAAATCAAAGCTAAAACAATTAGATAAAGATTTACCACGTAAGTACAGCAAAAAACATTTTCCCGGGCAATAGAAAGGTGAATAACAGTAACGCATATAATTATTAAATTTTGATAAAATAACATTAAGTCTATATATATACACATTTAAAAACTCTAAATTTTGTTTTAAAATTCATAGAAAATAAAAGTACAACCCAGACATATACAATTCATTTTAAATAAATTATATTATCATTAATTTACTTAGCATGAGGCGCCATCTATCGATTAAGTGTACAAATAATCACTATTTCTTAACTAAACATAGGAATATAACATTTTAAAAATTAGCAGGGTATCCATGTTCTACACAATGATTATTAAAATTTAAATATATATTAAATTTATTTCACTAACTAATACGTTATTACGAGGAATGTAATTGAAAATAATATTTTTACATATAGATAGATATAAATTCGAATTCCAGTAAGGCACTTTAAAAATGTTAATTTAAAATCATCTCTTTTATCATAAATATTGCTATGTAATTTATAGTCTTTAATATACAATGATACATATAAGTAATTAGTTTTCACTGGATTACTATTAATTTTAATTAGGTTTAAATAATTGAGATAAAAAGTAATATTGGGGTTAACATTATTAGTTTTACCAAAAATAATTAGATCATCTATGTATCTAAATATGTAATAATCATTATTAATAATATATTTATATTCATAAAAGTGTAAATATAAATTATCCAAACTATTGCTAGCAGCCATTTTGAGGCAAACCTTTAGTTTGTTTATACAAAGAACCATTAAATATTCTGTAGTTTTCTTTTAAGACTAAATCTATGAGAGTTCTAAACTTTTGTAAATTAATATTAAGGTTATAATTACTATAATTTTCTATAAAATTTTCTATAAATATCAATGGAATTAAAAAGATCTTCAAAGTCATAACTATAAACTGAATAAATATTTTTATTTTTAAAAAAAATCTATAATATCTTTACTATCATTAATTATAGCTTTATTATATACATTGCTTATTGATGAAGTTTTGTGTAATATTATGTAACATTTTACCTGCAGTAGTGATATATGTTTTAAAACCTTTTATTACTGTTCTAAATTTAACAGGATTTTTATGGAATTTAGGTGTTAAAAATATATATGGAAACATAATCATATGAATGGAAACACCTAATTTTCTATAAATAGCAATAATTCGATTATTAATTTCTTTATGTGACAAGTCCAATATTTTAAAAGATTCATTGTTTAAAAAGTGTTCATTAATCATATTGTTATAAAAATATTTACAAATTACAGCATAATTTCCAGGCACTTAGTCAATGTAAACAATAATAAAAATCTTTTGTAAATCATAAATCTTCTTTTTTACATCTTTATAAGTAAGTTCTGATTTAGAATGGTAATTAAATTTCATCAAGTCTTAAAATATTGTACTTAAATTCATCAAATGCTTCTAAAGGCATAACGTATTTAACTGCAGATTTTGTAACAAAATTATTAATAACTTTATTAATTTGTTATTTAACAGTATTATTGTTATTAGAAACAACTAATGCCTTTTCTCGTGATATCTTTTAAAATTTTGTCCTTGAATATAGTTAAATTGCTTGTGACTACATGTGTGTTTATGACAGATATCAATAAATTCATGAGGTAGTTCTTACATTTACAATCATCTATGTCAAGAGAAGGTGAACCACTATTGTAATTAAAGATAAATCTGCCCATCGTTTTACTATATTTAAAAGCTTTTTTTTAACAATTACATTCCTAACAGGAAAAAGTGACAAATGTCTATTAATTACACTAGAAAAATTAACTTTATCAAATGTTTTATTCATGAATAATAAAGTGCAGTATTTTGTAGTATGTTCATTAATTTTATCTATAGTTATATTGAATTTATTAACTAAAAAATTATTAATATCTTTAATGATGTGAACTGCATGACACACCTTAAAGCACCCATTATTTAAGATTTCATCTAACATTACAATTTCCTTTTTTTTTAGACCAAACATGAAGTATTTAATCTTCTTGATATTAGAGTTTATTTCAAAATCATCTATAATAAGTTTAATATTATCAATTAAAGATTTTTTATCTCTACTTTTTCTTTTAGTTCTTTTGCTTCTAGAATTTCTTTTAGAATTATTATCAAAATTGGGAACAGTATAAAAATATTATTACTCTGTAACATAATTTGCAGTGTGTTTTTAGCAAAGTACATAACATTAAGACCACATATGGGTATATTGTATTAAAACTCCTTGATAAAGTGATTTTCCCACCATAATCTGTGCTTAGTATTTTTTTGGTACAATTTTAATATATATATATAATTGACAATTCAACATTTTTAAATGCATGCATGTGAAAGTGTCTGAATTCAATTTTATTAGAATTGTTGGAATTATACTGAAGTTTTTAACATCATGTCTATGTTGATTAATCCTAATGTTAATAATATTTGAGGTCTGTCCAATATATTTATACTGACAAACTTTACAATTTAAAAGGTAAATACAGTTAAAAGTTTTACATAGGTTAAATTTAGATTCACAATCATATTGATCATGGTTTACATAGTCAAGTCTTACGTCTACTATCTTTACATTTATTGAATCTCAATTTAATACTATTATTAGATTTAATGTTTTTAAATTTTTGTTTGGAGAAAAATTGTCCTTATTTACATGCAGAGTATTACTACTATTGTAACTTTTATTACCAAATTGTTTATTATAATTGCTACAAATTAAATTTTTTGTTTCATTTGATGAGTATGACTATTAATGAATTTTTTGTTCCAAAAAATTCTTGTCTTGAATCGTTTAGTCTTAATATTACTACTATAATCATTAAGATTATGAAGTAAAATTGATTCCTTTCCCAAATTGTCATTAGATAGTGAGTCACAAAAATCCATCATCCTAACCACTTTACTTATCTCTAGAATGAGTCAAAATATTCTGCATTGAAAACAGAAATATGGTACCAAATCAGTATAAATAGAGTGCCCTAAGCAAATATAACAAGTTAATTTTTAAAAAAACAAACTTGATAGTAATATATATATAGAGAGAGAGAGACAGATAGCCTGGTCATGTCGTCTCGTTTTCAACTCGGCCTCAGTCACATCATAATCCAAATAATTTTAATCGTCAGATGTTATTACCAGACAAAACACATGAATCTCAAGTTATATTATGCAGGAAAGGACTACCTAAACTCCTACTATACCAGTACAACTATTTGGGCAGGGACATAATGGATGATTGTATGGATGATTCTTAGTGAATGACACATTTCCCTTCTTATTCTCATACACTCAAGTTTCTCACTCAAGCTCACAAATTATTCCATAAATAAATTTTAAGACCTGCAATAACTCATGAATCTACCATATGGTATTTGGAAACCAAAGTAAATTTTAAACAAATATATATTGTTGAAATCTGTAATCTTCGTCCCAATGCAAATGTACCCTGGTTTGCCTTAAACAGCACATTTCATAAAAATTTTAGAAACAACCCACTAGAATGACACTCGTATCCTTTCTCGACCACCAGCTGTCCTTCAGTTAGGGACGTCTAAGATTTCTTGAGGCCTTATGCAAAAGTAAACTCCTCCTGCTACCCTTAAAGGTAAACAATATATTTCTGGATTCCCTCCAATCGACAATGCTATTCTTCATAATATTGCTTTTAGGGAAAATCTAGCTGCTTCTTCCATCTAATTATGATTGCACTGTCTCCATTTTTTCTTCCTCATCCTTCAGAGAGGAATTCCATCAATAGTATAAAGCGCAGTGACAAAAATACTAATTTCCCTGTTATTTGCTATACTGATGGTAGTAAAATTGATGGCAGAGTTAGTTTCGCTTTTGTTCTGTTCAGGAGTGGTGTTGAATCCGAGCACTTTCAATTTAGTTGTGATGAATGCACAGTTTCTGTAGCTGAACTTTTATGTTTAAATGTCGCCATTAAATGGATCACTGAACAAAATAGTGTCTCAGATTATCTCATCTATACAGACTCTCTTTCCTCCTTGGATTCCCTTAAGTGTATTTCTCTAACAACATAATCGTCGAGACCCAAAAGCAACTTAAAAGCTTAAAAGATAAAAACATCTCAATAGATTTTGCATTTGTTCACGGACACACGGGCATTTTTGGAAATGAGCGGGCCGATTGGCTAACCAAGGCTGCAACCAAGCGCAAAATTGACATTGCCGTTAATGTTCCTAAATCATTTTACAAGAAGATTATGAAGGAAAGAGAGAATGGTGAAGTCTTGAAACCAAGAATATCTCACATCAAATAAAGGGAGCGTAACAAAGAAATTTTTTCTAACCATTAAATAAGAGACTGTCTTGCCATCATTTTTATACTAATTACAAAATAAACCAATTTCTAACTGGTCATGGCGATTTTACAAGCTACTTGAACAAATTTAATTTAGTTACATCATCTTCCTGTGATTGCGATATTGGTGTGTGTGTGGCGAGGAAAATGTCGAACATGTGTTCCTTCTGTGTTCCAAGTTTGAAAGAGAACGGAATATATATCCTAAGACTGGCATTCCAGGGACTTATGTAAATTGACCTCCGAATCTTCCTCAACTTCTTTCCACCAGAAGTACTTTTAAAAAGTTTAGTGAGTTTGTTGTGAGTATTTGTAATTCTTCCTAACCTAAAGGGATTATTTTTCTTCATCCCTTTGTATTGTGTGATTAATACTTACTTCTGTGAGCCCTGTGTGATACTTTGTGGTGCACAGGGATTTTATCATTGTTTTCAATATATATATATATATATATATATATATATCGGATAGGTTGTCAAATACTCATTCAAACAGTAATCGATAACAAATACATGTGCTTGTCTTACAATCTCACAAACTGAGGGACAAACTGACTCGATCGACCGCCATTTTTCGACTAAATAAGTAATGCTGGTGTATGGTGGTAGGCCTAAGCCTAAACAGGGATGATAGGCATGACATAATAATGCCAGCGTGCCACTTTTGCCATTTGGAATGTAGGTTCCAGTTTAATATCCGAGAATAACATTTGAATTTTAAAATTATTCAGGAGTTAGAGCAGAGTTTCCCAAACTTTTTTGTCTCATAGACCCCTTGCCATGTTTTTTTGGTTTCGTATCGACCCCTGTTTACCTAATATTGTTTTTTTGAAAATTTATTAACTTAACTCGGCACTTCTCGTGCAGGGTGTGTCATACCCACCGTCTAACTTTTTTCAACGCTCCTCCTAAACTTATTTTGAAAAATGGATAATTTCTCGTGTGGCTGTCTTTATGGTCATATCCTTTGAGGGGCCTTAGCTTGAAAGTGAATTCTAAATATATATTTTTGGATGTAGACTCTTTGGGTATGTCATACCCTGCGCGTGATTCACCGTTACAGTTCTGAATGCATGAGCACTTTTTAAATCTTCCTTATACTATGGCGTATTATTGTTGTTATCATGAAGAAATGTGATATTTAAATAATTTAATATATACAGATTATTTAATACATATAGTACAACAGTATTTTTGGATGAAGAAATTCGCGGTTTTGGTGAGGAAAAATCAAATGATGAAGAGTATAACAGCAAGTATAATTCCTCCACTGAAATCAAGCCAGATTTAGAAAAGGGAGACACTGTTGAAAATAAATGTTTTATATGTAGCGACTCAAAAACATTTGAGAAGAACGTAATTTTTAAGGAGAAAACCGATACACATCTTATCCACTTTCAGATGAACTTTTGAAGGGGGAAAAAAACTATTCCTGGAACACACACAAAATAAGAGAAAATAAAAAAAGAAATTTTAAAATTTTTTAATTTAAAGAATAGAGAAGTTTACTCCTATATGCTTAGTTTGAAAAAGATACAGATTTAAAAAAAATTAAGATCCAGTGAAAACATCGCACTCACTCACGACGAGATTAAAGGAGTGCATAAACAATGCACTGAATGCCCTTATAAAAAGAACAGAAAAACTAAACTTACGTGTTAAAAATATAGTAAACATGTTGTATTTCCTATTTGTCTTCCCTTTTAACCTTTGTATACAAATTTTACGGTAAAAACACAATGTAAACACTCTTGGGTATGACACACCCTGCGCGAGAACTTTAAGTCGTTTTTTTCACGCGAGTGATGCTGGGTTAAGTATCTTTTTGACAGCTGGTACAGTTAAATTTCTAACTATAGTGAAGAGAGAACAGTTTTTAAAAAACTCATGTTAATGAATTAAATTAAATTAATTAATTTAATCTATAAAACTGTTACACAAAATATATAACTGAACAACAAATAAATGAATTTAATGAGAAAAACGAATCTGGTGCTTCAATTACAAATTTTCAATATTTAATATCAATCTAGTCAGTTTTAACCTTAAATCGAATTTGTTAAAAAGTGTCCAGTTCCTCCTTTCTTTTGCTTTTGAGATTGGTAAATCTCGCTGAAGTGTCCTCTCACTAGGAAAAGCCTATTAAAACTTTCTCACGATATTCCATAATTCGCGACAAAAAACAGGTATGTTGTTTAAAGCCAAAATTGCTAACATCCGCTTCTAAACTGTATTTTAAAATCGTTAGAGCCTATTCTGGAAGTTCCTATTGTAATAGGACATTTTTTTCAATGTGACTATATGAATTAATTGCCTACTGTGGTTTTATTACTATAAAAAAAGCAATCTCAAACCTAGTTTCAAAATATGAGTGAAGGACATTTAAATGTTGGACGTAGGTTAAAATGTCCTGAAAGATAGTCTGTGACAAATTGAGAAAATTTGAGGCGTCCAATATTATACTTCTTTAATTTAATTCTGGAAAGAAATGTTGAAATGGTCTTGTGTCTTAAATAATGTCACCTGTAACCACAAATTAACCTCACTAAATTGAGAAAATAAATCAGTTAAGTTGTAAAATCTATTTTCAACTACATCACATTTTTTTAAAGATTAAAGTCACGCCTGGTTTAATCAGAGCCACTATTATAGACCCCCAAAATTATTTTTTCACTGGAGTAGACCCCTTGCACATTGCCATAGACCACTTTGGGAATCACTGAGTTAGAGTTATATTAACGTCGCACTTTAAAGCAGCACGAGGGCTATTGGCAACGGACCTCATAATTTGGAACCTCGGTCAAGTGACGAGGACAGCATCTGAGAGCTGGTACCTCCCTCTCCTAACTACCACACCAAAGGGGGGACATTGAGTCTTGGCAGGTTTAACATGCATTGACTTCTCTACACGGTGGGTCTTCAGTGGCATCAGGATTCAAAACCATGAAACTACGGTAACGAGTTCGTTATCATAATCAACTAGGCTATCACGGCTTGTTAAAATTATTGAATTATGGTCTTACTGAAGCCGAGTTGAGAGCGAAATGTGGCACCTCTCTAGGCTGAGGCCCTGACCCCGAGCTTAGGGGGCCCGTATTTTGAAACTTCCCTGCGTAAACACAAATTAAGTGCGGCTAGTAATATTAATTCTACATAACTTATCATAATAATGTTCTTTCAGAATAAAAATACTTCTTTTAAAATCTTACATTATCTATTTCTTTTGATATTTTCGATAAAAATTTATCACCATTAAGCTTAGTTTATTTCTTTTCCTTGTTTTCTTAATAACTTCGGATCCATCAAGTTCTTTATAACTCTCATTTTTTGTTCGGAAAGTTAGAATGTGAATCTATGCTGGACATGTAACCCGAGACTTTTTTCAGAGAAAAAAAGCCATCTCTTAGTGGTGGCACCTTTGCAGCTTCTTCCTCATCATTGCCACAAAAGAAAGCTTTGGAAAGGCGGGGTGTAGTGGGCATCCGGAGGGAGAGACGGGATCCTAAAGCTTCCTGTAGAGCAAGGACTTACTTCACATGAAATTGATTCCTCACTCAAACAGGGCTTTCGTCTGAATGGCAGCTCATCCTTTTCACACCGAACATCCGAGACTGAACTCGGGATCAAATCTGGGATATCCGAGGACTTTTCAGCACCTTCGTGACAGCTTTTTGGCATTCGTAGTGAACCATATGCACAAAAGATATTTCAGGTAATTTTGATGTATCTTTGTAATCTACAGAACTGATCTCCAAATTCTTCTGTTTATGTGCTTCTAAAATAATATATATATATAAGTTGTACCCAGCAATGACATTGCATATAATATAATGTAGTGTTATCGTGTGCATGCACTTTGAGCTAGTGCAATTAAGATATAGGGCAGGGGTTGGCAACCTTTTAATTATGGCGTGCCAAAAAAATTTACCAATAGGATTCAGCCTACCACATAGTAGGGCATTTTTGAAACAATTCAATTCCCCTGCCATAATGCATGCAGAGTTAGAGAATAGAGGTCAATAATATAAATTTACAGTTTTATTATATATTCATTTTTCATCATTTAAAAATATTTCTTAACGTAAGAATAAACAGCGTAAAATATAAGAAATCATACCTATTTTATGTATTTTCAAGCATATTTGTTACAAAAAGAAATAGACACAACATTTAAGTATTTCCCTTCATTATAATAAATAAAAAGATAAATAAAAATTTTACTGTGAGCCTAGTGCTTGTGCACCGCTCTATTTTCATATCGCAAAAATAGGGGTATAACGTGTGATTTTCAATTAGACACGGTTCCGAACATCCAGTTGTTAAATTATTTCTTTACGTACTCGAAATGTTTCTCATATGAGGAAAGATTTTTTACTTAGATAAGTAGAACCAAAAGCGGAAAGCAGAGAACATGCATTTTCCCCTCTTCAAACAATTGAATCTTTCCAGCAATGACATTCAACATCTACAAACTAGCTGTAAATTTATCTTTAGAGTTATCTTTCAGATTTTTTCGTGATTCCATAAATGTTGATGATTCTGAAGATGCTTTTCAAACAGGGTCCATTACAAATTTATCAATTTCCATCCACTCAAAATTTGACAAATTTGTAGAATACCGGTTGATTCAAAAAAAGTTTGACCAATTTCAAGCCATCATAATTTTTTTTTTCGAATCAGGTTATTTACATGAAATTTTCAATGCGGTTTCCTTTGGTATTGTACATTTTGCGTAAGTGCTTTCACCAAGTCAAGAAAGCTTTTTGATTATTTTTGGGAGTATTTTTCCAGCTTCCTCTTTGATTGCTTTTTGAAACCCTTGGAGAGTTCTTACTTTATGTCTGTTTAATTGTTTTTTAAGTATACCCATAAACAAATAATCGCAATGAACACAGTCAGGGGATGGTGGTAGCCATTTCTCAGGAGGTAGAAAATTTATTTTTTAATCTTTCAGCCATTTTGTAGTTGATTTTGTAGTATAACTTGGTGCAGAATCTTGGTGCAAAATAAAGTTTACTAGAGGGTAAAAACCTTTACTTTTTTTGCTCAAGTGTTTCAAAACTTTATTTTGATAGTATTTAGCATCAATTTTAACCTTTCGTTCTACAAAAAATGGTTTTGTTAAGCCTTGAGAGGATATTCCCATCCATACCATAACACCTGACGGGCAACTTGCATTTTGCAAAACAGCTGCGTCTTTTCAACGCTTTTTGCGTTATAAATATATTGTATTTTTTTTAGTCAGCTGTGAATGACAGATTAAACAGTGCTTCATCCGAAGTTATCCATGCTTTGTATCTACCTTTGCGTAACATTAAATACAGAGACCAAGAACGTTTTCTTCGTTTTTCTACGGTCTTAACAGATATTTGAAGACAGACAGCTTTATTCACTTTGTTATAGGCAATTTTCTTTATCTTACAGCAAATTGACGATTGCTATACCTATAGTTTCTTTGCTGTTCTTTGAGGCAGAGAATTTTCTACAGCGCGATAAGTCTTTTCAGATTCTTTTTTTCTTTTTTCTTAAGGAATTCCTTTCGTCCACATTTTTTTCCTGGAGCTTTTGATTTCCAGCCAAATTTTATTTCTTTTCAAAGATTAGCTAATAATCTATTAAGAAAAATGTCTTTTCTGATATTCCAATGCTTTATTTATAAAAGAATTTGAGCAAACATCCTTCAAAGGCCTTAAAATTTCGTTTCAGGTTTGAGGATCTAATTTCGGAGCCGTAATTTACTCCCACTAATAAAAATAGTTAGATTGGTAATTTAAATGTTTCATTTTTAATATATAACTGCAGCAGAGTGATAAAAATTCACCATTCATAGTTATAAGCTTTTTAAATTGGTCACAGTAATTTTGAATCAACCGGTAGTACAGAATACTACTGAGCAGAGGCGGATTAAGCGGGTGTCGGACCTGGTGGCCGCCTGGAGCCCCCAGCACCGGGAGGGGCCCCAAGCTTGATGGATTCCACCAGTGGCGTAACAAAAATATTAGCGCCCCCCTGCAAACTCAGGTCTGGGCCCCAAGCCCAAATATATATACAGAAATGGCCATGTTACATACAGAATAAAATGTTTTGGACAATTGGAAATGGTAAAAATAATTGATGAATTTCCCAAAGTGAAATCAAACTGTAAGCTCTTAATTGTTTTTATACAGTTAAGATTTTTCTTTAGCCGATGAGTTTTATTGTAATCAATGCATTTTATTTTGAGAATTTAAAGTAAGTGACTCTTTTCACTATTTTAGTGGTTCGACTCTTAAGCCTATGGGCCTCAAACCTTTTACCGCCAGGGGCCTCCAACTACTTTAATCCGCCTCTGCTACTGAGAATTGTACCACGTGCCACTTTGGCACGCGGGCCATATGTTGCCAACCCCTGTAATACACTATCTATATTACAAATGAACCTACTTCTTCACTGAAATCTCGAGTATCATTTTGCGTACCCCCTTTGGCACGCGTAATCCTCTGATTGCTTTGGTTGTCCTGTTCGGCCTACATACTCCTACAATGAGCCAAATTTTGAATTTCTTCTGTTTTTAAATTCTGCTGTACAACTTAAAATTTTTCCTTACTCAAAATAATCATTTATGATCAGTTTTTCCTTCCCGTAACTCACCCCCCCCCCTTTACTTTAAATTTTCTTTCATGTTTTCGATAAAATACCCCATTTTGATTAAGTTTTTAACGTTTTGTTATTTTTACGTAGAAGTTTTTAAGCTAAAATAATTTGCAAAAATTTGTTTGAGAATAAAATATATTAAAAACAAGCGTTTTCGATTAAAAGGATCTTTCTGTGATCCCTGCTATAATGTGAATGCTTATGAAATAAGTAATTATTATCTCTAATTATATAATACTTTTTAAAATTATGACTTAAAATCTCTTTGGTAAGACCTATTTCTTTTTAGTTCGTTTTAAATATATATAATTTTTTAATTTGTTTAATATTAAAGGTGTTTCTATGTTGCTGCATATTTCCGTAATTTTTAATCCTGTGTGATATTCATAAATCATTACATTTTCGTCATTTCTTTTATTTCTATTTTTTCTCACATCTAGTTTTATTAATTTTAATTCTATGTGGTAATATGTTAACATATTATGAAAGTATTCTGTACTAGTAATCTGTGCTTGTTTTATACAATACATAACATTTCTACATAATGACATGACGTCACATGTATATGCACATTGTATTAATATATATTGCATAGTGGTTTTCCAATCAAATAGTCTTGTCTTAATAATAACGATTGCTCTAATTATTACAAATAAACATTATCAAAAACATTTAAGTAAAAGTATACAGTTTCTATTTAATAAAATTTTTTAGTATATTTGTAATTTTTGGGTTTGATTTATGTGTTGGTTAATTTGAATATTAAGGAAATTAGAAGTTTGATCTGTACGTTAATATTCATGCATTCTAAAATTCATCAAATGTATGGAGTTAAATGTTGTGCAAAAAATAAATTTAGAATTAACACCATGTTTATAGCTGTTACATTTTACATTTTACACCTACAATCCTTACATTTGTTTTTGTAACCTTATTTCATATTATTTATATTATGTAATTTTTATTAAAGTGTTTCGTAAGTAAATAACTATAACTTTGCATAAAAACTTTTTTAAAAGTAATTGTCTTTGAAAAATGGCTCTTTTATTTCTATTGCCGAAAACATTATTCCAAATTTTCTTTTTCTGTTTAATTTATACATTATTGAAAGGACTTTTTAACATGCGAGCTCAAATAATTAAAATTAAAATCTTTCACATCTCATTTTACTAAATTCTCTACTCCTAAATTATAGCCAATTCTATTGCCTTGATTCATAATGTAATAAAAATCTCAATATTTTTTTTTCTAAAAAACAATAGTTTATAAACAGTCAAATCGGAATATATGTCTTTCTATGTAAAAAGCTATCTATCTCCAAATAAATAAATAAGCAATTGCAAAAATAAAAATAATATAATTCCTAAAAACAACACACATATCTCTATAAAGTAACATCTTGCGTAGAGATAGGCAACCTGTGGGACGCGGTACAATTCTCAGTGGCACTCTGCATTACTCAACTAATTTGTCAATTTTTGAGTGGATGGAAGTAGATAAATCTGTAGTGGACAAATTTGACAAATATCTTCAGAATTATGAACATTTATTGAATTACAAAAAAAAAATCTAAAAGATAACTCTAAAGATAATTTTACAGCTATTTTGTAAATATTGAATATCATTGCTGGAGAGATTTAATTGTTTGAAAAAAGAAAATTGCATGTACTCTGCTTTCCGCTTTTAGTTCTGCATTTCTAAGTAAAAATTCTTTCCTCATATAAGACACATTTCGAGTCCGCAAAGAAATTGTTTAACAACTGAATGCTCAAAACAGTGACAAAATGAAAGTCAC
This sequence comes from Trichonephila clavata, assembly GCA_019973975.1. Classification (NCBI taxonomy): domain Eukaryota; kingdom Metazoa; phylum Arthropoda; class Arachnida; order Araneae; family Nephilidae; genus Trichonephila; species Trichonephila clavata. The sequence goes on from BMAO01016681.1 coordinate 22,172, forward strand.
AAATTATACTCCTGTTTTTGCGATGTGAAAGTAAAGCAATGAAAGTACTAGGTTAGCATTACAATTTTTATTTCATTATATGTAATGAAGGAAAATACTTATATTTTATGCTGTTTATTTTTATGTTAAGAAATATTTTTAGATGATGCATAATTAATATATATTAAAAGTGTGAATATATATATATATATATATATATATATATTCACACTTTTAGTCTATTGACTCTTTTGGCTTCTTACATTTTAAAGTTCTAATTCTGTTCCATGTTATACATACGCTTAGTTAATTCTTCTATAATAGACTCTTCCATCATTTTTAAAGTGTGTTTCTTGAAATCTGGTTTAAATCTTCTAGCTTTGTTAGTGATATTATTTTGTATTATCAATTTTATTATGCCATGTATTTCTTTCATTTTATGTTACTATATATATATATATAATTTAACCTCTATTCTCTAACTCTGCATGCATAATCGTGGGAATCGAATTGTTTCAAGAATGTCCTACTGTGGCACGCTGAATCCTATTGATTGATTGATTTGGCACGCCACAGCTGAAAGGTGGATGATCCCTGATTTAGTGTAGCAATAGAGTGAGAGTGAGAGTGAGTGAGAGAATATTAACGTCGCACTGATTAGCAACACGAGGGCTTTTGGCGACGGTCCGCGTAATTTTGAACCATGGTCAAGTGACGCGGACGACACCTGAGCTGGCACCCCCCTCTCCTAACTACCACGCCACACCAACGGAGGACGTTTGAGCTCTCGACAGATTTAACGTGCATCGCTCCCCTACACGGCGGATCTTTAGTGGTACTAGGATCGAACCCATGACATGCTAGCCATGATCCATCAATAGAGTGAATTATGGTTCTATAGAGAAAAAAAAATAGTTATTCTCAGTTGGAACCTACCTATAAGGAAAATATTTTATATGGTATGGAGATTAAGAGAAAAAAATCAAAAAAGTTATTTCAAAATTTAATATTGCCGCAAAGGGGTTGAATTTTCGAGACAAAAAATGGAAAAAGATTTAATCTTGGTTAAATTATTTCAGGCTCTAAATAATTATTTTTCTGCAATATAGATAATAAAAAGGGATGATTACTGATTTTGGTGAGTATTGAGTAAAAAGTAGTACAATGTAACATTGCAACATTTCATTATTCAGCTCTCTTTCCCAGCATTGCCCAAGCTGTGACAGATTGTCCAGCAGTGTCCAAGCATCCAAGCTGTTTTCCGTCTTCCACTTTATCATGCGCTATAATGTCGACAGGTAGGTTTTTATTGTTTTAAAATTTAATACCAAAGAAGCCTTTAAATGTAGGTACCTGATTTGTGTTGTGTGTGTTTCTCGTAACTATTTAGTACATGTCCTCTCATCGCAATAAATGTTAAAAAGTACTAAAATACTGTTACACTTTGAAAAAAATTACTTTGACGTTCTATTATTTAAAAAAAACCCCTCAAATATCCAAACTTTATTCTCCTTGTGGCAGTACATAAGATAAAAATGAATTTTTTTATTTTATTTTGTCCTATATCTATATACCATAGAAAATATTTTCCGCATAGGTAGGTTTTGCAGTTCTGAAGGAAAAAAAAATTCAATCCATCATAGTAGACAAGGTAAGAAGAAAATATAATTGCCAGTTTCTTAAATATATTCAGAAATGCAAAGCATAATCGTAAGAATTTTAAATCTAATGATGTGAAAAAGAGATATTTAACATAAATACCGTATTTACTCGAATCTAAGCTGCACCCTCAATTATTTACATGTGTTTAAGAAAAAATAAAAAACTGTGTAAAAGATTCTTTGATATCCGATACGTAAGAATTTTTTTTAAAAAACTTAATGAGACACAATAAGAAGTTAATAATTAATTTATTTTACCAGTATTAAAAACTTTCAAATGCGTTCATGAACCTACAATTATCTAACCGTCAGTATTATGTTTCGAAAATGATTTTCCACTTCCTTTGTCACAGCTGACTTAGGAATCGGTGAAGACGTCGACATTTTCCCACACGGTGTCGTCTTCCAATGCATTTATTATGTAACATTTTTTCTATGAATGTATTATAGAAGAATATAAAATAATTATATATTATAACTTTTGAACACTTACAAGTAAAAATGTATGACTATTGCTCTGTTTCCGTTTTTTTAAACACATAAAATTGCCCCTTCCCTTTTCATTCTTGTGTCACGGGGAACTCGTCTTGATGCTATAACGGAAATCTTTGATGTTTAGGTGATTAAAAGAAAACGTGTATACAAAAAAAATTTGCTAAATACAAGTAGACAACGATGTTTAGGATGGACTGGAACACTGGAGATAAACTGCAGATTGGGATAAGTCATCAGTGCAAGTGGACAGAATGGACGGTTACATTTTTCCTTTTGAAAAGAACGGAAACTCAATTTCATCCATCCAACATATGTTTTGCCTTCGATTCTAAGCCGCACCGGATTTTCACTAGTATTAATACTTAAAAATACTGCGACTTATGTTCGAGTAAATATATGATAATGCCAACAACAAATTCAATATGAAGCAATTGAAAAATATATAATAAGGATATATATAGGGAGATATTTAATGTGTAGTTAATTACACACACACACACACACACACATATATGAATATACACTGGTGTCCAAAAGTTAAGCATAAATCGTAAAATGCGAAAAACATGGAGTAAATATTCGTAAAACTATTCCAAATTTCTTGCGGATATTGATTGAGTGAAGAAGAAACATTGGGTTTATGCAAAACTTTTCAGTCGATTACGTCCTGCGCGAAACACTGGCGCATGTCGGAAGGCGGAGAAACCGATTCCCGCAGAATAGGCAGTTCAGACAAGTTTCGTACAACTGCTGTGAGAAGGAACGTTGTTAACCATCAAACAAGGGAAATGATGGCACAAAGACGCCAATTGGACATGTTTACGAAAGAAAGAATGGTTGGAATGCTGGAATCTTCACGATTACAAACGAAGTGTCTCGAATTCTGAATGTGGACCAGTCTGTGATCTCAAGACTGTGGCAGAGATTTCAAAGAACGGGAGATCTTACCCGACAACCAGTATCAGGTCGACCAAGAGTCACAACCCCTCACCAAGGCCGGTATCTGGTAATAAGTGCGCGACGTCAGAGGGGCAGTACTGCCAGAGCACTGGGTTCGGCGCTCATAGTCGCCACATGAATGTGAATTTCGAGACAAACTGTTTACAGGAGACTCAATCATGCTGGCCTGTATGCCAGAAGACCAGCAGTTTGCATTCCCCTCACGTCTGCGCATAAACGCGCTCGTTTGAACTGGAGTTTGAAACATCAACATTGGAGTGTGGGAGAGTGGGCCAATGTGATGTTCAGTGACGAGTCCCAGTTTAGTCTGAGTAGTGATTCTCGGCGGGTAACGATATGGAGAGAACGTGGAGCACGTTTTGAACCAAAAAATATAACGGAAAGACATCATTTTCTATCAAGGGGAGTAATGGTATGGGCAGGCATCATGATGGACGGCCGCACAGACCTCCATTTCTTTGACACGGGATCTGTGACTGCTCAAAGATACAGAGACGAAGTTCTTGAGCCTTATGTTCGCTTATTTCGAGGTGCTGTCGGTCCTGACTTCATATTCATGGATGATAATGCGCCATGTCACCGAGCGGTGCTGATTGATGACTTCTTTGAAACGAGAAACATCCAGCGCATGTCGTGACCTGCGAACTCCCAGGATTTAAATCCTATCGAGCATATATGGGATATGCTCGGGAGCCAGATTGCAGCCTTTTCGCACCCACCAAGCTCCGTTACAGAACTGAAGAGAACTCTCCAAGAAGTTTGGAACCGTTTGAGCCCACAACTCATTCATCATCTCTTAGCAAGTATGGTAAATCGCTGTGCAGCGTGCCTGGCTGTCAGAGGCGACCACACGCCTTATTAAACTGCAGCATCAGTATTTTATTTAATGTTTTTTTCATTTTTTCTTTAAGGTGTGAATCCTTGCTAGGCTCAGTTTTCTTTCAAATTGCTACTTTGGATAATAAAATTAATTATTATCATTCTTTTGATTTATTTCTATATTTTATAACCAATTTACCCTCGTATATCACGTTTCCCGCCATTCTGATTTACAGTTCCTTCTTTATTCACATAATTATCAATTATGCTTAACTTTTGGACACCAGTGTATATATATATGTGTGTGTGCGTGTGTGTAAGCAATATATATATAATAGCTTTTCCTTATTGTATCCACACAATATACACGGCTAATATATATAGCATTCATTATATACAGATAACCGCTATTTTCACCCCACATAAGAGATTCATTGAAAGAAAAATATTGATAAAGAATTGAAGATTTAAGAATTAAAACTTTAAAAATAAATTTTGTAAATATTAATACGATTGTTTTACCATAATCAGAATGAAGGAAATTAATTAAAACATTAGAGAGAGAGGAGAGAGAGAGAGAGAGAGAGCTAAGGAGGCTTCGTTTCCCTTAATAAAAGTTTATTTACGTCAATCTCTAGCTATCTCATCATACAGGCAATCTCTTTCTGGAAATATTGATTTCCCGAAATGGCGTACATCTAGTTCCAATTTCTATTGGAAGATGATAAACAACGCAATCGTAAAAACACTATACATTACTTGGGCACATTTTATTGGTTTCTTTCCCCGAAAATTTACTACAAGATATGGTCATAAAAATCCTGCGCATCTTCTGGACGTAACGAATGTGATTCGCTAGAGTTAAGTATTTTTCATTTTTATTGTAGAGAAAAGTCACTAAAATTCTGAAACAAGAACTTTAAAAGCGTTAAAAGCAACAATCTTCTTTTATCATTCAGCAATATGTAAAAGGTAACTTTCATCGAAGCCACAAGTTTTTCTCAATAACAATTTTAATGGCATTCAATTACGATTCTAGGCATGAATTTCATATGTAGGCTTCATAATTTTCTTTGCGTAAAGAATTCAGAATATACAGAAAACTCAATTGATCGTATTTTCCTTTTATAGAAAACACCATCTCTTCAACTTACGATAATTATTTTTTAATAAATACGCAGAATTTTTCGTTTGTTATATACTATTTTAACATTACATAAAATATCCGGTTTTATTTTTATCTATACTAATTATACGTGAACGGAGATTACATTTTCTTAGATATTTTGTTCATTTTATATTATCAATTTGAATTAAAATAGCGTTCAAATATATATAAATCCGATTTATGATCAAATAGACTTACAACCTGTTAATCAAAGGTAAATTGATAACGAATTAGTTTAAGTTATTTTAAAATAGCTTTTCATAACAACTAAAAAAACCTTTCTTCGGATGTAACCAAATATTTTTGCTAACCAAAGTTGAATACTGAGAACATAGAGATTAAGTATTCATAAAAATCTTTCATTCGAATTTTTTTTTGGGGGGGGGAGAGATTATTAAATCATAACGATATGATATATATCAATTCATGACGCAAAGGAACGTTTCTAATTTATGAGCAAATAATATGTTTCTTTTTTCATTCTTTAAGTTTTTTTTTTTTTTTTTTTGCATGTAAAAATAATAGTTAATAACTCATCTACAACAGAAACGCGCCAAGAGCTTTTTTAAAATAATTCATAATTAAAATATAATTAGAGATTGTGTGTGTTTATAATTGTAAACATTGCAATTACAAATAATCGCCAAGCTATTAATTAGAAGTTGTTTATTTACTTTAAAAAAATCTGTTTAAAAATAGAATTTTGAAAAATTTTATACTATGTAATTGAAAATATTTTACGAAGATTATGTTTTGTTCGCTTCGAGATTGGAAAAAAAAAATCTTAAAAATTAATAAAGAAGCGAGTTTTATAGGATTTTTTTTTGGCTCAGTATTTTATTTTTAAGGGATATAATGTACCTAATTAATTCATATAAAGTGTCAAGACAGACGAAAAACTTCAGTCGGCAAAATTTAAATGGTGAGTTTATACTAAAGATCTGGGGTAAGTTTCAAATATTTTATCATGATTCCTATCATGTAAAGTCTAATACAATATCATTAATTAAAAGGAAATAATATTATAGCTCTTCATAAATTGTACGAAAATTGTTAAAAAATTTGTAGTTGTAAAAAGCCATCAAATTTGCAGCTTTTAGTCCTCCAAATCTGTCAATAATCATTCCATATAATCTTTCTTTTTTAGCATGTAATAGAATTATTTTTCCGAGCCAGTGTAATCATTTTCATTTGTATATTTCTCTTCTTGCATTTGGTAGTATTCAGTCTTGAACATGGATTGGCTCATATTTCGTTTTCATAATTGTGCTTTTTATAATATTAAGAGCATCAAGAATGCTAAAAATAAAAAAAAAATTAAATGGTTTTTAGTGTCTTTTTTAAACCACCAAATTTCCACATTTCTGTCTTCCTTTTAATATTTTCTTTGTTTTCAATTTTTCGAGTTGGCAACTTACCATTAAAGTCTTTCTTATCGGTCCATCTCAGTTATTATTGATTAAATACCAAAACAAGATATCAATCATTGGCATGGCCAAGTAATTTTAGCACGTTTTTCACATGTTGCATTTTACAATATAATGCAACGAATGAACTTTTTACTAACAGAAAGTAGTACTATACTTAAAAAAAAAAAATTTTAATTTAAAAAAAATTTAAAAAATTTAAAAATTATTAAATTTAAGTATGATTCGGCTGATCAAGGGCACAAATACAACCAAATGCCGAAAAACCGAGGTCAATTGGTTGCTTATTGGCTGAGAAAAAGGCACGACAAAATATGGAACGAAGACGAAATTTGCGTCCTAATAGCGCTTTTTTTACACTACGTGAAAAATCAGCTAAAAATTGAAAATAAAAAAAATGTAGAGTACTATAAAGTAAGAGAAAACCATAAATTAACACTTATATGTCCTGCACTTTGGAAATTTTACTCAAAGATTAATTAGTAAGGTATTTGTTCTATATATCTTTATTTATCTCACAACACTACTAAAGCTTTTATAAAGAAAGCTTCTAGTTGGTATTTAACATTATGACAAATGAGGAAATCTTATCATTAGTACGTCAGTTCATAAGCAAATAATACTTTTATCTCCAAATGTACGAAAAGAAATAAAACAACCTTTTTTCGCTTTCTGATCATATATTGCTTTAGTATAAATTAAAAACAGAACCGAATTATGGTATATATCATTTTGTTCACAGAAAATTCCTTTGACATTCACATTCTCCCCCGTGAAAATGGTTTTATATACAACTATTTTGCGCGGTTTAGACTTCAGTTAGGAAACAGGGTAAAGTTATAGAAAGATTATGTGTTCATGTTAAATTTAGTTTTAGTTACTTTTTACTTCTCTTGTCTTAAGTAAGACGATGAAGGAAGACCAGTATAAAACTCCTGAAGAAAACGTAGTTACACATTTAAAAAATAAATCCAAAATAAGACTAAAGAAATTTGAAATTTAACAATGAATTGATTGATTGATCGATTACTACCCTCGCACTATGAAGCACCCCGAGGGCTATATTTAACATTTACATACACACATATACAAAAGCATACGTATGCATGGGAGTGTTCGAACTTTAATTTATGATCAAAAACATAAAATATTTTCATATTCAAAAACATGTGCGCGCGTGCTTCTGTGATCAAGTTATTTTCTAACTTTATTTAAATATATATAAATGGGGAATATACTTTTATTACAATTAAAAAATTAACAGAGAAAAAATAATAAAGCAAGCATCAGTTATTAAATTAATAATTTTCTATTATAAAATATTGTATAAAATAATAAAATTGTGTGCTATTAATGTTAATTTGTGTGTAGAGTTCATAATGCTTAAAATTCTTTATTTAATACAATGCATCGTTAAATTCAATTAATTTCAGTTTTAAATGTGTTTAAAAAAAGGGGGGGGGGTCCTGAAAGTGTTCTTATTTTTATAATATTTTATTATCTTTGAAAAATAAATAAATAAATATAATTTAAAAATAAAATACTCATTTTTTTCTGTTTAAAACAAAAGTATTTAAGGCTGTATAAAATCTAAAACTGTAAATATATTATTTTAAAACTCATAATTGCTGTAAAATTTAATAACTCTATTTAAACGTAGGTAACAACATTTCAAATTATAAATCACATCGAAAGTATCCCTTTCGACCGTTTTCAAAAGCTGCTGTCGGTTAAATCGTTTAGTTTAGTTAATACATAACCAAACACTTTTTATGGGTAATAAGTTTGTTATATAAGTAACAGGCATTTTTATGTAGTGAAGAAATGTCTTAGAAGATCTTAATGTTAGTTTCTTTATACGTAGTATATGGAAAGGTATCCCTTGCGGTTTGTCAATGAAGGCTAATAAAGCCTTAATGATCATAGGAAAGCTACAGTAGACCATAGCTTCCGCTATAAAGAAAGTTTTTAACACTTTCCTAATGGTGTTTGATCCTCTCCTTTATAGTCAGTAATCTGTGATATAAAATATAAACACACGTTTCTAGTGACTACGGAATGGATCTTCTAACAAATGTTTCAAGCGAAAGCGGGGAGAGTTAGGCCACAAGTCATTGCCTTTTATTTCATGCTATAAAGTGCTAATATCTAGAAAGGGGCCCGTTCCGTGCCAAAAAACCCGCAAATCGCAAAACTTTAGCGAATTATTTAAACAAGTTTTTTTATCTAGTTACTGATTTTTTTTTTTCAAAAAAAAAGAAAAAAATTCCAAAGAAAGTTGGGGAAAATATGTTCTTTTGAAAATTCGTTAATTAAAGGATATTTTTTTTGAAAATATTAATACCACAAATAAAAACATATTTTTAGCCAGAATTTTTTTAATCGGTTGCCCTTTTTTTTTTGTAATTGTTCTCTGGATATTTATAATGAAATTTATATTTAATGCGATTATCCATTATATTAAATATTAATCTATCTGTTACATATAAATGCTATTAATATATTTCAGAAATATTGCCTGGGAAAAAATATTTTAAATAGATTAATACTGATTTCCTTCAATATAAATATGTAATCATATACTAAATTGCAATGAATGTGAGGGAGTGAATATTTGCGTTGCACTCTTCAGCTACATGAGGGCTTTTGGCGACAGACCTCGTAATTTTAAACCACGATCAAGTAACGTGGACGACACATGAGCTGGCACCCCCTTCTCCTAACTTCTCCTCCACACCAACGGAGGGACATTTGAGCTCTCGACAAATTTAATGAGCATCGCTCCCTTACAAGGCTGGTCTTCAGCGATACTAGGCTCGAACTCAAGATACAAGTCGGTTACCTTGACCACTAGGCTACCATGGCCACAATAAAAGCAATTAAGGAAAGCAGTAAACAGAAATATAACAACACAGCATAGATCAAAAATAAGAGATAGCCTCTGAAAACAAATTCTTAGCCTTAGGAACTGAAGTTGAAAAGTTAAACATAGTTTTAAGGCCAGCCAGCTTTTCTCTAGATATATTTAGGAAAAATGATTTAAACGCTTCTGGTATCTTAGTGAATGATTTGAAATATTGTTTTCTTAGATAAAGAGGTAGTCTCTAATTGTATTTTTTATTGTTGTTCTGTTATTACTAATGCAACCTATATGACGGTGTTAGATCGAAGCCCGCGAAATTCAACGCCACAAAGAGCTAGATGTACGCCTGTCGTTAGCCGTAGCTTTGAGCACCATGCAGGTGACAGTACGATTTGGCTCGGTTTCCCCTCCCCCGATTCCTCCAGAGAGAACCCCCTGAAGGTGGTTGGGGGCCTTCCATGAACCTCACGAGAGGACTTGTGGCTCTTCGGCTACTTAGAGTACCCCCATGCCGTAAATGCACTATACATTTATAAGCATCCGTGCCTTCTGCGGGATTCGAACTCAGGCCCTACGGCACAGCAAATTGTATTTTTAGTTTATTATTATCATGTTTAAGGTTATATAACTCTTCAGATACTCCAAGTTATGATTGCCCAGCGCGTGAAAGCTTGCGTACCGTTTACAGTAGATACCAGGAAGAAAAACGAAGTAGAAACTGGATACGAGTTATAACTTAAATAATTTTTTGGAAAAAGAGGAATTCCTGGATCTCTGCTAATTCAGCAGAGAGTTTAAAGTAGAAGTAATCAATACGCGAGAAATTTGGTTGGAATGAATTTGGTTGGGTGTGATAAAATAAATTATAAAATTCAACATATGTGTGCGTGCGACAAATTTACAAATTCATGTATTTAATTACATAAAATGTAAATTTTTTTTAGTTTTATTCTGAGAGAAAATTATATTTTTGACATTTAGCTGAATTACTAATTTTTCTCATCCCAAATTACAACTTTATATTAGGTCACGTAGTTGCGAAATTACTGTTACAGCCTGACCCCAATAGCACGACGTTTTCGGGCTCTTAGCTGCTAAACTAAGGGTTAAAGGAACCACGAGTTACAGCATGAATATAAATTGAGTGGTAATATATGCTTCATTATTGAAGTGAATTTTTTTGTGTGATTGCAGTTTTCTACATGAAAAGAAAAAGAAAATACTTTGGCACTCAAAATATTTAAAGAAAACTGAATTTGATGTCTTATATCAACCAATTCTCTATGGAAGATTTACCGGCCATCAAGATATCCATATGAATTATCAAGACTTTTTGCTGTGCTTAAGAACAGAGTTTCTTTTTTGAAAAAGATAAAAATGAAGAGTTACACCATTTATCATTACGACTATTATTGCGTAGGATTATGCGAGGTTCTGTGTTTATGCTCTTGTAATTTGAAAGCTGGTTTTTAGCATTTTAGCATTTATATATTCTATACAAATCCAAATTTTTTGAAATTTTGATTTCTGAGCTATGTTATATATAATTCTGTAATCTATTTTTTTTAAAAAGAAAGGAAGAAAATTACAGAGTAAACACTTTTTTTTACTGAAATTACTTTCGTTTTTTTTTTTTTTTTTAAGAATATATTGCATAATTGTAATAATTTGTAAAATAAATGTAAAACATTAAAAATCAAGATTACATAGAAATTTTAGAATTAAGATATATTTAAATATTAAATTATCGAAAACAATCCTTATTTGTTGTAAGTATTCGCAAGAAAGAAATTAATTTTAAAAGGGGGAAGGGTTAGAAAATGCATGAAGAGAAATAATGTTGCGACTACTTGAGACAACTTAAAAAAAATGAATATATATGGGGATTTTTTGTTGTTTTTAGATTTGGTTTAGTACATTTTAAGAAAAATATGCTAAAATTAAGAAGATAAAAATAAATTATTATTACTAAAATGGGTAAAAATAGACAAAAAATATCATAAACGCGGCCCATTCTGTACCAAAAGTTTATAAACAGATTTTCAATTTTTTAATTTTGATGTGTTTCTTTGTTATTCGTTTTTGAAATGACCTTCAGGATAAGAGATATTTTAATTTTTATAAAAACAAGAGCAGTTTATCTTTGTTATTGTATGAAATTGATTAAAAAGACAGTGATTGTATTCACATAAGGGGCTGTTAATTTTGTAATAAAACAGTGATTGATAAACTTGAAGGTTAAAATACTTCTACTATTATACAGAACATACACAAAAATTTCAGTTAATTATTTTCAAAACTTTTTTGCAATCGCTGGCCCCGTTTGAGTATTTTCAGAAGAAAAAAAAACGCATTTTAAAGTATAACATATATATCTTGCTTAAGTAATATCATCTTCTTTTGTAGTTTTTGTTCTAAAGAACGGAAAATAATAAACTTGGTATTTTTATAAAGCTAATAAGATAGCCTATAATATAAAATCATAAAAAAATTTGTCAATTTTTGGCAAAATTCACAATTTAGGGTAGTCGGATACCGTAAGTATTCTTTCCCTTATAATTTTGAAAGTCATTCAATGCATTAAGGTATGTTGATTTGATAATAAATATTACAATATGAGAGATATTTTCTTATCGTATTAGATAAATTACGTACTTTGAAATTAGTAAATAGTTTAATCTTTTACGTAAGAAATTCATGAGTAGGATCAAATTTAGTTGTTTTTAATTCTTTTATAAAATTTTCATTTTCATAATTCTGTACAAAAATAAGATCTCATTTTAAGCAGTTGGTTGGGTTACTAATCGAAAACCGTTATCATTAAATTTAGAACATAATAAAAATTACAAAAGTATTAAATATTATTCAATTACCGTAAAATCCTGCGAATATATAACGCATCCTTTTAACACAATAAATAAGATCGAAATTTACAGGTGAGCGTTATACGCCTGGTATAAAAATGAGAGCTTTTTTTAAGAAGAGATGACCATAAAGTAAAACTTAGACTTCTACATAGAGCGAAACACTGTTTATTTAAAAGAAATGGCATTCCTTATATAACTTAAAAGGTTGCAGTTCTAGAAATATACTAATTTTATCTAAAGCTTGGAATAATACCTCGAATAAATGACTTCAAAACATTAGAGAATTGCGCACATACACACAATTCTGGTTTCTCCTTAAAAAGGGGGTGGCTTTATACAATGTGTATACCTATAAAAATTACAGTTTGAAAGTATAGGTGCACGTTATATATACTCTGGGATTTTACTATAATTAAATCTAATTAACTCTTTCATATTTTATATGTTGTAAAAACCAAATCATTAAACAAAAATTATTATACATAAAAATATAATTATGGCAAAAAATCTCATTTTTTTCCTCCAAAAAATGCACCATGAATTAACGTGCTGATTTCATTGCTGTTCAATTCAATAAATTTTAAAAAGGCTTTTTTAAAAATGAATCGGAATATTAGTTAAAAAAAAATCCTACTATTTCTGAATTCTTGATATTAGTAGCATCCTTTTCCATTGGCTGTTGCGGTACGCAGGCGCAAAGCATTTCCCAGCCCACCCCTTACCCTTTCATTACTCCCATCCCAAATGGCAATCGATTGGTTTTAAAATTAACACAAATTACGTAAAGTTCTTAGATTAGGTAATCTTACTTTAAAAAAATTATAGAAATGCAAATATTTACACCAGTTATAATCGACTTATCCGAATAAATTTCCAAAAGAAATATGTTTCATTTTCATGATATATGAATCGTATCCGTGGTGATAAAATTCCGAACATACCCTTCTATTGGCTATTTCGATTCTGATTGGAGGGATTTTACGATCTCACGAATCAGGGAGGGTTGGAGTTTCCGCTCAGGCTCGATCTAATATAATAATAAATATACCCCAAAGGGAGGAGGAAGGCAAAGGGAATAGGGACCGGAATAAATTTTCAGGGAAGGGTTAGGTTTATATAAGGTCGATGGAGGATGCAAAAGTATAGAAAGAATTTGCCCAAGCTCTAACGATGTATTCCTCTTTTACGAAATGCTTTCATGGTGTGAGGAGAAATATCCGGGAGAAGTAAGTTATATACCATCTACCATACACTTTCTCTTCTCTACTCAGTATTTTACGCTATTATCTTTGCAGAAAATTATCTGAATTAACATTAACTTTCAGTATACAACAATTGTAAAATATTTCATAAAGAGCTTTTTTTCAATTCCTAATATTAGTTTATTCCTATATATATATCTTGTTCAAATTTTCAATAGTCAATAAAATACTTTCTATTCATTCATTCAAGTTCAAATACATTTTTTTAAAACTTCTAGTGGATGACATTTGATGTTAATACATTTTTTTCAAATATTATTCATTAATTAAACTAAAAAGGGAATACATATTAACAAAAATGATAGTCAAACAGCATATATAGAAAGGAAGCTCCTTCGTTGTGTCCCTGTAGCGCAAAGGTTAGCGCGCGTTGGACTTCTAATCCAAAGGGTGTAGGTTTGAATTCCACCTGGGAGGACCTAATTTCTCTGAGACTGTGGTTTCTTTTTTACTCTAAACTATTTTATTAGAATTATTAAATTTAATTAATGAATAAATAGTAACAAACAGGAAATAGTTCAACACCATATATAGAAAGGAAAATGGAAAATCGCTTTCTATTTTGCCACTTAATATTGTGATTCTGTCATATGTATATACCTATTTTTATTAATTGTAACTATTTAATAAAAAGTAACTAAAATAAAATTTTCCTTTGTTGACCTAAGTAGGAATTGACTTAATTTTTTTATATTACTTATTTTTATTTTGCTGACATGCAAAATTTGGATGAATGGAGCAAATACTTAACTTTCAGTTTCAGCGTCAACAGTAATTAAAGAGTATCTTTTTCCCGCGCGATTGAGTGTTATTTACAAAAATCTTCACAAGCACCTAGTATTACTTGAAATATTCTTGGTTGGTTTATAAAATGTTCTAAATTAAAAATTTGCTTGCTATTTTTTTATTTATCATTCATTCAGACGTTATGTTGTTAGTAACAAAAACATTTATAACTTAACGATTAGGGTGGATCTTGGTTTTGTGAAAAAATTATTATTAATCAGAGCCTACCTATGCCGAAAAGATGTTCTATGGTATGGAGATTACTGGAGAAAATAATTAAAAATATTTCGAGATTTAATGTTGCCACAAAGGAGTTGAATTTTCAAAAAGAGGGAGAAAAAAAACTGAATTTTGATTACATGATTTTAAACTCAAAATTATTTTCCTACTTTATAAATAACCAAAAATGATTATTATTTTTAAATAAGTACTAAGTTGTGTGGAAAGTACAATGTACACACAACATTTCATAACCCCAGCTCTCTTTCCCCGCGCCGTCGAATCAGTCCAAGTTTTTTAACGTTTTCCACTTCATCGTGTACCGTAATTTGTACAGCCGGGTTTTTTTAAAATAAAATTTAATATTAAAAAAAGAAGATGTTAAATATTCCTCATGTTTTCTTCTAATTATTTAGTAGGCGTCTTCTCATCGCAATAAATGTTCAAAAGTACTAAATACTTGTTTTTCTTTAATAAAAATTACTTAAATTTTTTAAATAAAAAGCTCAGATATCTGAAATGTATCTGCTGTGTTTTTTCTTGTAACTATTAACCCATTCACTGACAAGCAAGTTTAGAGCGTCTAGAACTGGGTGCCAAGGTTTTATTTTAAAGAAAACATGAAATTTTACAAAATATAATAATATTAAGTTACTGATGTAATATTGTAAGGGCATATACATTAATTTTTACTGGAAAAAAAAAGTACGAGATAACTCGTAGCTGGCGTAAATGTGCTGAGTGCCATTTTTACGAGTTATCTCGTAGTGGTTTTTCTTCAATAAAAGTGCTCATATACAAAAATTCTCTTTTCATTTTGTTTGATTTACAAGCTCGTCACCTAATTTCATTTGGTGGACAGTCAGATGCATAATGTTATGTCAGATTTTCAAACAAATGTGTAATGATCCTCACAGGGAAAAGCTATCAGGCGAGGGTAATTATAAAGAGTTGTAAGATATTTAAAATGAACTGATAAGTAATAATTAGCAGACCTAAAGAAACCCATGCATTGGTACAAGAAAATCATTCTACCCTACTACGAAATCTTCCTGCAGAATGCATACGTTCGCTTATCGCGTTACGCTTTCTCGTGCTCTGTAATTTCGACAACAGGTTTTTATAAAATTTAACACTAAAGAAGTTGTTAAATATGTATCTGATGTGTTTTCTTTATTGTAACTATTTAGTACTGTTTTCTTTGCAAAAAAAAATACTTCGATTTTTTACCATTAAAAAGCTAAAATACATAAACTTCATTCCCCTTGTGGCAGAACTTAACATTAAAATAGATTATTTTATTTTATTTTCCCCTTTATCTATATACCATAGAACATCTTTACCGCGTAGGCAGGTTTGGAAATTTTGAAGAAGAAAAAATTATACACCTATTGGGTATAATCAGCTAAGAAAGAAAGCCGTAATGTATTTATAATAAATTATATGTTTAGATTTATTCCTTTGCATCTGTGCTACATATCATTAAATAAGATTGAAATGGTTGTGCTGGTAATACTGGGTCTGATAGGGCCCAAACTTTAGCCGCTGGAAATTACACATACATATTATATGTATATAAGTGTTTCAATTGTGTTTTTAAACACAATTGAAACAGGCTAGATTGCCTAAGTCATTTTGACTGCTTTTTAATTTCAATTAGAAAAACAATTACATATATAATGACACCATTTCTTAGAATTTTTTAGATTATATTTTTTTCCAAGTAAGTAAATTTTATTTTATTGTTAAAATTACTAATAACTTGTTATATGATTGTAAATGTTATAAAAAATATTAAAAATATATTTTAAAAAATTTCTTAACACATTAATTAGTCTTTCACAATGCAGTCATTTTGATTGCTTTTGGGCAATATAGGTGAATGAAGAATGATCATATTTTTATTTATATTACTTTAAAAATAATATCTTTAAGGTATTTTTCCGAATAATCTGAGAATTGTATCAAGAAATTGAAAATACATATTACATATGCATTGTACATGTAAAATAGAAATTATTTTTGCAGCATATTGCTTATATATAAGATAGCATATACTCAAATAAAAATCAGCCTCCGAATGAGCAATAGTATAGGAGAAAACTACTGTAAAAAGAGAAAATAATTCATTAAATTATCTAAAAAGGAAATCGTATAGGAAATATCATTTATGCTGCTTCATTTGCGATGGTTTAATGCATTTCATTTGGCAAAGTGGAATCGTTTCATTTATTTGTTTTATCATTCATAAAATTTTCATATTTTCAAAAAATTGTCTCTATTATTTCCTTTTATTAATAAAAAAAATGTCTTAACTGATCAATTAAGACAAAAGACATTTTATAAAACAAAACATTTATGAAGACATTTAATCAAACATTTATAAAGTCAAAATGTGGTTAAATTATTAAAGTTTAGGGTCTAAGAACAGTGTAAGATAGCGTTTTTAAATTAGAAGTTGGAGGAGGCGAAAAAAAATATTGTCACATATACACATAATCAAAAGTGCTAGGAAAGGGTCGGAAACAAAATTTTTAAATTTATCTACAAAATGTCAAGTTTTTAACATTAAACGAGCGACTTAGGTCAGCGAAGTAAAGGTTGTTATAATTTTCTAATTCTGTATAATTTTAATTTATGAAACAATGCAAGAGTCTCCACTATTTACTTTTCAGCTATGAATCGGTTAGTCATGATTCTCGAATCCATTGCAGTATGATGCATGACATTCTTATACGTATTTTTTCTATAATTTTTAAAAAAAATAAAGGCTGAAAAGATAATTAGTTTATAAGATAACAAGACTTTTTTATATGTTTTATGTAATTCTTAGTTTTAGGTAGCTAAAGTAGAATAAAAATAAATTTATCTTCCCAAAAATACGAGGAAGGCAGTCACCTCTCCCCTCCCTCAGACTAATTACCACCACTTTTTGTGGTTTTATTCAGTTTTGTTTAATTTTAAGCAGTCTAAATATCAACTATCATATCAAATAATCATGCAACATTACGGTGCGTTTTTCGCCTAAATTGTAATTGTAATATCTATTTGTAGTATATACACATAAAAAAAACTAATATAAAATAATCTTGGCCGATATGATATTGTAACATATAACTATAAATACGTAATTCATTCAAATTTTTTAAGATAATTTATTTTTCAAAGTAATTGTTTCTTAATAAAAATAAATAAATAAATAATAATAATAACGAAAAACACAAACTCGTGTAACACTCGAAAATCAACAAACTTGAAATCACAAGATTATAAGAAAAGCTTCGCATAAACTTTGAGCTGGAATATCTTCATTTCTCAAATATAAGTGGGTGAGAAATTGCATAAAAATTGATCAACCATTAATGAAAGATTGTTAATTTTGCATCTTTTTCATTACTATATTAATTATAACATTTAGGGCAATTTTATTCTGTTCTATCGTTTCTACTATTTTCAACGAGCCCTTTACCCGACGTTGGTTTATGTAAATAGATTGGAGTACGTATCAATAGTTTTAATATTTTAAATTAGTCTCCGGAATAAATTTGGAAGAGAGATTATATAAGTTAAGGGTAGGGGGATCCGACTACTTGCGACAACTTTCTTTTAAAAAGATGGAGATATGAGAATTCTTTTGTTGTTTTTAGATTTGTTTAGTACATTTTAAGAAAAATATGCTAAAATTAAGAAAAGAAAAAGAAATTATTATTACTAAAATGGGAAAAAATGGGCAAATATTTACAAAAAATAACATAAACGCGGCGCATTCTGTACCAAAAGCTAATGCACAAATATTCCAATTTTTCAATTCTGATGAGTTGCGTTGTTATTCATTTTTGAAGTGACCTTCAGAGATAAGAGATATTTTAATTTTCACAAAAACTAGAGCACTTGATCTTAGTTATTATATGAAATTGCTTAAAAAAACAGTGGCTATATTAACATAAGGGACTGTAAATTTTGTAATAAAACAGTGATTGATAAATGTGGAAGTTAAGTCAATTATACTATTATACAGAACATACACAAAAAAATATCAGTTAATTATTTTTAAAACTTCTATAGCAATCGCGCGTTGTCCCCGTTCGAGCATTTTCAAAAACACACATTTCGAGTAAAAAGCGTTTTAAAGTATGACATCTTGCTTAAAGTAATGGCATCTGCTTTTAGTAAAACGCTTGTTGTTTTTGTTCTAGCGAACGGAAAATAACAAACTTGGTATTTTTATAAAGCTAAAATAAGATGACCTATAAAATAAAATCATATTTTTTTTCAATTTTTAGTGAAATTCACAATTTTAGGTTAGTCGGATACCTTAAGTTAATATGCTGTGAGTATAGAAGATATTGTTGCACTTTCTACTCTCAATATGTAGCAATTGAGGCTGAATTTAATTTTGGATACATGTCTGAGTTGAGATGCAGATAATTAGTTTATATTTTATTTCCAGCTTGCTTATCTCTAACACATAATTATGTCTTATTTCGCTTAAGATGTAGCTTACTTTTGTTAAATCTAAAAATTGAGAGTTCGTTTAAATGTATGGAATTACTCAGTTCTTTATTGCTGTCAGAGTATGTTTATTCAATAAAATTTGAAAGTTAACTGAAAAACACCGCTAAAATCTACAAGTTTTCTATTAAAACACATGTCACCAAAGTTGGCGGAAGATCACATTTCGGGAAGAATGTATAATAATTATGCCTTAGATGTTTAAAATAAATATAAATCGTTAGGATTTGGGAGTGACGTTCTTGTATACTGCACATTAAGGTAGATCGCCGTTATATGGAGGAAAAAAAAATTATTTGGAATCTTCCTGCGTAAGGAAAAGAGGCTCTATGGTAGGGATTAAAAAATAATAATTTCAAAATTTAATATTGTTTCAAAGAGGATGAACTTGTGCCTGATCTATCCACGACCTTCCACTAACAGTATTTTTAGTTATTCTTTGGGCCAACAAAAATTACCAATTTTCTTCTAAAGAAGGAAACGTGATATGCAAATTAAGTTTATTATATACTCTCTATATAACTCTTATATATAATACAATATATTGTATTTATTATATTACACTGCTGACCACGGTAAATGCAACACCAAGAAAGACAAGAGATAGCACAACAAAATTTATTTTTCAGATAACATGTTGACCAAGTATCAAATGATTAAATTTATAGACTTCTGTGAAATGTGGTTCCTGCCAGAATCAGTAGCCAGAGTAGCCGCCATTGTTGGAGATCACCGCTGTCACACGCCTCGGCATTGATTCAAAGATACTTTAGATGTGTACCAAGCATCTTCCACACGTTGCCAAAGTTGATCTGGTGGGGCAGCTGGAAGTGTAATCTGGGTCAATCGTTGAGCAACCATGGACCACATGTTTTCTATCGGTGAAAGATCCAGAGAGCGAGTCGGCCAGGAAAGCAATTCAATCTGATGATTGACGAAGAACCTTTGGACATTGCGTGCCACGTGTGGTCGCGCATTATCTTGTTGAAATATGGCTGTGGCCAAGCCCTGAAGGTAAGGAAGGATAACTGGCTCCAACACCTCGGAGATGTAGCGCTGGCTGTTTAAAGTACCGGTAATGCGTACTAGAGGAGTGCGAGAGTGATATCCAATACCGCCCCATACCATATTACCCGATGCAGGACCAGTGTGGCGGTGCATAACGCAGCTGTTCAGCATTCTCTCTCCACGGTGTCTCCAGACTCGAATCCGAAAATCGTGGTGTTGGAGACTGATGCGTGATTCTTCAGTAAAGAGAACTTCATTCCATTCTGCCACCCACATCCTTCTTTCATCGCACCATTGGTGGCGGAGACGTCTGTGGTTCTGCATCAAGGGTAGACCAAGCAATGGACGTCTTGCGGACAGACCACTCTGCTGAAAACGGCGTCGAATGGTACTCGCAGACACTGAATGATGCGTTACAGACTCAATGTGACGTGCTATGGTTCGTGATGTAATTGAGCGATTCATCACTGCCATGCGCACAATTTGCCTGTCCTCACGTTAAGTGGTGCACTGAGGTGGATGCGATCGACCACGTTGGTCCGTCGTACTCTCCTGCATCCAACGCTCACATATGCGCATTACAGTTGTTTGGTTTCGTCCAACACGACTACCGATTTCCCTGAAAGATAATCCACAATCTCGGTAAGCCACTATCCTTCCTCTGTCGTACTCGGATACTTGATCAAAAGCTGATCGCTGTTTTCTACGAGACATAACTGATCGTTTTTTGAAAAAACCACAAGAAAAACACAATTGCCGAACTTTAAATCGTCGAAATCTCCAAGCCTTAAATAGGTCTTTGAGGTGGCGCCACAGGCGTGCGTGATGTGCGTCTGCGCTGAAATTCTAATCATTTGCATATCTCACCACCGCTAATGCATGTTGTAAATTTCATGTTATTTGCGTGCTTCCTTCAGGGTGTTGCATTTACGGTGGCCAGAAGTGTGTATATATACGAGTTAGGGAATTGTGATTGGATTAGAAGTGAAGAGAATAGTGAATAGTTAGTGAATTGGCAGTGAAGAGAATAGGTAAACAGAAAGTTATAAGTTTAGCTAACAAGAGGTGACAAGATAGTTACAAGGTGAAGATTACCAGAATTGGTTTAAAGTCCTTGTAAAAGATTATAACCAAGGAGTGTTAAAGTTAAGTTGGATTGACTAGAAGACTGCATAAATTCAGGTACTGTCACCTTATATTAAGTTGAAGTTTAGAGGGTTAAAGTCGTTAGGTGGACATTTGATACTTAAGCTCTGTGTAAAGTAATATTAAGGAGAGAAGGGCCGGGCCGCATTATTAAACATATTCTCCCCAAACGCGAATCATGTCCCTTCTCTATCTTGACTGAATTATCCTATTTAAAGTGTTAATTATGTTTGAGTCGTTTAAAGTGATAAATAAAAAAATTGGAATTTATCTTGTCGAATGATCCTTTAATTCCTTCCGCACCTTTAGCTTGGTCACAGGTTAGAAGGGATTTGAACTCATTTCAAACTTTTCAAAAAAAAATGGAGAAAGACTTAATTTTGGTTAGATAATTTTAGACACGAAATAAAATTATTTTTTTTACAACTTAAAAAATCAAAATTATTAATTAGTACTCTGTAGTGAATAGTACAATGTTCATTGCAACATTTCATAACTCCAGCTCTTTCTCCCAACACCTTCGAATCAGTCCTATCTAAGCTTTTTTTCGTCTTCCGCTTCATCGTGCACTGTAGTTTCAACAGAAGGTTTTGAAAATGATTTAATACTATAAAAAAAGCTGTTGAATGTACCAAATTTTTTCTTTTGTAAATATTTAGTGGATGTCCATTCCTCTAAAGTACTCGTTTTGTCTTTCATAAAAACCTCTTTGATTTTTTACGATTAAAAAGCTCAAATACCTAAACTTCATTACCCGTGGAAATATTAAAGATATTTTATTATTAAAGATGTTTATTATTTTATATTCCCCTCCAACTGCTTATATCAAAGAGCATCTTTTCCGCACAGGCTTAAAAACTTACTCTCAGGTAAGTTTTTAAATTCTAAACAAAATATATATATATATATTCGATCCCCCCTACTGTATACAGTTTTATAAAATAATGACTATATTGATTGCGTTATTTAGGATACTTGTAAATATGGAAACTGAAACAGAAACCAGCTTTCTTATACATAGCTACACGTAATCCCGTGCACCCCGGGTTCGCTTTAACAAGGATCGAAAACAAAAATGTCCTCATACATCATGGCATTCAAGAGCATGGTTTCAGAAATGATAAATCCCCGTGCAACGCAAATTTACAAGAGCAAAATTCTAAATTACTGGGAAAGACCCCGCGCAACATAGAAAAATAAGAACTTTTATAAGTGCACTAAAAGTTCCATAAAGATAAGTTAAACTTTTCTTTATGGAAACATTTCATTTGAACGTACACATCGTATTAGATTTGTTTGTAGAAGTTTGAAAATGATTGAAATTTGTGATATCTTTTTTGTTCGTGGTGAATGTATTATAAAAATTCCTGTTTTCGTCTCTGTGCATTTATGTTTTAAAATACCATATAAGGAAATTTACATGTATACATATATATATATATATATATTTTCATATATATATATATACATGCGACTCTCGATAATTCAAACCTCTCGCTTATTCGAAGTATATGCTCAGTCCCTAGAAAAACCCTATTCGATCTAAAACAATGCGTTTTGGTATACTCAATGTTTCGAAGTAAAATCTGTGGCTGGCTAGACTACAACACGCGATTATTCGAAGTTATCTTATCATATACAGTCTCTATCATATTCAGTCTTGTAGCAAACAGGTCGGAGCTTACAACCTGCCGGTCTCCCCTCTGACGTAACCCTTTGATGACCATCTGTCTGCACCCCTTCTTAGTGTTTTCCAGTTCCTCCAGCGAAAAGACTCTTTTATTGCTTTCCTTCTTTAAGGCGATATTTTACCCTAAAAATCACTAAACTGTCAAAAAAATTTTATTGGGTCATTTGATACCCCGAATCTTTATAAATATGCCTACAAAATTTCAAAGCTTTACCTGCATTTTTCATTAAGTAATGGAACAATGTTTGATGCTAAACAGCAACTACTACGCCTACATTTCAGATTATATGCTAGAAAAGAGCCTGATAAAAAATGAATTAATTATTTTTCTAATGCGTATCAATGAGATTGACATTATATATACAGTAATAAATCATTTTAAGAAAGAATTGTGCAATTCACGCAAAAATTCTAGTTTGTGAATTATTTACTGGAAGATCAAATGGATTTGGTAAAGATTTAAAAGTTAGGTGTACTTTGTATAATATTATTATGAATGAAATTAAAACTTCAAAACGGATTCTCCCAAAGCACAAATACTAAATCTCATTTTGATAACTCAGATAATTAAAAATCTAATTCGCAAGAATAGAAAAACTCTCCCATTTTTATATATTTGTTTTTGGTGATATATATATATCCCATATGCGTGAGATTCAACTCTTTTATTATTAAAATATTTTAATATATTTATTTAAACAAATGCACATACCAGATCTTAGATTTTTATGTATTTTACCTATAAATTGTTATTTGATTTTGGTTTTATTCGTGTACAATATTTAACATGCGAAGGCTTTTAAAATCATGGAAATAAAAAATAAAGGCATAAACATCTTTTGTACATGTTGTGCATTAGCTCTGAGCATGGAATTAGCTCTGAAGTGTGTGTGTATTTTTTTTTATAATTATTAAGATGAAGTTTTATGAAATATTGATCTTTCATTCGTTTTTTTTCTACATATTCATTATGGCAGTGTACTGTTTAATTGTTCTACATTTTGCAATTTTTTATGGTAAGTAGTTTTAAATAAGCTAATTAACATTTCATAAAAGTTTCAGACTATTCGATGAATATTATATCATGCTATTCATGGAATGAAAACTTCTAACTCATATTTCTCCATGTTGAATTTTTGTACATATACTGTTATTCAAAACCCTAAGGCTTTTTTGATAATTGAAGTATGGATTTGAAATTTTTTATACATGTTCTGAAATGTATGTTTTGTAAAACTGTGCAGAAATTAGCAATAACATGTTTAGTACTTTTTCTAAAAAATTTCAAAATCAAAATTAATCTTTTTTGGGAATTTTTGGAAGATTAACTATAAAAAAATTAATAAAAACTTAAAGAGCAGCAGCAGAAAAAAACCCATGCTCAATTTTATGTAGTATATTATAAGGTACTTGGAAAAAAAATTTGAAAGAAAAGACATATTTAAAAAAGCCTTAAGAATTAAAAAATGTTTAAAAAAGTTAAAAAAATTTAAATCTTACAAACATTTTGCAAAAAATTAAGAAAAATTTGTAGGGAATTATTATTGAAATATTAACCTTTATAAAATACAATTAAAACCAAATATTAAAAATTAAAAAAATTGTGGAGATGGTACCATGTCGCCTTAAATGGACAATACAACAACCGCACCTCATGTCAGCCGTCCATATCTTATAATACGTGGCCATACTATACATGTGTTCAGAAAGGATGGTCCGCTATTGTGAAGAAGAGATGCGTAGGATTGTGTATGAATGTATTCTTTTAATACAGGACTTTTAACTTCTTTACAATATTTATACTGTACAATACGTACTTTTTAAAAATACTTTAAAATAATTTTATACATATCTACAATTGTTGTTTTATGAAATAGTTTCAAATTTAAATGTGTTAAAAATTTTTTTCACTTCGTGTATTTTGGGAGTTTATTTCTACCCTCTTGATAATTCATTGGTCCCTCCAACTCCGAATTGTCGAGAGTCGACTGTATATATATATATGTGTGTATGTATGTATGTATGTATATATTCAATATACACTGCTGGCCACTGTAAATGCAACACCCTGAAGGAAGCACGCAAATAACATGAAATTTACAACATGCATTAGCAGAGGTGAGATATGCAAATGATTAGAATTTCAGCGCAGACGCACATCACGCACGCTTGTGGCGCCACCTCAAAGACCTATTTAAGGCTTGGAGATTTCGACGATTTAAAGTTCGGCAATTGTGTTTTTCTTGTGGTTTTTTCAAAAAACGATCAGTTATGTCTCGTAGAAAACAGCGATCAGATTTTGATCAAGTATCCGAGTTCGACAGAGGAAGGATAGTGGCTTACCGAGATTATGGATTATCTTTCAGGGAAATCGGTAGTCGTGTTGGACGAAACCAAACAACTGTAATGCGCATATGGGACCGTTGGATGCAGGAGGGTACGACGGACCAACGTGGTCGATCGCATCCACCTCAGTGCACCACTTCACGTGAGGACAAGAAAATTGTGCGCATGGCAGTGACGAATCGCTCAGTCACATCACGAACCATAGCACAGCACATTGAGTCTGTAACGCATCATTCAGTGTCTGCGCGTACCATTCGACGCCGTTTCCAGCAAAGTGGTCTGTCCGCAAGACGTCCATTGCTTGGTCTACCCTTGATGCAGAACCACAGACGTCTCCGCCACCAATGGTGCGATGAAAGAAGAATGTGAGCGGCAGAATGGAATGAAGTTGTCTTTACTGAAGAGTCACGCATCAGTCTGCAACACCACGATTTTCGGATTCGAGTCTGGAGACACCGTGGTGAGAGGATGCTGAACAGCTGCGTTATGCACCGCCACACTGGTCCTGCACCGGGTAATATGGTATGGGGGTAAGTATATTGGATATCACTCTCGCACTCCTCTAGTACGCATTACCGGTACTTTAAACAGCCAGCGCTACATCTCCGAGGTGTTGGAGCCAGTTATCCTTCCTTACCTTCAGGGCTTGGCCACAGCCATATTTCAACAAGATAATGCGCGACTACACGTGGCACGCTTTGTCCAAAGGTTCTTCGTCAATCACCAGATTGAATTGCTTCCCTGGCCAACTCGCTATCTGGATCTTTCACCGATAGAAAACATGTGGTCCATGGTTGCTCAACGATTGACCCAGATTACACTTCCAGCTGCCACACCAGATCAACTTTGGCAACGTGTGGAAGCTGCTTGGTACACATCCAAAGTCTCTTTGAATCAATGCCGAGGCGTGTGGCAGCGGTGATCTCCAACAATGGCGGCTACTCTGGCTACTGATTCTGGCAGGAACCACACTTCACAGAAGTCTATAATTTTAATAATTTGATACTTGGTCAACTTGTTATCGACAAAATAAATTTTGTTGTGCTATCTCTTGTCTTCCTTGGTGTTGTATTTACGGTGACCAGCAGTGTATATATTCAAAATTTCAAAACCTACGTACGCGTAAAACGTGTTCTATTGTATATAGGTAAAGAGAAGATAAGGTAGAAAATTAGTTTTTGTATTAAGTACTGTCACAAGGAGAATGAAGTTTAGGTATTTCACCTTTTTTTTTTTGTTTGGCGAAAGGTCACAGTTGTTTTCGTCAAAGGGAAACAGCATTTTAGTACTTTTCAGCATTTATTGTGATAAGAAGACACATATTAATTAGTTACAAGAAAAAAAATCTTCAGGTAGATTTAACAGTTTCTTTTTGTATTAAATTTTTTCTAAAACCTAATAACGATATTGTAATGCAAGATAAAGTGGAAGTCGGAAAGCATCTTGGATCGGATTGATTCGTTGGCGGAAGGGGGGGGGGGGAGAAATGGGGTTGTATGAAATATTGCAATGCACATTATACTACTCATTACTGAGCACTCATTTATCAATAATCATTTTTGATTATTTATAATGTAGAAAAATAATTCTATATTTTGAGTCTAAAATCATCTTATCAAAATTAAATCTTTTGCCAGTTTTTCGAAAATTTAACCCCTTTCAGTGGCCACATTAAATTTTTAATTTTTTTAAAATTTTTATTTTTCTACTAATTTACAAACCCTAGAACAGTGGTCTTCAAATTTTTTCATCTCACGAAACCCTTAGAACTTGAAGGTGCTTTTGTGGAACCCCATTCCATACACATATACTTCGAAGAATATATCTCAAAATAATACAAGGGGTGATCAAATGAAAAGGTACGAAACGACATAAAAATGAAACAGTTAAATATTTGCATATTCCGCCAAGGGAGAATGTAGCGAGACATCTCGGGATGCCATTGGAGACTCTGACTGGGATCGGATCATGCGCGGGTGCCCGCATGCGCAGGAGAGAGCAAAGGCTCTTATAAAAAGCGGCGTCCAAATGATGCGAGCACAGAATGACTCGAGCACAGAAAAAGCATTAACTCCGATGTGTACTGTGAGACACTCCGACGCCTACGCAGGTCCATCAAGAGCAAAAGACCGGGACTGCTCACGGAGGGTGTGGTTCTGCTCCATGATAACGCGCGTCCACACGTCTCCAGAGTCACACAAATGGAACTGGACAAGTTCCAATGGGAGACGTTGGACCTTCCGTCCTACAGTCCGGACATGTCACCCTGCGATTTCCATGTGTTGGGTCCACTGAAGAAACACCTGAAAGGAAAGCGCTTCAACTCGGACGACGTACTCAAGGACACTGTGAAGGACTGGGTCTCGTCACAGCCACAGGAATTCTGGGAACAAGGAATCCTGCGGCTTGTTCATCAGTGGGATCGTTGTGCTCAGGCCTATGGTGTATATTTTGAATAAAGTCTATATTTGTACCCACCGTGTCGTTTCGTACATTTTCATTTGATCACCCCTTGTATTTAAAGTAGATCAACATGTTATAGGCACTTTATGTAAAGGCAATTAAAAATTATTGCATTTATTATTAAAAAATTCTAATATAATTGTTTAATATAGTTTACTCATTAAAAATATTAATTTGTGCTCCAAGTGTTATCTATTCATGCATTATATTTAGTAACTGAGATAAATGCTTGCTTTTTTCACACAAACTGTCAGTCTAGGTCTATTGAGATTAAATGCAATCGCATTACAATTCTGAGTTCAATTTGTTTTTATACCCACTCAAGTTGAGAAATATTTTCTACTTTTGCATTGCTCTGTTAATGGAATTAAAATGTTGAAAGATATGTGAGAAATCTTGTGTATTTTGCACGAATTTTCAACCTAAAATTTAGAAGCTGTTCTTGCTTAAGTTTAGATTTTAACATTTTGTTGATATGTTGTTCCCTTTCCTTAATTATAAGTGTTGTTTTCCACAAATGTAAAAAGGTACATTCTCCATTAGAAAACTATTTAATTCAGCAAGACATTGTGCTAACTAACGAGTATAAAATTATCTCGTGGGACCCGAGATAGTAAGCAATAGAATATTAACAGTTTAGTGGGAAGTATATATATAAAGATAAAAAGTTTTAATATTATTTTATTATATTATAATTAAAGTTTAAAAAGTGCTCAAAATAAAATATCATATATAAAATTTTCCGTTTTAATGAATAGGTGGGGGGGGGGGGATGAGCTTTAGATGCTTGAAACAATAAAAACTTCATAAAGAACGTAAATCCATTTTGCATACATATTTATTTCTTCTCGATTTTTTTATTGTGACTAGTGGAGCCCCTGGGTGTGTCTTGTGGAACCCCAAGGTTCCGTGGCACACGATTTGAAGATTACTGCCCTAGACCATCTTTTCCGCAGAGTTAGGTTCCGATTTTATTTATTTATTTATTCTATAAAACCGTGATCTACCCTTCTGTATAATTATGTCGCCTTGTCCCAAATGCTAAGAAGCAACAAGTGAAGACAAATATGTTTCAATTATTATGTGTTATATAGAAGAACATATACTAGATGTACTACTTAGGTCATAAAACCAGGCGCTTCCACAATGCTTTTAGCAAGAGGGATCCGATTAGAGTTGATAAGCCCAATTATAAAAAGATGGTTTTAAGAAATTGGGGTTGTTGTTTAACCTAGTTTCATATTTTTGCATTGTTTACTGGAGGCAATTTATCATTTCTGAAATTCTCCTCGTAAAAGAAGTTGTAAATTTTTATTTCCTTACCAACACAAAACTTTAAAAATTTAATTGATGTTATATATCTAACGATCTCTCTGGCAATTGTCCAGTTTTAACGATGATTCGTGATCTTGAGTTGGAATTTCTTTAATGCTGACATTTTATACGTAAAAAATAGTACCAATTTTATGAAAAGCAACAAGTAATATTTAAACATATTTCGATAACAAAATATTTAATTTACCGGTTCCTTTTTATTTTCGGTCGTAAGAAATTAAACAAAATTTTCAAATTTATTATTCACACTTTTAAAGTTTGTTTACATCGTAGATGGGGGGAAATTCATTTTCTCTCTCTATATATATTATCTCCAACTTTTAAATAATTTATTTGGATTTATTATTATAAAGCTATTGCTGATGCTGAAAATTTTTGAGTTAAAATACGAGCTTTATTCATAATAAAAAGGCAAAGCTTAGGTTTTACGTTGAAGGTTCTCAAAAACTGAGCAACAGAACGAACGTCTTAAAAACTGGGATTTCGGACGAAATGTTTGGCTGCGGTAAGATTATATATAAGTGGTTATAGGCACAGGTTGGGGTTTCTGATTTCCCTATCTTTTCCAATACCGGGAATATAATAGTCATCCCCAGGAATACATCACAGTTTCGAAAATTAAAAAACAAGTTATTTTTAAATGGTATGAATAATGAAATTATATAAAATAAGGATATACATATTAATCCCCAATTTATACTCATTCATATATTCAGTTAAAAATACAAAAATGTAAAATGTGTTAATTATTCTTTTTTTTAAACTTTGATTGGAGAAAACATAAGCAATTTATGATTTTATCGCTCAGTCTAGTTCATAGCTTTGTTTCGAAAAACCTGGCAGAAAATGCTCTCAGTCTCAGTTGATGTTGGAGATATTTTTTTCAATGTCTGGTCTAATTTTATAATATTTGATGATCAATTTTCTATTGAATCAAATAACTGCATTTCTTGCTTCACTATCTTGTCGAAGCTCTAGAACTCTTTCTATTTGAACAAAACAGAACCTTTGTCTTTGAGTGAATCGCTTTTTCTAATTTTTCATCCAATGTTAAAGATTAATGTTAAGTTTTTATGTTCCCTTCTGATTGCGAAGAGCTCGACTATGATTCGTTTTTCTCTCAAAAATGTCATGCTCGTATTATTTTGACATGTCTAATCAAACAGTTTTTATATGGTAAAAGCAAAATATCAACAGTAATCGGATATATAATCTTTATGTTATAAATAGGACTTTGAATGTTTTATTTTTCGTTGTATATACCAATTTGTTATATATATATAATGCTAAGAAGCATAGCAAAAATAGTAGTATAACAAAACAGTTTAAATAAGATATATATATATCCTCATAAAGAAGATAAGATAGTCATAAATAAGATATATATATCCTCGGTTTGGTTTTTGTTCTGGAAAAAAATACCATGGTTTTTTTTTTCTTTTCAGTTTTTGATTCAGAAGCGAGAATGCAGCTGTTAATAAAACTGAAAACGTTTTAAGGGATTAAGTAAATAGTGTATCAAATATATTTTCATCCACGCTCCCCGCAAAATTTGAATAATCAAGTGAGGCAGAAAAAAATTTTAAATCTGCCGTTGAACTCCAATGAAATCCCTCAGATGTTTTGATAAATAATTTCCATATATTACTAAATATTAAGGTAAAGATTTCATACAAGTTTTGGTTAAGAAACATAAATAAGAAAAGTTGCAGGATTTTTAAAAATTTTTCTTCTCCAAACAGTTTTGTGGTTCTTCCTTCTCCATACGGCTGTTGCAGTTATTAAAAATAGCTTATAATAAAAACAAGTATCCAAAGAAAAATTTCAAATTGATCTAAGCAGTTTTAAGTATTAATACTTACGTTATCAACATAAATCAAAATGTCAGAACTTATCAGATTGGTCGTGCTGTAGACTACGAGAAATGATGTTTCTTCAGAAATTAAATACTTTTAGTTAACGAAGAGAAGTTCGACACACAGATATGAACTATTAAAACAAACAAATAGTACCCTGTATTTATTCTTTCCTACGGAAGCTGGAAAAAAATTCTTCCCTATCTACGTGGGCGTTACTCTTTCTCTTATTGCAGTCACGCCGACTGTTGGGATACCAACGAAAATTTATTTTTCCAAGAAGTTCAGAGTCATCAAATTTGATTTCAACAGTGGATTCAGTTAATATTTATATCGGAGGTCAAAATCCACAGTCAAATCAAAAATAGCTACCTCAAGGGTTATTTCAACCACATGTCGTTCCCAGAAATTTCCGGGCTCGAAATATAATTACCAAGAATCCAAAATTTTGAAAATCTTATGATTTACCGGGTTTCTTGGAAAGAAATCCTAATTCGAGTCCTGGTGCCACTGAAAACCGCCGTGTAAATGGGGCCAATGTACGTTAAATTTGTTGAAGTACGAAGTTCTCCCATTGGCGTAGAGAGGTAGTTTGGAGAGGGGGTGCCAGAGCTCTGGTGTTGTCACTCGACCGAGGTTTAAAGTTACAAGGCCCGTCGCCAATAATAATGGTGTAACTTTATAGTGCGGGGCTAATATAAAAATAACTTCAGAATAAACTGTATTCCATATCAATCATCGAGGATGAACATTATGAAACAAATGCCAATCAATTTTACGAGAGAAATAAAATTTAGATTTCTAAAGAACGTTAAGCATAATCAAAAAGAAGAGGAAAAATATATATATATATATACTTATTGCACTAATTCTGAAAGAATAAGATGTAGTTCGATAAGGGTGGAATAAACATTATTTAAAATATCTGAAAACTGAAATTTGTTAAATGAAAGAATAGTTTTTATTTTAATTTTTACGAAAGCCTTTCAGATTCTCTTGATACACTAGGAAACAGATATATGTTACATTACTTTCAGCTGTTTTTTTTCCTCGGTAAAAAATGAACGTTTACAACAACTATCCCACCTCCCAAAAAAGCACGAAAAATCCTATTAATAAAATGTTCTTGTTTAAATTAAAACTTTGATATTGAGTGAATAGTATTTATTAAGCAATTTGTCGTATATTCGTGCGACAGCAATGCAGCTCTTACAACGAATTCTTATGATGTTTATGAGGCTATTATACGAGGCTAGCACAATATAAATCCCACTCACCCACTAAGATACTTCTTTGCCCCTGTATTATTCTGAGAGGGGTTGGCAAGCTTCAATTACTCTGCAAACAGCATCCCAGACATTTTGTATGGATTTAAATCTGGAGATCTGGCTCGCCAATTTATCCTCTAAATATCTTCAGGTATTCATCAACAGTTGCACCCTATGTGGGGGAGCGTTATTATTCAAGAAGGGAACTTCATATCAACTCTCCCTTGAAAAGCCTCACACAAGATAACTACTACACCTTACTCTATAAGATCTCATCCCTTAACCTTAAAGCTGTCAAGGAGCCCCCCCCCCTAGTTTAGAGCGTCAGTTCAACATCATGCCGGCTTTATAAATAAATATATATAGTATAATAAAATAAGTATATAGATAAATTGTATATCCTACAAAGCAAAGAATGGATGAAAAAGGATTTGATAACCTATAAAAACCCGCCAAAATATAAGTAGACATATGAAAAGTCAATAGACCAAAATGGAAAAATATTATGTTCCCTAAAGCTGTCACTGATTTACGACAGTGAAATAGGGTTAAGCTTGCTTTACGGTTATAGGAGATTCAACCTTCACCTATAGCAAAAATGTTCGACAAAATAGTGCAATAATAAGTAAAGAAAAAACTAGAAAGAAACATGAAGTCAAGCTTAAAAAGAACTAAAACTGTAGTACTTAAAAAAACCGAAATGAATGACCGTTGAAAAATTGTGCAATGTTACATATTGAAACAAACAATAAATTGATATTAAGATCATAACTTACCAAAATTCTTAGAGATCTCGAATAATAAAAATATAAGAATACCTGTCTACTCCATGAACACCAAATGCATAATGGTGTCACTATCTGTAAATTATGCCTATATTACTCTCAATGAATATATATGTGTGTACATACACTCAAGAGCCAAAACATTATGACCACCTGTCAATAACGAGCTGGCCTCCTCTGGCGCGCAACACAGCTTCAATCCGCCTTGGCATGGATGTCACAAGTCCTTGGTAGATGGCCGGAGACAGATTGTACCAGATGTTTAAGCAACGGTCACGCAAATCCGAGATATTGCGAATTGGTGACCTTTGAACTCTGAGCTGCCGTCCCATGGCAACCCAGATGTGTTCTATCGGATTGAAATCCGGTGAGTTAGGTGGCCAGGATATTAAGTGGAATTCAGCATCATGTTCCTGGAACCACTCCAACACTGTTTTAGCCTTGTGACACGGGGCGTTGTCCTGTTGGAACATTCCATTTCCAGCTGGACAAAACAGTAAGGGTGCAACTGGTTCGCAATGATGTTCAGATACCCTGTAGCATTCATGGTCTGCT
The DNA here is from genome assembly GCA_019973975.1 of Trichonephila clavata. Taxonomy (NCBI): domain Eukaryota; kingdom Metazoa; phylum Arthropoda; class Arachnida; order Araneae; family Nephilidae; genus Trichonephila; species Trichonephila clavata. Next base: position 55,642 of record BMAO01016681.1, read on the forward strand.
CTACCACAACCACGGGTCCCAGAGACGCCCAAGAGAACGTCCCCTAAAGCATAATACCGCCACCACCGGCCTGTGTATGACCTACTGCACATTGAGGGAGCAACTGTTCACCTGGAATGACGGCGTATCCTGACACGGCCAACGGTGTGGTGAATGACAAACCGTGATTCATCTGACCAGGCAACTCTTTCCCACTAATCCATGGACCAGTCACGATGTTCCCGGGCCCAGCGCAGGTGCAGTTGGTGATGACGCTTGGTCAGCAAAAGCACACGAGTGGGACGTTTGCTGCCTAGCCCCATATCCAACAGTGTCCAATAAACTGTGTGCTCCGATACGATTCTACTTAGCTCTGCATTGTATTGGGCTGTCAGCTGAGCCACTATCTCGCTCCGGTTTTGCTTCACCATGCGAGACAGTCTCCGACGACCTTTTTCTTTGATAGCGTGTGGACGTCCAACCCCATGTCGTCTACTGCTGGTTTCACCGTCATTTATCCACTTTGCATAAGTACTAACAACTGTAGATAGCGAACAACCCACAGGTCATGCAGTTTCGGAAATACTTTTTCCGAGTCTTCGAGCCATTACAATCTGCCCTCTATCAAAGTCGCTTAGATCCGCAGCCTTTCCCATCACACACAGAAGTAAGTGAAAGAATGATTCTTCAGACTCTCCAGCAGCAGTTAAGTACCACTTCCACCTGATCACGTGCCTTCCACGTCATCCAGGTGAGGTAATTGCAAAATGTAGGGGTGGTCATAATGTTTTGGCTCTTGAGTGTATGTGCGTGGTGTGTGTGTATGCGTGTGTATTTTGTTTTGTTTTGCTTTATGTTCTGTTCTTAGATATATAGTGAATTAGGATAGTGTAGTATATATAAATAACATTAAATTAGAAATTTATATTATATTATATAATTTGTAAGAAATCAAATCATTATACATAAAAATTAAAATAATAGTTATGGACCATCCTGCCACAATATTCCTTAAAGAAAATAATTACAAAATAAAAATAAAAATAATAATTATGGATCATCTTGCAACAACATTCTTCAAGTTAATAATTTTAAAACACAGAAAGATTTGAAAATAAGTCTATATGTGTGAGTTATACTGAAAGAATTTCAGTAGAAAGATTAAAATGAAATATATCCTTTTTTTTACTGACATTATTTTCCAGTACATTGTTTTCCAATTATTATATCTTATTTACATTTTATTTATCAGTCAATTTATTAAAAGAAAAAGCAATATTTACCATAAATATATTTTTAAAATCTTTCTCAAATTTATTTATTATTAAAAGCCAAACATTGATCTATGCAATTCGAGTCAATGATTTCAAAATATTTCTTTGTTGATTCAGCCCTTCAAATCAGCCTTAAAGATATAGAAGACGTATCTTGTAATTTTGAATGGCATTTCAAGTGAGGAGAATGACATCTGAGCTTCCACCGTACTTTTCAAACTTTGCTTATATGCACACACAATTTCAAGTTGTGACGGATCTATACGCAGTTCTACTAATTCCTTCATGACACTTTTAGAAAAAAATTTATTTCAACCAACTTTCGTGGAGTAAGAAAGCGTGATTATGCAAATGAAGTATATTATATAAATTCTGTTTTCGCGAGTTTGAAGGGTTGGAAAGTTGGTGTTAGCAAAGTGTTGGCAAGTGAGTTGGCGAGTTAGTTTGTTAGTTGGAGATTGAAGGATCGTGGAATTATTAAGAGATTTTGGAGTTGCCCATGAAAAAGAATACGGCGAGTGAATCCAACGACGGTGATTAAATCCAGATAAATATCTGCAAGATTCAAGTGTTTAGTACTACTTCATAAAAGTACAGATATCGTGAGCCTTGTTTAATTAGAAGTTGGCTTATTAGTGTGCGACGTAGTTTATATTGAGGGTGTTTAAGCTATCGTATATTCAGTTGAGGGTCCGTAGTATTATCCCCGTGTTATTGAACCTCACCTCCGCGCTCTACTATTTGATCATTTATCTTAATTAGATTGTTATTGTGTCAGATTGATATTTGGTAACAATAAAATAGTTAGTGGGAAATCATGTCTTTTGATTATTCAGTTTCTCCCACACACCTAGCTGGGTCTGCGGGTAGACAAAGGGGTTTTAGATGGAAGCAGGAACCTTCCGGCATTACAAAGTATGAAATTTTTAATTTTTTAACCCGGGAGAGCGTTCGTGCGGGTCACAAAGTCACTCCAAGCTCACAAAATCTTTAATTCTGGAAAAACTGTTTAGTTGTTACCAATGGCCTCTTGTCAGTATCCTCCTATATGACAGTCTTCATGGGAACTAAAATGTATTTGTCACATTTCTCCCTCTTTTTGGGGAATGACAAACGTTTTTTACAATCTTAAGAAACTTGCAGTGACTGAGTTCCCCTCGCGACCCCTTTTGCTCCACAATATTTTCTGTAAACATACTACATTTTTCATCTGTGAATGACTTAGTGGTTTTGAAAGCTGTGTAGCACGACTCATTATGGTTTATAGAGGTAAATGAGCAGAATATTAAAAAAAATGGGCATCTGAGATCTTTATTGGAAGAAGTTGAAATTGATCCAGCAAGGGGAGAACCTGATGAAACAATGCATGTTAGTCATGATAGCGAAAGTAAATTTGAGAAAAGCGATGAACAGGAAACGTTTGAATTGAAAGGGAAAAGTTTAAATGCTACCTAAAAAATCCCACCACGAAAGATATGAAGCTACAAATGTCCCACTAGACACACTGCGCCCTGTCAAAAAGACACAAGCTAAAAAAAATTCTACATTTGTCAAACAACATAACAATTTAACATTGTTATTTGTCAATCATCAAAGGACAATAAAACTACAATAATTTGAACAAAATGTGAGATTTTTGCCTGCAAATATCATTCCTGTAATGTTAGTGAAAAGTGTCTGTGATTTGCCCTTTATTAAAGTCATGTGTGTTATGTGTGTGTGCCCTTTATTAAAGTCACGCACATTTGAAACATTTCAGTTCAGTTTGATCAGGTTTTTCTCTCAAATTATCAAAGAAAAATTTAAAAGTCCTTATGAATCGGTAAATACACTTTCTCTTTTTATAATTATTCACTATAATTACGATTTCTATCGTGTACAGTAAATATAATAATAAAAAAAGGATTGGGGTGTGTGTGTGACTCCGTCACCCGCCGTGACCATTAACGTTAGTATGGAGTGCGCACCTTCTCCCGGATTAAATCCTTTTATTACTGGGCTATAATAGATTATCTAGTCTCTTAAAATTGGTACTACTGGAGATTAGAGCGCGACAGAAATCTCCAAAGGAATACCCCAAAGAGTATGAGGCAAATAATCCCACTAATTGTTGAGTGCCGACCAAAGCGACTTGAGGGATAAACTCCGAGACAACCGCAAGGGGTCGACATCCTGGGTGTATTTCCTTTTCTATTTTGGTGCGAAGTTTCCTTTTCTGATAATGAGGGTTCCTCAAAGGAAGATTGACGTGGGAAATCGAATTCACCATTATGAAGCACAGTAGATTGCGTTCCTTCAGAAATTGTCCTCTTTTGCCGTTCCGCCAATGCTTCCGTTTACCAAACACAAAATGAATGAATGACAATGAATAGAGAGCATCGCGAGTTTTAGGGAGGTCCTTAACGTTTTAAAAGGGTCACAGGGAGTGAAAAACCAGAACAAATGAAAATAATTTCATTTGAATTTTCTGTCACTTATCTCTGCTTGGGGTTTCGAAAGTGCCACTCCCTTTTCCTTTTGTGTTGGGAGGGGGGGGGGGGCTAAAACATTTCAGTGGTTGGCAGACTCCCACGAGAGGAAAAACACCCAACTCTTTTTTTACACAGTAAATACTTTCCTTAGAAAACCGTGCAAAGAAAAAAAAACATTGTGTAAAAAATAACATGCAAACGTATGGCAAATTTGTGGATATGTTCCACAAATCTCTAAATATTTTCCCATAAAATCGTGTAAAAAAAGTGATAAAATCCATGTTATTTCATAAAAACAAAAACCATTCATTTTTATTGCGACAAAAAATTAAAATTAGTGTACAGCGAAAACTCAGTCAAAAGTACATAAAAATTCAAACTGAAATTAAGAATAAAACTACTGACAACTATTCATCACTACTTGATAACAAGCATGCAAGTTTATTACAAACTGGATCAGGGGTGTGCCAGATATGTCTGGCACAACAGTTAGTTTAGATTCAAATGAAGAGATTCGTTCATTATTAACGGCCTCTGTTGATTTTTTTGTTAGCTGTTAGTGGCAGCTGGGTTTTTTTTCTTTTTTTCGAGGGGGTATTTTAGTTGCTTATATAATTCTTGATATCCTACTATACAAAACTTAAACTTTAATGTACTTACGCTCTATATCAGGAACATGAGTAAGAAAATGTTGTTCCGTATTTGTTGCAAATTTCAAGCACCTCGCTAATTAAATCATCTGTTAATAGCTGAACTTAACCTTTGACTTTGTCATTATCGACTTCTTTATTATCATATAAACAATCCTAAATTCTATCAAATCGTCCTCACCCAAAGGGCACGAATCCCCAATATTTTTTATATCCGTGCCATTACAAAAAATTCGTGTAAAAAATATTAAATTCATGTATCATGTTATTTCATAATCGTGTATTGTTTATTAATGGTAGGAAAAAATTCTGTAATCTCGTGGTAGTGAATGCAATTCTGTAACTGAGATAAACATAATAAAAAAAATTAGTTGCCAAATATTGAATAAAATATTAAAAAAAAAACATTTATATAATTTCGATTTATTTATAACAATAAAACGATTAGTTTTATAATAGAATTTCTTTTCTTTGTTTGCAAAGGAGGAAATTAAATTTAACATTGAATTAGGAGCCTTCGCAGAAACTTCCCAGAAAGTCGCTGCAGATGCATTGGAAGCTCATTGAGAACAGTTAGAAAATCACTGCTACAGATGTTTATCATTTCCTTTGGTGTATTTTTCGTTAGCTTATGTACAAAGGGCTGTAGTGAAAGTCTTAGAAGTCACACACAGATTCACAAGAGAGCAACAAAAAGTATGCAGATCATTCATTTACATATTATTCATTTATTTATGTTCCTTATATATTTTGCATAGGAAAATAAAAAAAGAAAAGAAAATATATTCTTTTTTTTTCTCTTTCTTTAAAAAATAATGAAAATTATACATGCTTATCAGTGACACGCGGATGTTAAATATTTTTCAATATACACTCAAGAGCCAAAACATTATGACCACCCCTACATTTTGCAATGAACTCGCCTGGATGACGTGGAATGGTATTTAACTGCTGCTGGAGAGTCTGAAGAATCATTATTTCACTTACTTTTGTGTGTGATGAGAAAGGCTGCGGATCTAAGCGACTTTGATAGAGGGCAGATTGTAATGGCTGGAAGGCTCGGAACAAGTATTTCCGAAACTGCACGACTCGTGGGTTGTTCGCGATCTACAGTTGTTAGTACGTATGCAAAGTAGATGAATGACGGTGAAACCAGCAGTAGACGACATGGGGTTGGACGTCCACACGCTATCAAAGAAAAGGTTGTCGGAGACTGTCTCGTATGGTGTAGAAAACCGGAGCCAGACAGTGGCTCAGCTGACAGCCCAATACAATGCAGGGCCGAGTAGAACAGCATCGGAGCACACTGTTCAGTGGACACTGTTGGATATGGGGCTACGCAGCAAACGTCCCACTTGTGTGCCTTTGCTGACCAAGCATCATCACCAACTGCGCCTGCGCTGGACCCGGGAACATCGTGACTGGTCCATGGATTAGTGGGAGAGAGTTGCCTGGTCAGATGAATCTCGGTTTGTCATTCATCACACCGTTGGCCGTGTCAGGATACGCCGTCATTCAGGTGAACAGTTGCTCCCTCAATGTGCAGTAGGTCATACACAGGCCGGTGGTGGCGGTATTATGCTTTAGGGGACGTTCTCTTGGGCGTCTCTGGGACCCGTGGTTGTGGTAGAGCAGACCATGAATGCTACAGGGTATCTGAACATCATTGCGAACCAGTTGCACCCTTACTGTTTTGTCCAGCTGGAAATGGAATGTTCCAACAGGACAACGCCCCATGTCACAAGGCTAAAACAGTGTTGGAGTGGTTCCAGGAACATGATGCTGAATTCCACTTAATGTCCTGGCCACCTAACTCACCGGATTTCACTCCGATAGAACACATTTGGGATGTCATGGGACGGCAGCTCAGAGTTCAAAGATCACCAATTCGCAATATCTCAGATTTGCTTGACCGTTGCTTAAACATCTGGTACAATCTGTCTCCAGCCATCTACCAAGGACTTGTGGCATCCATGCCAAGGCGGGTTGAAGCTGTGTTGCGCGCCAGAGGTAGGCCAACTCGTTATTGACAGGTGGTCATAATGTTTTGGCTCTTGAGTGTACATTTCACCTAAAATTTATGCTATAAAAACGGTTTGAGTAAAAAATAAATAACAGGTGGATCATGCATGTAACTTCACATTTTCAGTTTTTGTCTTATGGTTTAATTTAATGTGATCTGCTTTTTTTTTATTAACGATTTTCATATTAACTGCGATAAAACATTGTTCAGCTTATAGATTTTCATAATAAATATAAATTATAAATATAGCTAGCTTTGAGAATGAACGGAATTATAGCTCATAGCAAATACATTAATGAATTTTATCAGGAAGTGTTTTGTGTGTGGTTTTCCCCGAAATTGTGAGTGTAAACTGAAAAGAAATTGCTTTTATAATTTTTACAAACACTGTTAATTTTTTTACATGTATCTCTCTGTTCTAAATATTAAAATTTTAACTCCTGTTTTTAAAAGTATATCATAACAGATTTTAAATGTAAGAGCTCTTTGTACTTTTTGTATTACCTCATTTATCTTCGATCATTTTAAATAATCTCTCTCTCTCTCTCTGAATCCTTTTTATCTTGCTCCGAGGGAGTGTGTACGCGCTTTTAGGTGTGATTGTATATATATATATATTTATATGATTATATTTAAAGAGACAGAGAGAGAGAAAGAGAGAGTTTATATATAATTTTTATTTCAAAACATTACACACGTTTGTTCATCAGAGTAACAAATTCCAAAGCGGCGCTAATGTATGGAGGTAAGGAATTTCCGGAACATAAAAAGAATCAATCTTTTTCAACGCATGCGCTGAAATTATTTGATCCTCAAGTGATACAAAAAATGTTTTTCAACGAAAAAAATTTAATATTTATCGGCATAGCTTTCATGCAGTACCATTCCAAATTGATCGAATTGCCTTATATGCATCAATTTTCAAACTTATTTTGTTGATAATTTTTTAAAGAACGATCTGCTAAAAAGAAATGGATGTACTACTGAAAGACTTTATAATTATTTTTTAGTTTCAGGAGAGAAAGAGCTTTCACGCGAAAAAGTTGCCCAACCTTTTAAGATATGATACTAAGCCTTCGCACTAAAACTAATTTTAGTTTCATTAAAAATTTTGGATGTTTATGACTTAAAATTTATTTAGAAATTAAATACGAGTTAGAGGATTCATTCAACTGCAAATGTGCCATTTTAATCAAAAGAAAGGGATCAGTATTATAATATTTGATTAAAAAAAAATACTGATCCTTTGCTTTCAAATATTTTAGAGGAATAATTGTGCTTATTTTACAGTTAGAAAAATACTTGAATGCGCCTAACACATACTACTTTCATGGGAGGGGTTAAATAAATATGTATTCTTAAAAAAAAAACGTTGAAAAAAAGCATTAAGACTTAATATTTATGCTAATGATTACAATTTGTCGTTCAATACGAGGGGTGTTTGGAAAGATATAATAAATATGTAAAATACAGCGTATATTATAAATAAAAATAAGTTGTATTAGTAAGTTAAAAATAAACTTAATGATAAGTTAAAGCTTATATGCATAATGTACAGAGCATTTGTATTTTCATATAAAATTCAGTTGCAGTTTTAATGGTTGAGGGAAAAATGAAATTTACAGGGACATTTTTTTATAACCAAGTATGAAACTCAAATGTATTATTTAACAAAAATGCCAGCAGATGGCAGCACGAACTGAAAGCTAAAGTTGGCGCACTGACTCCCGGCGCAAATTTCAAGACACCTGGATTACTCTTCCATCGGATATTCTTCCTGAACTTCAGGAATAGAAGAGTGGAGCGAAATGTGGGAAAAAGAATTATAACACAAATTTGATCGATATATGATTTTTGCCAGAGTGTTTCATTTTCACTTACATAAAATATAAGAAATGTAAGATCCGAAATTTTTTTACAATTTCATCTGAATATGTTTTGTTAAATGTTCCGAAATTTTGTAAAAGGGCATTTAAAGTGTAAATGTTTTAAATAACGCCGCGAAACAAAGAGAGCAAGACGAAAAATTTCGTAAATATTTTACTCATTTTCATTCTATTTTTATCACTAATTTCTTAAAAATTTTAACTTGAGTTTTCATTTTATACATCGTCGTTTTTTCTTTAATCAAAATTTATTTTCTGTAACACAGTAAACCTCACAACTATTGGGGATAAATTAAAAATAATAAGTTAAAAGTAAAGCTAATGAATTCCGAACTGTAACCTATAGTATATATTAAAGTAATATATATATATATATATATATGTATATAATTTTTACCTTAATGTACTGATTATTATAAGCAAATTTCTCAACAAAAAAAAAAAAAAAGATTGCGGGATACAGTGGTGTCCATCTAATATCCATTCAATTTAAATTTTACAGAATCTTTTCCCCAATTTGTTACTTTTCAAAAATAGTGATATTATTAGAAACTTCTGCTGATTAAAAATGTTATCAATGACTAATATATTTTTGAATTTTTACATACACTTTAAATACAAAATTTTTTTTCCATACAGAAAGTTTAACATAAGTTCACGAAAAAGTTTGAAACATAAATTGCATCAATTATATTTTTTTGGTAATTGTAAGCGTAAAAAAATGTTGTGTGTGCAATTTATAATTCAATATTTTTTACTTCGCCTAAATTTCTTTAAGGTATTTGCTATATGTACAGACGCACAAAATTTATTATATATGTATATATATATATTGTTTTTTATGTGGTAATATTATTGTTTATGTTTAATATATGAATTTGATTTATCATTTGTTTCAAACCCACTCGTTATTGTTAATAATTTTATTCTTAAAATTGCTTATGTGTGCGTGTATGTTTTTTCTAGTATACAAATTTCTTATTGCGTGCATTTATTATATTCTGTATATTTAGAGTTGTTTTTGTGTATATTTATTTCTTGCTTCTATCTCTGTCTTGAAATTATTATTATTTTTTTTTTGAATAGACGAAATTGTAATTCTTTTCTGTAGTTCCTTACACCTTTTTATTCCTTTTATCTTTATTTCTGCCCTTATTTCTATAACGTCTGCTCTATTTTTTGCTACCCTTACAACAATATGCCATAAAATATTTTCAATATTTACTTCAATCGCTAAACTACTTTCCTCTGCCTTGAAAACTATTTTTATGGCACAAAATAAAATTGTCAATCAATATCATAATCTACTTTAAGGATTCTCAGCAAATGTTATTTTTTGAGAACCTATAAGGAGACACCTACTACTTACAGTAAGGGAGAGATGAAGTAAAAAGATTCAATGGTTTAAAATGATGCTATGAGTAATGATTGAAGAAATTTTATTTTATCACGACTTTTACAAAACTCCTGTTGTTTTTCATCCTTTTAAGGCGCAGTCATTCGTAAGATAAAATTAACTTCATATTGAATTTATGATCTCTTAATTGAAAACAAAAATTAAACTATTTAACTGGAAATTAAATTTAAACTTTAGAAGTTGGATCATTTCAAAACTTAAGTTTGCTCGTGACTCATGATTGTATTTGAAATTTAAGCTGGGTAATTTACTTTAAATAAGTTAATTAAGACAGAATGAGAATTTTTTTTTTATTTAATGAAGTAAATCTACACGGTTGACTTAAACTTGTTTGTCTTTACTGTGTATTAAATACAGATATCTTAAGAAACCTAGCAGATGGCAAAGGATTTATTTCAGGAAATAGAAAATAGAATTTCTTCATCAGATTTCGAGTGGTGAAAAAATGTGATAGAAATTTCTGGCTGTTCCAAATGAAAATTTTTATGTATATATATATATATATTTTATTTAAAATGTATCATCCACTTAAAAAATAACACTTTAATGCAAGCTTTTTCCGTCGTTCTCTTTTTTTCAAAATCACAGATTCAATGAAGCTGATTTAATAAAGAAAATTTGTATTGCTCTTTTTGGGTTATCGCCAAAATTGAAACTTATTAGATGTAAATATGTCATTAGGGTTAAATTATTGTAAAAATAATTAATTACATGAAATTTTCTGGAAAGAAAAATAAAACTTCTGAAAGAACTGCATTATATTGTTATAAAGAATAGAGTGTTGACTGTTTATATAGAGTTCGTCTTATACAATGAATCATTTTACCTATAATGATCGAAATATTTGACGCATCGCAAGTGATTTTGAATTCATTAGCATTGTATAAGAAATTAAAAATATTCATATAATTTTGTTTAATTTTCATACAAGGAACTTTCATTAATCATTTCTTATTTGTTGTGGATCCTTTTTAAAAAAAAAGAATATAAAGAAAGAAGAGGTTATACAATTAAAAAAAAAATACTAAAAGCATATATCTACTGTACTCCATGGCACTGCTTGGAAAACCACATTTTAAATATGTTCTCCGGTTTTAATATGAACAAAAAGATAACAAATAATATTTATAAGAAAATAATTAATAAGTTTAAGAAAAATGTCGCATATAATAAATACTAAATTGCTCTAACGGTTCTCTAGGTTGCTCTTATATATACAGCTGGTTATACTTCGCTGCAGTGTCATATTCGACCACTAGATGCCAGCACCATCACCATTTTGAGGTTTTTGTCACCGTTTCTCTGTCGAGCTCCCCGAAAACTAACAATTGTTGCGATGAAGTACAAAATGTTCCTGGTTTTGGATTCACACACACAAACACACACTCAACTCATCGTCATAATGTACAAACATTTTATTTTAAACGAACTCTATACTTGTAGTTCAGTTATAATTTTTTTATTATTAACATTTTATATAATGTTCACATTTTTATTAGACGTAAAAAATATAGTTTTTCTTTCTAAAATTTCATAGTTAACAATAAAATTTTTATACATTTCCACGCTTTTTCAATTGTTTCCTTTAAAAATATGGAAGGAGTTATGTCAGGAAGCTTAGAATCATTGGATCTAGTTATTAAAAGATGTACAGAAGATAAGTACGAATATTTTAATTCATGTCGTTGACTTTGTGTTAAAAGCATGCTTTAAAAACATCCTTTAGAATTTTTAATACATTAATTACCATTTAGTTACAAATTATTTCTCAGCTTAATATATTATATCATAATTGTCTGAAATGCAAAGTAGTCATTAGTATTCTCTCTCTCTCTCTCTCTTTTCAACCGATTTTTACCATGTATCATCAACATTATATTTTGCCGTTAAATTTTATTTTTATTAACAACAAAAGTTTTAGACAGTTCATTATAAGAAGACTATTTTACTGAATATTTTTCTAAATTTTGAATCCAGTCTTGGATTCTCACTTTGATCTATTTCTTTTCAACGATTTTGCTTTTCCAGCACAACTCACACATTCTGTAAAAGTAAATAATATTTACCTCCCCCTGCACACGAGCTACGCCAGCTGTGTCACATGACACGACTCGACCAATGAAAACCCACGGAGACGCTTTCTCCTATCGTTTCTTCTGTTTGGTGAGCCGAGGAGAGTCGAGAACGAACGAAAGTCCAGCTCTACCCCCCTCCCTTTCCCGGTTCTCCCCCTCCCCTTCTCCCGGCTCTCGTAGAAACTCCATGCATGTGATGCTTTCATACAAGAATCACTTTCAACGTAAAAACACACGGAAACCTCTGGATGTGACCACTCCTGCTCTACTAGTCTTGCGTCTGAGCCATTATTTTGGATAACTCCCTGACAGTCCTACTTAGATTCCAACCCGGCTCAGCAGTGTTAATTCACCATTGTTTTTAGCAGGTTTTATTAGCGATTAGAAATATTAACAGCTGTGTCGGAACAATTCGGAAGAAAGAGAAATAATTATTTACATTAAGCATTAAAGCTAACTTTTCAATGGCGAAATCAAATCCGTGGATTAAGTATGGGAAGCTACTAGATGGAAACATTTTCATCAGCAATCGAAATTAATAAACAGACTTCTGCGGGGAACGGAAGATGAAAATAAATTGGTGAGGGATTATACTTTTTTTTAACATTTTAATCAGTTGTGTTTTTTTTTTATTTTCTGAGCTTTTTAGAGTTTTTGTGGTGGTCATTTGTTTTTCTAAGAGGGCGAAAGGAGAGTGTAGTGTTTCATGTATTTTAACTACATACTGCATGTGTTTCGTTAACCCCACTCAAAAGATTGAGCTTTCAGTTATGATGCACAATTGGGGTGAATTATTAATTTTGGATAAAACCACAAAAAAAGAATGTCTTGTTTTGATTGTGAATAATGTGAACGTCCATTCTTGATGTTTTGAATGTGATTTTAGAAGAAATGTCAGTTTGCTGATCACGTGATTTTTTTTCTCTTCCTTTTTTTCCTCTTTCCCATCCCATTTCACCCCGACATGATGCAATAGGTTCCTTGAAGAAGAGGAGTTCCAGGCGGCCTCAGAGATTCGCCCGTCGCTTTTGCTGAGCGGCGGCGACGCCATGAACGGCGGGACCGGCCTTTACGAAGAATCAAACACCAGCCGCACCAGCGGTGAAACCGCCAACAATAACAACGGCTCGGCGGCCCTCCAACCCTTACACATCCCTGCCAAGCGACTCACTCCCAACAACAATCTAGTCGTTACTTACGCCACGACGGATTGTAACGGAGGGGATGTCAATGCGGCGTCCGGCGTTATCCGGCACGGTGGACAACCCGGCTGGAATGCCGCCTACTCACCGGAGACCCACTCCGCATTCGTGGATGCACACCACGTACCTCAGTACAACCACCAACCCTTGTGCAACGTCCGAGAAAGTGTCGGCTATTTCTACAATACTACCATCGAACGAAAACCACCGCCGACATCCTCCATCAAATTTTGGCCCAACTCGTACGATGCGGGCCCCAGTACTGTCACACCGGTACCGGCCGACACCTGCCAGTCATTCGCTCCACAGACTTGGTGTAATTATTCTCCCTATTCTGGGACCAGGGTCCATTCAGGGCATATGGAACCTCACACACCCCAGCCGGTATCCTATTTTCCGGGAGCAGAGGACAGGCCAAGAGTTCCCGGTGCTATGGATAGCTATCCACAGACCGATGCATATGGGTTGAGGAGTTTCCCCACCGATGTACACTGCCCAACAACCTTCGTCCAGTCTGGTTCAGGTAAGGGAAACAATTTTGTATTTTTATGACCCAAAACTTTCCCACCCCCTCTCTTTCCGATCCGCTGTTGTCCGAAACGTGCCCCAGGGCAGTTACCCGTAGTCGTAAAAATGCTAATAAAAAGGAAGCCCCATGATACTTACCCTGCAGACGACTTTTGTTTCCCTTCATGCGGTTAAAACTGAGTACTTTAAAGAAGTTTCCTAATTAGTCTTGATGAGAATGTTCTGTAATCTTTTAGGTTAATGTCAAATCCCCCCTTTCTCTATGGGTGGTCTGATAATTGTTCAGACACATTAAAAAAACTAATTTGTGTGTGTGTGTGTGTACATAAATGTTTGATCCTATAGTTTTGTTATATATTCTTCTATGACAAAGTGAATTTTTTTACCATTTGGTAAGGACAGTCTAAGCAATTTTACTGCATTCATTCATTATCTATAAGATATAACTGTAAATATATCCAGAAAACTTACTTTAACCATCATTTGTGTGTGTGTGTGTTTTTGCCATGTCATTTAAAATAAGAACAGTTGTGAATTTAAAATATAAAGATTTATAAAATATTAATGCAGAAAAGACATACATCCTTTAAAATAATTTGTACCGAGAATGTTAAATAACATTAATTTATTCCCCGCAATTTATTCATATTGCAGATGATACTATTGTAGTTGATGTCAACTTAGTTTGCTCTTTCCTGTAGTTTAATATGTTACAATTCATGTTTTATCTATTCGGTTTGAAAGCTTTATTTCCCCCACAAGAATGAGAAAAACTACCTATAAATGTATATTATTTTGATATAACAATTCTTTGAGTAAAAGTAAATAATTTTATTACAATAAAATAATATAAAATTTATAATAATTGTATTTTTTCAAGAAAATTTCTATTACACTTAAGCCCAAAATAATTTTGGTACTTTTTCAAAAACGTTTCTCACAACCATTTGAAGATTCAATTAAAATCCCATGTGACAGCAGTTTCTTGTTATTATTTAGAAATGAGTAATTGCTTTAGTTACAGTATGAAAAAAAATAGGAAGTTAAGTGTTATATATAGTTAGTCAGTCAAATGTGTCTAGTCAATAATAGCCAACATAATTTAAGATAAGTAAAGTATCTGAAATGTTTGGCCTTTAAATAACGTTTAACACGTGACAGTGACGATAATTTGAAATTTAATGGCCAACTATTGCTTAATAAAACCAACCGTAAATGCATGAAACGCCGTAGCCATAAAAATGGGAATAATAATGAGTTTTTGTCGTAAAAGGCGTGAATGGTAGGACATAACTGAGACGGCATGACGGGGAAGCGGAAGGACTTGTAATGTTTATGAATGTGTTGTTGGTGGCTTTTTCGAGAAGGACATCACATTTTACATGGACTTAACATCAGATGAGGAGCTGTAAGTTGCGAATCAAAACATGGATTTAGTACGAGATTTGGTTATTTTCTGGATAGCGTTATGGATTACTAACAAAAAGTGAGAATGATTCTAGATTTCTGTCATTTTTTTTAGTAACTATCTTTTATACGCATGGAATGTACAGAACTGTGTGTGTGTGTGTGTGTGAAAAGTAAACTTAGCAAACTGCTCAATAAATTATATTACTTTCACAAATTTTTTTGGACCAGAAAATATAGCAATTATTTAATTAGTATGGATTTTATGCTATTTAATTTATACATTTGATCAGTGAAATAGTAAGGCATTAATTAAACAAAACTTACAGCTAGTTAGTGATATACTCTTTTTAATAATGACACAATTTTACTATCTGTCTTTAAGTAGAAACAATTTTTATGGGCCAGAAATAAAACTAAAAGTATTCTCAGATAAATTTATGACTTTACCTAACAATTAATAGAGTTCCAATTTTTTTTATGCTCAAAAGGCTGCACTAACACATCCAAAATATTAGATCCCAGTATTCAACATCCTATTCCCTTCTTATAGAATATTCAATCAATTTCGTTTTCTCACAAAACATTTTAACTCATCCAAATAATGCTATTCTACTTATCAAAAATAGGATTGTATTATTCGGAGATTTTCAACCTTGTTTTGTTATAGGATAGCACTTCTTTTCCTTTCAAGGGGGGTCCTTTGAGTTATTATACTGATTGAAGTTTTTACTCTCTAATCTCAGTAAATCAGGTCTGCCCAAAAGATGCATTCACTCCTTCGAGAGAAAAACACGTTTCTCTACGGAGGTCTTTCACTACGTGATTTCAAGATCCTAGTAAATTTTCCCCACGGTAGACCGAGGGGGCTGTTTGTGCTTGAGGGACAGCACTCCCCTGAAGGTCGGCACCATAAAACAATTTTCTTTTCTTTGACAATTCTGCTTCCTTCTTTGCTCATTCAAAAAGAAAGTTAGCCGTATTCAAGCGCTATCGGCCGACCGTGTATATCAGCTGGAAAATCAGCTGTCAATCCGACGCCTTTTCTTTTCATTGTGACTCCTATCTTCAACTAATGAGCAGAAAAAAAGAATTACTGTTGCTTTCAGCGTAATTGAATTGTGACATGAAGAATTAACATAACACTTTCTAAGCAAATTTTATATCGATATGTAACTTATTTAAAGCAATTTCCAAGGAAAATAGATTCATTATTTTAAAAAATATGCTAAATATCAAAAAAAATATCTCAAGCTTCAACTTAATATTCTGTACTTCAGTTGAATGTATTTTATAAAAAAAAAGTATTTGCTTCCTCTCAGAATAAATGAGATTTTTAAGTCATAATTTTAAACATTATTTACTATTTCATCATTGTTGGATTTTATGTATCCCAGTCGGAGAATTTGATTTTAGAGTTAATATTCTTACTATTCTGAAATGTCAATACAGCTTTATATAACAATAATTTTGGTTGAAATCCTTCACTAAGCATGATTCAAGGTATGTCAACATGTGTTGAAAAAACAGTAGACTTCAATATTTATTTAGATCGCGGGGCCATGCATTTTGCAACATTATTGAAAAGCGATAACAACTTAAGGTATCCGACTACTTGTGACAACTTTTTGTAAAAAAAAAAAAAAAGAAATGGAGGTATGGGGAATTTTTTTCTGGTTTTTAGATTTGTTTAATACATTTTAAGAAAAACATGCTAAAATTAAGAAAAGAAAAAGAAATTATTATTACTAAAATGGAAAACAATTGGTAAACATTTACAAAAATTTACATAAACGCGGCCCATTCTGTACCAAAAGTTTATAAACAAATTTTCAATACTGATGTGTTCTATGTTATTCATTTTTCAAAAGACCTTCAGGATAACAGATATTTTAACTTTTACAAAAACTAAAGCATTTTATCTTAGTTATTATATGAAATTGCTTTAAAAAAATAATGATTATATTAACATAAGGGACTGTAAATTTTGTAATAAAATAGTGATTGATAAATATGGAGGTGAAAACACTTCTACTACTATACAGAACATACATAATAAATTTCAGTTTATTATTTTCAAAGTTTTTTGAGCAATCTAGCTCCGTTTGAGCATTTTTTAAAAAAAAAACACTTTTCGAGTAAAACGCGTTTTAAAGTATGACATATCTTGCTTAAAGTATGGCATCTGCTTCTACTAAAACGCTTGTGGCTTTTGTTCTAGTGAACAGAAAATAATAAACTTGGTATTTTTATAAATCTTATAAGATGGGCTATAATATAAAATCACAAAAAAAACCTTTTTTTTCAATTTTTGGCAAAATTCAAAATTTTAGGGTAGTCGGATACTTTAAATATCTTTATTTTTAAGCGATATAGGATAATGAATTGAAAAAACTTAAGTGAGTAATTTTGCAGCTTATAAGATATCAAAATTTAATAATATAATATAAAATCATAAGAAAAATTTGTCAATTTTTAGCAAAATTCACAATTTTAAGGTAGTCGTATACTGTAACTATCTTTATTTTTAAGCGATATAGGATAATGAATTGAAAAAGCTTATGTGAGTAATTTTACAGCTTATTAGATATCAAAATTTAATAATAATAATTATCATAAATAGTAATCAGTTTTTTTGCTGAAATACTAGATTGGTATTTAAATGCTCATGTTTAAATGTAAGAAACAGTGCATGAATAAATTCCTGTATTATTTTTGAAACATATTTTAGTTGGATCATTAATAAATTAACAATAACTTTTAACCGAACCCTCTTCTGTCATCTTCATATGATGATTTTGAAACTGTCTTATAGGAGAAATTGTTTTATTGCTTAGATACAACTATAAAATCTTAAAAGGTGGACATCTTACCTTCATATTCATCACTCATTTTTTCTGAGATTCATCGCTTAGAAAACTTATCAAACTCTGTTAAAAATTAATCGATGTGCTTTGTATTAAAAAGAATTGATTCCTTCTTAAGTGTGTTTAGGTAATTCTACCACAGAACACTTCATTCAAATTTACGATATTAAAATCTCATCACGTATTTTACCTTCATCGTATATCTTCCTGGTGATTCATTGAAATTCACAACTCGTACAAACTTAAACAAACTACAAACAATATAGAAACAGAGCAATATTCAAAGTGAATATTCTCCAGTTTGGAAAAACCTGACTGAAAGTTTCTTATGCATAATCATTCCGTATCATATCATGAGTTGATACTTTTTGTCTAGAGGATATTTTAAGTTATTGATATATAATGCTTTCCATTTAAGAATGCTTGATGCACACAGAAGTGTTTTATTTTATTGAAATACCTTTTATTTTTTTAAATAGACTGGAAATGGCATCTTAAAATTGTGGAGTTGAAACTCAAATAAATCAGATTTTTCTGGTTTGAATAGTCAAAGTATCTTACTGTAAGCGATTTTTTTAAAAATGTTCTCAAAAACACAAAATCTTTTTTTATCTCCCAACAAACTTTAGTTAAAAAAATTAAACTATTTTATATTCCTTGAAATGAGATAATTATATTTTTTCGAAAAAAAATTAAAACTGTGACTTCAAGTAAAGTGGTTATTGCACTAAAATGGAAATGAGTATTTATTATGAATGTATCGTTGAAATCCCTATTGGATAATATTAGTGAAACAGAATTAATCAAAAGAAAAATATTATTAGTTTTTTTTAATTAAAAATTTCAGACTAATATTTATAAATCACTATGATGTGTTTCATTTCTTTTGTGAATATAAAGCTATATCTTTTAGTTCCTTTTGTCTGTTTTCTTTGGTGAATGAGAGTTTTAATTTGGACTTATATACCTATATATATTTATTTTCTATTTTTCTTTACTCTTTGATTAACATTATCAATCATAAAATAGGCTTACAAATAATTCTTCAGAAGTTTGTAATATGTTGAAATAATTTGAACGTTTTTTGACATATGTTCAACTTTATTCAAATTATAGTTTTGCCTTTTTTTACCATAAATGTATGATTCTTTCTAGGACTTTTCATTCTCTCAGTATATTTTGCTAAATAAATATAAGATTATGAATATATATATATATATATATATATAATTTTTAAAAATATTAGTGATACAGGAAACCTTTATAAATAAGCGTAAAAAAGTTTTCTAATCTTGCTGACTATTTTTTTTTTTTTTTGCAACTTGCTATCGTTATTGAAAAGTCTATGAAATTAAAGAAAACATATGAATCTGTTTCATTGCAATTTGAAAATTTAACTTGAAGCTTTAAGAAAATCAAATTTGATATGAAATATACTATAATACCTTGGTGAAACAAAGTTAAAAATTTTAAGAAATTCTTCAGTGATACTTGTATTTTAAATTTTTAAAAATGTGTTAGATAAAAAAAATGTAATTATATTTTATTTGAACACATTGCTTTTCATTTACTGTGTAGAAACACAATTTTAATTTATTTGCGTAGAACTGGATTTATTGAGAACAATTTGATTTCCTTCTTAACAAAATGCAGTTTAATTTAACCTAACATTCTAACTAAATCATAGATTAAATTATTTAGCGTGGGTGCCATGTGGTAAAATCGATTAAATTATTATTTAATTATGTTAAAAATCAACTTTAATAAAAATGTTCTAAACTTTTTGAGAATTACTACATTTTAAACTAGAGTTATTTACAAAATAATAATAATAGTTTGAAATTCTAACACACATCCCAGAAGACTCAGTGAAATATAGCAGTTGCACAGTTTTATAATTGTCAGCAAAAACCTGACTGATAAGTTATTACATTAATTGAAATTAATTCAAATACAACCGGCTCTTTGATTTAAAAAAGTTTTCCATTAAAAAGGAATTAAGCTTTTAGGTTTCAACTGCGAGGAAGGAAATAAGTAAAGAAATAAATTAAGAAGTCAAGCGTTTTTCTCCTACCCAGTTTTCTTGAAGAATTTCCACTTCCTGTTCCTGTCATTAGAATTTACAGAGTGAAATATATTGCTGCTTTTTTTCCCTTGGATCTTACAGGTGCATACGTTTTTTTTAAACATAATTTATTTCTCTTCTGAATTTATTTAATTCTTACAATCATCACAAGAAAAACTGAACTGAACTTTGATCACGTTTTAATATCTGCTTTTATGTGCCTGTGGATCCTTTAAATATTATTTATTAAAATTATAACTAGCAATTTAAAGAACCGGAGAAAATTCGTATTTTAGCTTTTCAATATCAAACACTGTTTGTTTACTTGGTTAGCTGTATTTTTCGAGGTTTTATTTGAAATTCCAGCTAAGCAAGTATTTTGCTTTTTCTAACAGAGTTTTAAAAAAACAACAAAATGAATTGATTTTTAAATTTAAAATAAAGTTACATTAGTAAAAGAAAAAAATTATGTCAAACAGCAGTTAGAATATACTGCAAATTTCATTTGTTAAATATAAAGGAATGAGAATTTGCATTCAGATTTGAAAGGAATTTTTAAATTTAGGGAATTATTATTGTTTAGTTTTTCTATATTTTTTCAACACTAAATGTTGCTTCATGAAAAATAAAACTGGTATTTTATAGTAGAAAATAAGGAGAGATAAAGGAAAAGGAATAGTATACCAATTAACCATACATTTTTTTAAAAAATGTTTAGTGATAATATACGAAGACAGAAATTGATAAAAAGATAAGATCAAGTACTGTATGGCTAAAATCTCTGTTAAATAGGATTAGTATTAATCTTAGCTTAAATAAGTACATTGATATGTAATAACAAAGAGGGAAGTAACTTCAGAGTAAAATCAAATTTATGCAATGCTTCTAAAATATCTATTTATTATCAATATCTAATAATATTATCAATAAATAAGTCAACTTAAAAACTTCTTTCTTCTCGCTTTGAAATTGCTTTCTTCGTCATTCGTGATTCATTAAAATTAATCTCTTTCAATAAACAACGAATTTCAATTTAGGTAGTTCTTTATTTATCTCTTTGAAAGTTAAGATGCTATATTAGTAATAGAATTTATAAAATACATATTAAACTTGGTTAGATGTGACCGATTTTCTCATTTGTATATTTTCTTTCAAGTGATTGATAGCTTACAATCAATAGCTCAAAACTGGTTCAACTATCAATTTTAACGGGTCCAGGAGACACAATCCTGCCAATAAAACTCAACACCTAAAATTTACAGTACTCATTGTAAATCTGTCTTTTTTCTGTCGTATCAATTTAGATTGCATATTGTTACCTCGTCTTTTAAATATCGGACAAGTTTCTTATCCAAACTCAATCACAGAGCAATAAATCTTGCCATTGTACCAATCAGCTCAGCTTTCCAGGTGCAATTTAAAAAAAATGTGTATTTCATCCCCTTCCCCCAGAAAAAAAAAAAAGAAAAATATTACCTTCTCATACCTGGTAGCTAAACTGCGCTCAACTAAAGAAACTTATTCTGAAGAAAAAAACTCCCATTGAAAAGAATAGGGTTTGTTGGAGCCACACAGGCCTGGAGCAAGACTTCCAAGTGAACAGAGAAATCTTATTCCTTCTCTGTTTTTACGAGAAGCTGATATCGTCTTCTTGAAGAAAAGCTCGACAAGTGAAAAGAAATTTCTCTCTTTAACCGCTCTTTCTCTCGACACAGAGCTCGATTGTCGAAAAGCAATTGTGAAGAAATTCAACCCCAGACTTATTGCTTAAACCTTAGGCGATGGATGAGGGTACGCTCCTGGTCAGTTAAGGGGGTGAAAGAATTTTACCAGCTGTTTCATCCCCCCCTTTCTCACCGGTGCTGGTCATTCATTGTACACCTTCTGTATCACACCTCTTAATTGATATCCCGCGAACGCGACTCTTTCTTTTTCGTTTTTTATTCGACTCTAAGTTTCGGCAAGGAAAATGTATGTGATGGCAAATAAATTCTATTCTTTCTTAGTTATATCAACAAATGCAATGGCGGCGTAAGCTTTTTGGTTGTAAATAAATAAATAAATAAAATAAAACATGAAAACAGTCTCAGGTTAAATAGCGTATAGTGTGCAAAAGGTTGATTAATGATTAAAGGTTGATTAATTGAAGTCACATTTTTTTAACGATATATCTTTTGCATTATCTAATTCACATTCAACACTTTAATAAAGAACTTGAAGGGCATGATTATTGTATTCCTAAACTTCTTTTTTATACTAATTAGCTTTACATTTCCTTTTCAGTATTTATAATTAAGTGATTCTTGTTTAACAATCAAACATGAAAATCACATTTTTGCTCAAAGAATTGTGTCATTAAATTAATAATAATAAAGACATGGAAATATTGAGAAACAGCTAATTTAGTTTCCCAGCTGAATGTTTTCAAGAATAAGGCAAAATTAAAGATTATGTAACTGGAAGGTTTGCTGTGGTGTATTTTGTGGGGTTTTTAACCCCTAACATAGACCAATAGATTTTAATTTTTAGCATAAAGATTACGTCTTAGTGCTTTCGTCTATATTTTAAAAAAATATATAACATCTTCCATGAAAGTAAATTGTACGCAATTGAAGTTTCGAATCACATATATATATAAATTTAAATTATATATATATATATATACACATGCATATATAGATAAATACGGATATATTTAATTTTTGTCAGTACATTTTTACTTTTCATTAATTATTTTTAGTTATTTATTCAAATACAGCGACTCTTTTCTGTCTTTTTTTTTAATGCTAAAATTAATTCTGTGTTTAAGTTAGATAATATCTTTATAAAACATCTGTTATACTGGGGGGGGGAATAAAGCTTTTAATAGGATAAAACTTGAGTCATTTTTCGTAAAATATTTTTCTTTTTATAAATTAATTTCATAACCAGATAAAAATTTTAAAATACTCAATAAATCACGACTATATACCATGAAGGGTTAGAATGCTTTTTAAAAAAGGTAGAAAAACATTAAAAAAAATATTAAATCGCAGTTACCTAGTTAAATAAAACGAGATTCCAAAATTTGTTAAGAATTTTTGTATTTTAAATTTTTGTTCTAAGTGTATTCAGTTGATAATCCTGAACTGAACTAGATGTACATCAGGAAAAGTAACATATCATGTCCTTGAATCGATGTTTTATCTGCTGTGTGTGTAAAGTGACACAAGTGATACGAATGAAATGTTTGAACTGTATATGATTAATCTCCTTTCTATTAGTTTTATGGGAAGACTATCACTGCTAAAACAATGTTATATACTGATCTACTGTCACGAGGAAAAATACTAAGAAATTCTCAATAGCATCCGTATTTCAATCCATTTTCGTGAATTGGTTTTCCAAAATCTATTTGGTTTTCTTGTGGCAGAAATAAAGAAAAAATCTCTTTATTTGATAGAGCAAACATTTAAGTAGTTGTCGAAAATATTGAATCTCCAAATGCCACTTTTTTACGACAGTTTCGCTGTTTGCTTTGGCTTTTATAACTCCGGGAATCTCGTCATATGTAACACCGTTCGAGCATAAAAACTACTTTTATCGAAAATATTTGTTTATCTGAATGATAGCTTTTGTGACGTAATGTCTTATCTATCATGGAGATAGTAAAATCTTGAAATAGGGAAAAATGAAAGATATTTATTTTTAGACTGAGAAAGCTACATTTATATAAAGTATACTTTCATTTTAATGTTATAATTTTAGTAAAATAATTGTCTTATATATATATGTATCACATTCAATTAAAAAAGAAGTTTTGAATTACTTTAATTATTTCCGAAATTGTCTTTTACAATTAATAAAAAATCAAATGCCCTACACCCTGAATTCAAATTGAGCATGAATTCTGAATTTAAATCGAGAAAAATAATAAAACTCAATTTTTGTCCACCTAAGTAGAAAATAATTTTTAGAAGCTCTCAAAAATGTTAATTCATTTATATTTATAAATTTTAAAAATTTTTTTAGCTAGAAGTTAAAATTTTGAAAACTACTTCAACTGGAATGATATGTTTATCTGATGTAGTATATCTTTTCTAATAAATTACCCTTTGTTTAACGATGCAAAATGGTTAATGAAAATTATGAGAAATATATTTAGCATTTCTTGATTTTGTTTTTGCATGTTTTTTTATCTTTAAAATTTCTGAATATTTAAACTTAACCATGTTAGTACTTTTGAATATATTCACAGAAAGAGAAGGTATGAATGTATTTTTTTATTACTAACAAAACAATTCTTTTCCCTCAAAAATTATTTTTCAGAATATGCAATCTATATTTTTTTATAAACAGAGATTTATGAGTATTGAATATTAAATTTCAAAAATGTGTATATTATTTTGTGGGATTTTTTTAAATTAAAAAACTAGGTAGCTGACATGTATATTCTGTTTTAGAAAAAAAATTTCAGTTAAATGTTCATCTTGCCTGTGAATCTTTAGAATAATGATTTAAATATATTTCTATGACAAAATATCTTCACAAATATAATTTTTAAAATAATTTATGATATTCGTGGACGTTTTTTTAAAATAAAATAGCTCATTTGATGTTTTATGCTTTTAAATAGCAGTCAAGTAGAGTCGATTCGATAAAGTCAATTAGTCAAGTATAGTCGAAGGTATTATTTATGACAGTGGATTTGTTCAACGGTCTAGAATCTCAAATTTTGATTGAAAAATGATTTTAAGATCTCCCAATGTGTGACAGAAAATGTAATTTTTTTTTCTTTTTATGGAAACATATTCAGGTATTAAAAATTTTAGTAAAGAAAAATAATGATAACGAGTTTCTAAAGATGAATTTTTGAAATAAAAATGAAAATTAAATTATATCAACTTAGCAAGTTTGTTTCAGTCATAATAAATTCAGACTAATTCATTTCAAAAAACATTCACATGTAAGAGTGAATCTATAGTTTCATTAAACAATGCTTTAAAACTGTTAAAATGTCATTTCGGTACACAAGAACATTATGATTTTGAGTTGGAAAGGATAGTATATATCTCTAAATCAATTCTTATATTAAAAGCTTTTGAAACCCATTTAGACAAACAAAAAAAAAAAAACATACAATCCATCCATACATACTAAAAATTTCAAATTTTTAATATATTTTCATTTTCTTAATTTATTGTGGGATGGTTTTGAGTTAACGATATATTTCTCTCTCTTCTTTGGTTTAAATCTCCTGACTAATTATTGACTAGTGTAATTTATTTAAACTTCATTATTTGAAAAATGTGATATAATATTTATACATATTTTTTTAAAATACAGTCTTTACTGGTTCTATTTCTTCTTGTTTTACTTTTCTGTGTGCAATTGTGGTCACCTTTTAATTACCTCTTTATGAATAAATATGTGATATTAATCATTCATTTAATTATGAAAATTATTTAAAATATTATTGCAATATATATATTTTTTAAAAAATTTGCAACAAATGATGTTTATACTTTGCTTTAAAAATATTTAAGATTAAATTCACTGTATATGTTAGATAATAAACCAAGATAAAATTAACACTAAATGCAAATATATATATATATATAATACCGGATAGCCATTTTTAACGAAGTTAGATACTTAACAAACATGCTAAAAAATAAGTTTCACTTTTTTCATGTAATTATTCAAGAATTATCATAGAAGAAAAGTAGGTTGGTTAAAAAAACGAAGGCAGCTCTAATCAATTTTATAATTTATATAGTTTTATTTCTCTCTTAATTAAAAAAAAAGTTAGTTTTCTATTTCCATAAGATTGTAAAGCATGCATAAATATTACAAAGAAAAAAATTTTTTTTATCGCATTCAGATATATACTAACTTTGTATTGGTCTCTAAGCTTCCCTAGATATCTGAAACTAATATATTAAACTTGATCTTTCATCGAAAAATACTTTATGCCTATTTCTGCTTATACATGACTCCGATAATTATCTAAATTACGTTAAAATTACCAATATTCATTAGGACGAAATGGCTATTTGCGACTTCCTGATTTCAATTTGGAGGCGATTTAGAAAGAGCCTTCGGTCTTAAATCATAAGCAGTTTCTTTTGGATTATAGGAAGCGGCAAAAATGAGCTCCTCACTGCCCATTACGAGAAAGAATTGCCCTTTTGGGGGTTGTTCTCTTATTGAGCACGGAAAAATAAAGTCACTTTTAGGTAAAATACGATGAGTAAATCCTTACATACTGTATGTTCTGTGCCAAAAAAATATTTTATTTTTCTATTATAAACGGGTTCCTCTTTATATATTTTGTGAATAAGAAATGCTTCTTTATTTTGATTAATTAATTTTTTAAAAATTTTTTGAATAAACTTCTATTTGCATTTTTAAAATAATATATCAATTATTTTGGTTCAGAAATAACAAAATGATTTAATGGTAAATACAGTTATTTTAATTTTAATTAAATGATACTTTAATAATACAAAAAGTACTTAAGTCAAAAATATTTTTTTTTTGTTGGTTTTAAATCAAATGTTTCAATATTTGATAAATATTGATCATCATGAATCCCAAAATAATGACTACTGGAATTTAATAAACGTAAGACAAATTATACTTTTTAAGTATAATTTTTTTAATATTCGCAATAAAAAGATTTACAAAATTAAATTTTAAGAAAAATTTACTTTTTATTTATTTATTTTTATTTGATTAGATTTTAAATGATTAAATTTAGAAATATGTTTATCATTCCAGATATTCTTCACCAAAAACAGCCAGAATTAGAGCTCAAAAGTAAATTTCTATTTGAAATACTTCTAATTCTATTTAATATATAAGTTTTCGGATTTAACTTTTATAGTAAATAATGCATAAGTATTCTAAGACATATTTTAATATTTTGCAGAAATGAAAGAAAAAAAAATACAAATCACAAATTTAAATACTGCGTTTCTGTCTCTCTCTCTGACTCTACCTTCTTTACAATATTTAGGCCTTCTTATTTTTATTTTCTTCTTCTAAGGTTATGGTTCACTTCATGCCGAGAATTATTCATGCATGTAATTCATCTTTATTTTTTTTTATCTCTTTAATTTTTAGGTGGCGAGCCAATGACCACAACCAATCCCTTGGAGTGGACAGGCACAGTTACTGTACGCAAGAAGCGAAAGCCTTATTCCAAGTTTCAAACTCTCGAATTAGAGAAAGAGTTCCTTTTCAATGCTTATGTGTCGAAACAAAAAAGATGGGAATTGGCCAGGAATTTGAACCTCACTGAGAGACAAGTAAAGATCTGGTTTCAAAACCGGAGAATGAAGAGTAAAAAGACAAGCCAGCGGAATGCTGAAAATAACCAAAATAATACAAATACCACCAACAACAGCAATAATAGTCAACAGCACAACGCTGCCACCAAGTTAAGTGCATAATTAGATCTGTCACTCATGAATCTTGGTATTTGATGCTTCATATATGGAAAATGTATGTAAAATCTTAAGGATCGTTCATAGTTTTGAACAAAGTGAATCTGGAATATTTGCTTTTCTCGAGTCAATATTTGTTCAATTTTTTACACAAGAAGATTAATTCCTAATTCAAAAAATAACGTGGAATACAATTTTGAAATTTAGCAAGTAATTTAATGTCACCGACAGTAATTTTCATAAGTAAAACTCCCTTCATAGTTTTGATGAATTTTATAAGAAATTGTTTCTCCCTTTTCACATTTAATGAAAGTAATGTCAAAAGCTGTGCTTTTGACGTCTAGATAAGTTCTGAATACAATTCTTTCATTCAAGTAATTGTTAATTATAGTTTTCATTACACCGTTATACTTAAAAATACTTTTATTTTCCATTTCAAGAAAAATCTCAATTTTCATTAATTTTTAATTCATTGCTTTCAAATCTGAAACATTAAATTAATTCAGGATAATAATGCACGTTAGCTAATGTTCTTGAAATGATATTACTCACTACGAAGCGTGAAATGTTTTTAATTGCAATTAAATCCCCTCTTATTTGTCAAATTATTCAACAGATTCCTTTCTATTTTAAGGTAGACAACGATTTTTTGAGAATCTGCATTTCTTTTTATTTGATTAACTTAGTCAAGATTTGTGCTCATTTTGATACACAACAGAAATAGTTTAAATAAGTATAATAATTGAAATTTCCTAATGAATTTACTTTTTACAAGTTAATTTTCAAAAATCCTTATTTTCCTTGGGGCTCGTTACATGTGTTTTAGATGAAGATAAAATAAATTCTCAATAATAAAATTTCAGCACGAAAAAATCAAAAACTGTACACATAAAAAAAATTTGGATTAAAAGTAGGAAACAAAAGCCCTTTTTTAAAAAGTAAATAAATGACAGGGGATTTTATAAGTGTAAAATATATTAAAATGTGAACGTTACTGTTGAAAAACTAATAAATCCTATCAACTTCATTCGACAGTAATCAAATGAACGTAAAATTTCCTATGCTGAGAAATGCATCCCTTTGTTCGCTCTTAAAGAGCTGACAAAAGACATAGCCTGCCAAATCAGAATAAATGTTGATTAACATCGAAATTTTTTCCGATAGTAAATGTGTGCAAGTAAAAGGATATAATCATGTGGGGCCTATGTTCATAGTGAAAAAGTATAGGTCTAATGAACAATGTTATATATATCTATATATATATGTATGTGTTCAATACCAACTACATTTGCCATTAAAAAAACTTTCAGCTTGCAAAGATTCTAACATGACCCATTTGATTTGAATCATAGTTCGTCAAATGACCAACCATTTGCGAAGCTGGATTTGATGTACAAGCCGAGCATATTCATTGTATAAAATATCAAGCATCGAAGTGCAGGGTGCTTCGACTATTCATCTTTATTAGAAAGCATTTATTTATTGCGTTCGGAGCTTTGATTTGTTTTGCATTTCAAGTTTATGTCAACAGAGTGTTCTTAACATTTTAGCCTTATAGTAGGTATTTATCGTTGTTTTGATAGAGGAAAAACTGGCGAGAATTGTATTCTTATCACACATTTTTTGGAGTATCGTGTTTATAAAAAGGCCTGGTTTTTTTGTTGAACAGGCTGATTTCTGCTTATAGCATAGATATCTTTAAGGAATATCATCAGCCTTTGAATTGTAGAGTTGTCCTGTTCTAAAAAAAATGTATACTGCTCTGAAAAACATTTAAATCAGAAAAATATTTGCATACGATATTTTTATAGTGCCATCTATAGACATAAACCACGATTTAAATATTATGTGGAATCTTGGAAAAACTAAAGTAATTAATATTGCATTTGTAAGTTATATACCGTCTGAATCCGAAAATATTTGGACAGTTTATATGATGATGCATATATATATATATATATGGTTCTCTATTAAATTTATCGTTTTTTATAAGAATCTTTGAATGTACGTTTTTTTCTTTTCTATTTTCTTTTCAAATATTTAGATGAAAATTCATCAAGAATCTTATTAAAGAAAAAAAATTTGTAAGTACTAAAACATAATTTTTTTTTGGAAAAAGAAATGAAAATCCAGATTATAATTTGATATTTATTTGCGTCTTGTTGTCCGTTATGATTTCTTTCGAAGGAGTCAAACTGAAACTGTATTATTCCTCTAATTCTACTAAGAACTTACACATTAGAATTTCGTGAAATTAATTTAATCTTTTCATTCAAAATATTTTTTTCATCTTAAATATTTTATATTATTTTTTTAATTTAGATGTAGAAAAAAACTCCTGATAAAAAAAAAAAAATTCCAAATCTTTTTAAAAAAATTAAATAAAGTATTTTTTATAAAAAAATAATAACTTTTCCTAGGTAGTTTTATTCACATTTTATTCATAAGTTTTGCTTTAATTCTATCATTTTTTTAATTCTCTCTAACTTCCAAAATATTCTTAATTTAACTAATTTTTTTTTCATACAGTGAAGTAAGTTTTAATTTTGATTTTTCTTCTGATGTTATGCTTTGAAAAATACTTTTGAGCTACATGATATATTACATGATTTATAGTTAATAACAATTTTATTCTTTTGAACATCTTAAACTTGTATGTATTTGCTCAAAATTTTTTTTTTAAAGAAAACATTAATCACGATACAGAAAGCACCAAGGGAATTAATTACATTATTAGATGTTAGGGTTGCTCAGAAGAAATGTGTTATCAAAGTTTAACTCGAATGACTCTTTGAATATAATTTACCTGTTATTAATTGATCACCTGGTTTTAGTGTCCAGGTGCGTTCAGTTTTTCAGTTTGATTTCTATGTGAATTTCTCATACTTTGTTTATACATAGTTTCATGTATGACATTCATAATGGGCTACTGGCAATTGTGTTCATTGTTAGCAACAGTTTTGTATGATTATGGAACTCGTCCAAAATTTTAGTAATAAAATAAAGGTACATTATATATATATGTATAAAGAAATCGTGGTAGATTTAATCGTATACGAATTATAATATAAGCTTTTAAAAAGTATGTGATGATCTATAATCCTTTTCGAAATGAGGCGCCTGAGTTAGTTTTTAACCATGAGAATTGTATATAATTCAGAGTACAATAGAAATATTAATTTTCTTTTGAATTCTTTTCATTTAAAAGTCAAATTTTAAATGAAAGGAAATTTAAAAGGTTTGGTTTTCTATGTTTTAATACGTATTTAACTAATCCTTAGTTTTTTAATGCTTTGTATAAATCTAAGTTTTACTTTAAGATAATATTAAATGTTTTAACTACTTTCAATAAAAATTTTAATGTAAATTTACTTTTAAATCTTCATTTAAACAATGTACTTATTCAAACATATAAATATATAATTAATTGTATTCGTAACTATCTTTTAACTATTTCCTCCATTTTATTCATATACATGGAGTAGCTTTTTATTTTCTGAAACCATTAATTTTTTATGAGTTCTTAGTTAATTTAGGACTGAAAATGAGACTACTTTGAAAAATGTTTTTTGAAAACTGCACAAATTAAGAATAACAAATATACGAAATATTAAGTATGATGTATTAAGTTGTGTGTCATGACTAAATCAATTTACGCTATATTAATTTAATTTTCTTTCTATTATCATTCAAAACTGTTTGCAGGTTACTGTGCAATGTATTATTACTGTAGAGAATAAAAAAACATTGTATATCTCTATTGATATTGTATGAATATATAAGTGTTTTCATGATTTCAACAAGTGATTTTCTGTCTTGTTATTGATTTTTATCGATTGCTCTTGTTTTCTATCGTGTGCAATGCAAATCACATTATTTGAAAGATTTGTGGAATTTTTAAAGATTTGGAACTTGTTTATGCAGATGAAAATTTACTTTACACGTTACTCTCACTGTAATATTTGAAATTTCATTTTTTTGTACAAATTTTCATATACTTGTATATAATTATATCACGGCCTGAGTGTGATATTTCTGTGTTGTGAAATCAGGAAATAAAAGTTGATCTATGACTTAAGCTTTTTTTTAAAAAAAATTTGTTTTTCGTTCAGTTATACACTGCAACATTGTAACTTAATAATCTTGAAGTAATTCTCTAAGAAATCTGGTAATATTGTTTTTAATCCTAATATTGTTTACTTTTTCACGTTTTTAAGTATTTTAAAATATATTACAAGCTTCTGGATGGTTTCAAGAACATTTAACCAAATTTTTTCCTAAAAAGACCCCTTTTAAAAGAATAATGTTCTTCAAAGACCCCCACCCCTTCATTTTTTTCTCTATAAAATACAACATATAATATAATAATAATATCAACAATTTTGCATATAACTTATATATAAGAATTAAGTAAGAATATGAGAAAAAATTAGACAAAGAAGTTTATTAAATTTAGGTATTATTTTTTTATACTTTGACATCCCCTTTATAACTCGACGCGTTGAAGGGTCATTGTACGTTAAATCTGTCGAGGGCTCAAACATCCTCCCGTTGATGTGGTGTTGAAGTTGGGAGAAGGGGGTACCAGCTCAGGTGTCGTCCTCATCACTTGACCATGGCTCAAAATTACGAGGTCCGTCACCAACCTCGTGCAGCTTTGTAGTGCGATGCTTAATATAACTCTCCCTTTCTTCCCCCCCCCCCTTTAGAAGCGTGGATCCTACCTCCCTAAGGATATTATGTAGTAATTATAATCCTTTAAAATTAAATAAAATTTTAAAACAAAAAATATATCATCGACCCCCTCTAGATCCCTGCAATACTACATGCTCTTTTTAAACTTCCACAGACCCAAGGAATCCATATGGATCTCGATGAGAATCCCTGTACCATCATCTCCCTGTTACAGTACTCATTCTCTCAAAAAGGCCATTCCTTCTTTTTGTAACAGATCTGAGGTGAAATTGCAAGAACTTATCAATTAAGTGTTAACAATGATATAACTTAATTTAATAATAACTTAAAATATGTGATAATTTCAAATCCTTCCGCTGCGGGAGTATAAGGTTTTAAATCAATAACAAATTTCGCTCATTATTTTCATGAGCCAAGACATTTCCTCTTTAGCATTAGAGTATTAATAATCAAAAATAACAATAAAAAGAAATATTTTTTTTATAAATTTTTTTCTGCTGTATGTAATAAAAAACTATCCTTTCAAATAAAATTTTAATATTAAAAATTAAAAAAAAAGAAGAAGAAAATTGGAGCTGTGTGTGTGTGAAAGGGGATCAAACACTGGGTAAATCAGTTGGTAAAATTTTTGTTTTCCGTCAAAGTAACTCGTCTTAGATTTTAATTAAGTGATGGCATTCCAGGAAATTGATTAGTTTAACGAAACTCGAGTAAAATCTACCTTGATTAGGTGGAGTATTAAAAAATTCAAAACGTTTCCGATTCACTGATCTCCCACCGAGACTTCTAGTATTTCATCGTATATAGAAAAGAAAAAGAAGGGTAAAGATTACTTAGCTCCATAATCAAATGCAAGAATGAAAAAAAGAAAACATCATATGGAGAGATAAGTGGTTCCGGTAACTCAAAGAGTTGCAACTCGTAGAGACGAGGGGAAATCGAATCAATTAAAATTGTAAGAACTCAGAGAGAGCTCTGCAAGAACACTTCAAGCTGATCTTTACAACTGAAATTTATATTTTTCTAAACCAGAATTGCAAAAGTATGGAAGGATATTTAATATTCTGAATAAATATTTCATATTAGTCTAATTTCCCCGCTACTATCTGTAGTGTGTAAACAATTTTGCAATGCAAAATATTTCGTATTTTGCAAGAATCACATGGCTTATAATTGGCAACATGTGTAACTGTCTTTTTGTACCGGTTTTTATCAGCATGTGATTATCAAATGTCTGCACTTCAAATGAGGGAAGGGGTTTCGAGTGGAGTGCCTACATAGTAAGACGAACCGCTGTTTAACGAATGAGTAACGGAAAAAGAGTTTTTTTAGATAGTCTGGGCCTGTACCGAGAGATCATAATATGCACCTACTATTCAGAACCTGTATCGAGAATAATTATGAGACGAATTTAAGCATTTCCTGAGTAGTAGTAGTAACGTGCTAGAACTACGTCAATGAGCTTTATTTATTAATGAAAAGCCCAGAGTTTCTGAATGGATACTCAAGAGATTGTATGGGTATAAAACTTTGTGGAAAATAAAAGAAAAACTCAAATTTAATTTAAAATTTGAGCTGGGAATTATTAAGGGATAGTTGAAAAGATTTAAAATCTTCTTTTGATTCTTATAATATATTTTAAAAGATTTGAAATAAAATCATACGAAGTTTTACAGATGTATTACTAAAAACACTTAACAATAAATTGTTGGTACAGAGTCCAATAAGCATACATAAATTCAAAAAAAAAAAAAGAAATGTCTTTTGTACAAGTGACTTTTATGTTTAAGAATAGTCATTAATTGGCGTGTGTGATTAGAAGTATTCAAAAATAACTCTATAAAAAGAAATTTTCGGTTAAATTTTTTTTAAAATGAAATGCTTTTTAAATAGATTTAAGGATGTTTTTTTCTTGTTTTATAAATTGAATGTTTTATAAAAAGTTCTTACTTCACAAATTTTTTGTTTTTTACCTTATGATTCCCAATATTTCTTCATAATTGTATTTATAAAAAAATTAAACGAGTCTTACAGTAATCGCATATGATGTGGAACATCTGACATGTTATCGTGGTAAATACGCAATAGTAACTTAAATCCTGAAAAAACTGAATCGGGTAGGATTGGAAATAATTTTATGTCTAATAACTATATCTTTAATGAAAGTTTTGTTGAATTAACACAAGGAGTAATGCAATTTTTTATCAAAAATATTTATTCTTGTTCAATTTGGGGACGTAAAGACAATAGGCTTATAACTAAAATATGACACATATACTTGTGATTTCAAAGTATTTAAAAACCATTGTGAAAAACAGCAACAATAACAATACCATTGTTAGTTGTCGAAACATTTCGATTTGTATTCATCTCGAGTTTGAGTTCATCATTCAAAAAAGCTATGAGTGGATCAGCTTCTGGCAAACTGAAGTTAACGTTAAAATCACCACTCAAAATCATGGGAAGCGAGTGATAGTTTTTTTTTAAAAGAGCAGGACCACCTTCGGTATATGGTAAAAGTACAAAATGCAGAAAATCTTTAATATTTTGAACCGTTTCATTCGGAGAAATGTATACGACAACCGAAATCACTGTCCTCAGATTTCATGCACAACGAGCCCTGAGACTTTGACAATTGAGCGTAAGAATCGCAACTTTATCCTGGATGAAGTCTAATTAGACTTGATGGTATATGCGAAGTGGATTTAGAGTCAAGAAAATGAAGCTGAGTTTTTGAATTCGAATATTTTGAAATGCTAAATTTAACAATATAAAAAAGGTTGGCAGCTTGATGGCTACTAGAGTACGCGAGAGTAGCGAAGATACACCACGAAGCGCACTGATTGGTCAAATCAAATAGTGCGCGATTCCCCGACTTCCTGTTACACATTTCTGTCCCTTTTCATGAAATCACTCCTACTAATATCCAGCAACCGAGAGGAAAGATGTTACACATCAACTTTTTCATTTCATACGTATAGCATATCTATATAGAATATATATATATATATTTGTGAGGCATTCACAGAAAATCCTAACATCTACAATAAATATAATTAATCTGTTAATTTACTTGGAAATAAATTTGCACTATTTCTGCAGGTAAATACAAAAAATAATGCATTACAAGTTTTTAGAACCATGTTCATGGCAAATAATTTTTAAAATAACATAAAATATTATAATAATGCATCATATTATTTCAGTATATTAGTAAAACACTATTGATTTATTTTTTAACACAAAAGTATAGTTTAATATAAAATGAATTTTAACTTAACAGAAGGAAGAAAAGAAAAACATTACAGACCAAATAATACCTAAAACTGAGAAGGGAGGTGGAATATAAAAATTTTTATTACAAATTAACGATAGATTCACAGTCAAGTTATCTTTAGTGCAAGAACCCATTACATATTTTATTTGCATTTATTAATCTTCTTCCTACTCTTCAAAAAAGAAACTAGTGTATTTGAAAACCAATATTTAAGTACTTATTTTCATTTTGAATCCAAGGCTTCAAATGTGGGTATTATTATAAATACCTATTTCATTTACATGGGACCAACAGTTTAGCTGTTGATACTTTTATGCCATATATAAAGCGCATTGTCTTTTACATATTTTTCCATACATCAAAAAATTTATCAGTTACAAATGTACAATAAGTACATTAAATCAGCGTTTCTCAAACTGGGGGGCACGATCCTATTGAAAAGTCGAAAATAAAAGATTTAAAATACGTATAAATTTACTGAAAGGAAGTAAAGCAAAATACATTTTGAAATAATAAAAATTAAATATATTTCTACACTGTATAATATACTTATGAATGTATAACTGTACAATGTTTTTGATAATTAATTTATCAATATTAAATTAAAAACAAGTTTAATAATTTCTAGTGCCTCCCATTGGTTTATCATATACAAAATTCAATTCTTATCTTGATAATTTGTGTGGTTTATAATTAAATATGTGTTGTTGCTTTACATCAAAGTACATTTTTATTCCATTCAATGCATTGCAACTGTATGGGGCAAGTGATGAAAATTATGACTGAAAGTTGGGTTGCCAATATTGGAACTTTGAGAAGCACTACACTTAATAGTAACCCGCAGACGTTTTTACATATTAATGTCTTTTATCTTCTATCACTTTTGCTACATTTGAAAGACAGAATTGATTTCTATCATAAAGGAAGCTTGATTTTTTTTCGATAGTTGCTTTTATATAACAATTAACTATTTTATAACATAATTTGTAATAGACAAAAGTTACTTAAATACCTTCCAGGAAAAAAAATTTAAATCATATTCGTTTGATTATGTTACGATAAAACAATACACGAAATATTTCTATTTTTCACAAAAACTGCCTAGGTGAATTTCTTAGCCCATTCCAGTTTAATTAATAAGTAACACATAGTTCATTTATAATACAAAATATATCACGGAAAGGCAATGGCACGTACACTCCCGCAATCCCCATTATGGGGAGAAACAGGACTCTAGGGACCCAAAGTCTATGTTTTATGTTATGGTTTTGCAATACTTTGTAAGATCCTGGCTTGGAGTCCAAAACTTGACTTTACAGAGGTGCCCGAGTATACTCGGTTTATATTTATATTTATTACATTAACTCCAAGAGGTGTTTAGAGTTTATTAATAATTATTGCAACTCTTCTCACATATTTTAATAGCATGTGTTTGATTATATAATGTTATTTTAGAATTTGTATGTTGAATTACATACAAGTGTAATGACATACAAGTTATATACAATCATATGAAATCTAAATATTGGTATAAATTGCGAGAATTATATGACCATTATAGGTAATAATTTCTTGAGATCAAAGTTACTCGAAGTGCTCAGTTAATAATACTCTTTCTACCAGTAAATTCAAAGCCAGAGTATAATTGATAATTAATTGTAAGACTGATTATCAATGGTCTGATAATTCAACAATCAGTAATAGCATAACATTACAAAAACAGAGAGCCACTGTTATCTATGCAGTGATTGGTACTCTATTATTACTAGTCGATATTTTACAATTTTAAATACTTTTGATTTCTGACAGTTTTTGTCTTGCATTATTGCTGAGCGACTTTATAAATGCTGTCAAAAACATAATTTTTAGATATTTTAACAATTCCAACAAAGATTTCTTCTCAAGAAATTGGCATCCTAAATATTTCCAGTTTATCGCCAGAAATATATTTGAAACTGCTTATCAGGGGATCTCTACGAACCACGTTCCCCGAAAACACCTTCTAGTTCTAGGGGTTCCGTGAATTGAAAAATTTGAAGACCACTTTCTTATAGCAAAAAAAGAGTAGTTGATTGTTTTAGGTGTCTAAATATTCCTAAGAAAAATTTGGAAAGGATCTAGATTCTATCCTCTAGCACGACTTTTTAAGAACTTTAGAGGAATACAAATTAGAAATAGTTTTAACAGAAGTAGTCCAGGATAAGTGTTTGAGAGGCAACAGACACTCCTCATTTCTTAATGAATCCAGGAACTCCTTTACGGACAACATAGTTACGAGAGTAACACCCTGACGTCTTTACTTAAAGAAGATTAAGAAAATTTGCTTAAACTCCTCTCGAGATCATTTGATTTAATTACGCAAGACCCCTCTGGAAAATCAGATTTAAGTTAAGATATCCGCAAATCCGAATCAGAGCAGGTCATAAACATTTTACGATTGCCTTCCAGACTTATTGAGCAAGAGAGCTACATTCAGAATTAGAGCTTTTTTCAAGTTCCGATAAGATTGGTTTGTATTAAGTGTTCTTTTAGTGCTGAGTTTTATAGCTATAATTTTAAAACTTCTCAGTTCTTTTAAATTAGTGCTTGAAATTTATACATTTTGTTTCTGATTCGGATTAGTAGAGATTTGAGAAGAAACTGATTGGATGTTTTTCATTATATATACTCACTGAAATAATATTGAACAATGTCATAAGAGCTCAAGGCAAAGCTCTATTTGACTGTGTTAATGTTGTAATAGATATACTTAGATGAGTGTGAACGACTCTCTCTCTTTGGTAAATAAGATTATAAAAAATATTTATTACAGTAAAAAAATTTCCGAAGAAAAAAATAAACTCTCTTAATAAGCTTAACACAATATAATTTAATTGATATTCATATTTTTGTAGGACTTGATAAAAACGCATTTATTACAATTTTTGTTAAAAATATAATGTAGTTTTCTCAAAACATACTAGATTCATCATCAGTTTTTGAACGAGTTATTTTCCTTTGTTGTGTACAGTTATTTACTGCATTAGTAAATAAATTTAAAAAGAAAACACACTTTAAAAAATGGTTTAAGTATTTGATTTTCAATATTAACATTTTTTTGAAAAACATAGCTCACTTTTCAAAATAAGTTCCAACACTATATCTTGTTGCTGTGTTTCTAGAAAAACCGTAAAATTATTTATAATATATCCAAAATAAAAGTAAAATTTATATCTAAAATCAAAAAATTTTTTTTTAAAAAAAAGGATGGAGTTTTTTTATTTCTTAAATGTTTTTTTTTAGATAATTTGATGAGGAGACTGCTATTACTTCTAAAGAAATTGCTATCAAAGGCTTTTCTTTAAAAAAAAAAAAAAAAGGTCTTAAAATTCCTATTCAGTAAGATAGTTTACTAAGACGAACCCACTTACAGAAGAAAACTCATTATTCAGAATGAACAATATTTTTCCTTTTCCAGAAAAATAAAAGAAATATTCTCTAACTATTTGTGAAAAACTCGATGAAAACGAATTATAAAAAAAATATATATATATATATAAGCAGCTGTTAAAATCGTCCAGGAGCATCAAAATATATGCTGCCATTAAAAAAATATGACCTATTTTTACAGAGATAAGAATAAATCTTATTTAGTTTGCTTGAATTAACATCATATTGCAGTTACAAGGCAGGATTTACCCAATATGCTCAACTAAGAAAATCTAACATTTAGATGTAATACCACCTATATACGAGCCAGAAACAGTAGCCTTAGCAAACAACAAAAAGAGCGAAAATCTCTCATGTTACGTATCAATAAGCCATGCCGTTCCTTCACCAAGAGATATCCTCAAAGTGTTGTTGGCGATAGGTTTGAGCCAGATGCAGCCCTACTGTGATACAGGCTATTAGTACTGTCAGCCTAGCGGGGTCGCCCCATTCGGCTCCTAAATTTATGAGTCAAACCTCATACTGAGACAGGTAAGCGGGCCCGGGAAAGATCCGTATACAATAGATAAACCCCCCAAACCAGCTGTCCGGGTTTCCGCTTCATTTTGTAGCTATCTCTCTGTTCAGATAAACAGAAACTTATTGGAGCACGTTGATAGCTAAACTATCTCATTAGAATGGATTCGCAAGGTTCTACGGAATATTTCGAGATTTATATGCAAACCATACGATGCATTAAGTTTTTTTGTTGTGAGATCAGTTTTTCCCATTGAATCTTATTGTTCCATCCATATAGGTACTAAAATTTTCCACCGTGTTTTATATGTAGGCTTAAGAAAAGTCCCAGTTCTTAAAATAACACGAGTATAATCAATGATTAATGGAACATAAATATTAAATCTTGAATATGTCTACGGTAATATTAATGCAATTAAATTATAACACATGACGCCGTTTTTTCTTTTACCAGAATAGTTATTTATGTGAAAAAATTTTGTTGTCTGAAAATTAAGTGTTATACATCGCAAGTTTTAATTGTACTACGATTTCTGAGATTTTATGAGATGCATACCAAATCTTTTTTAATATATTAACGGTTCTTCGTATTATCTTGAATTTACTATACTGACATCATATTTTATATCGAGTGCACAAAAGGAAGACATCGCGAGTACAGTAAATACCATTTAAAGTGTTATAATTAAGAGAAAAAGTATGCGAGTTCGTATAATTAAAGAATGCTTTAAACTAAAATGCACACGGTCTTATATTACTTATATACATGACTAATTAATTGGTTATTAACTTTGCAATGTCAAGTGACCAGGACCCACACCGGAGAAAGCACCCCTCTCCAAACTTCCACATCATGCCAACAAATATATATGTATATATATATATTTACTCCCAAATTTCATAAAGACCCAGTAAAGTTTAGAACAGTTACGAATGGTTTCAAATTCTCCATGAAATGTTACAAGATGCAATAAATAATCTTAAAACCTCAGCCATTCTTAAAAATAGTAAAGAACTCATTGCACAAATTAAAGATAAAAATATATTTTCAGTATTTAGTTTAGAATTTGAAGATCTTCTTAACTCTATTAATGTTGATGATATGATAAAAACACTTGTAAAATTACATAAAGGTAATTTGTTTAAAAATGTCAAATATGATAGATTTGGTTCGCTACTTAGGTTAGTTCTAAAAGAGAACTATGTTTATCATAATGATAATTATTATCTACAGATTAAGGGTCTGCCACAAGGTGGCCCTGCTAGCAACTGTCTTGCCAATTTATATTTACATTATTTTGAAAATAGTTTGACAGACAACTTAGAATATTACTTTTTTCGTTATATAGATGATATAATCCTTTTTGGCAAGCAAGACAACTTTAAACCTAACATTAATTTTTATCCACAATATCTTAGTTTAATTCAGACAAATATTAACAATTATGAAGCAAATTTTCTTGATATAGAAATTAAATTAAAAGATAATAAAATAGTTACTAATATTTAAAATAAACGAGAAGATTTTAATTTCAATATTATAAAAGTACCGCATTGGGAGAGTAATGTGCATGTTTCTATATTCAGAAATATTGTTATTAAGTACACACAATGCAATACATTTCTAGTTTCAAATAAATCAGAAAAAATAAAAAAACTATAAACATTTTACTAAATACTGTTTAATTCAAAAAACCCAATTAATATTATTAATAGATATTTGAATAAAGAAATTCTAAATAGTAAGGATTAAATTTCCATAGTTTTAACAGGTTATTACTATAATTTTATTAATCTTCCTAGATAGTTTTAGATACCCCCAATTTCTAATGTTAGATAAAATTATTTTTTTAAATTTATTATAATTTTTAAATCATAATCTTAGAGTTTTTAAGATAATGGTAGTATGTTTACATTTCTTAATTTATTATTCCTATTCTTTTCATACTTTTGCTAAGTGCTACTTTTCAGCCATTCCTTTGCTTTGAATTTGTATTTGGGTCCAGAATCTGGCAATAACTTGTTTATTGTACTCAGATTTAGCGCGGGCTTTGCATTTCTGTATGCAATTTTTTTAGGTAAGTTACCTTTTTCTCATAATGGATTTAGATATTCTATCCATTATTTTCAATAGGTTTTTGCTCAGTATTATTAACAAAAAGGGGGAAGGTTTAGCTGGCCACAAAACATGTTCAATCCCATTTTTATATAAATTGTTTTATATATAAGCTGTCCTAAATCAGCAATGTTTATAATACTGTAGCATCCATATTTTTATGTTTAACTCTATTATTATTTTTTCATATATTCTTTCTAAAATCTATTGTCTGGTTAACTTGCAATTTCAATTTTTTTCCAGTTTTGATTAATGTTTATTTATGTCTCTCTAGTAAAGGAATTTTGACTATATATAATATATAGAGAGAAAGAGAGAGAAGACAGATAAATAGATATGGCAATGCATTTTTTTTATAATTTCAATATACTTTTTTCGAATATAATGTTTTTCTCCAAATGTGTTAAGTATAATTTGGGATACATTTTGATTCATATTTTAAAATTAAAAATAAAAAAGAGAAAATATTCTAAAAAAAATAGATATTTATATCTTCATATGCTCATTGTAGGTATTTTTATAGAAATAATAAGGCTTTTAACATTATTTCATGGTAAGAATCTTAAATCTATGAGTTAATTGTTACAATTCAATGGAAGTTTTATATCTCTGTCAATATTTTGCTTAATATGCGTTGATAATGGGTTGGAATGCTGTCAAAAAATACTGCACAACATAGGTTCATTTGGACGAATATTAATCCCTTCAAATGATTTCAACCTTAATCTGAAGATAAAACCGAAAGAAAAATCTGAGAAGTTTTTAAAAAAATTTCCCCACACCACATTTTTTTAAGAAAAAAACTTGACCTTTGCTGAATTTGATTCCTCTTACTTGAAACAACACAACAAAGGGATAAAAGAAAACAAAAGGGTAAATATCACCAATTGTTGTAGTGATTATCGAGCTAACCATCGAAAAATTGCTAAATCAAACTGGAACATGTATATTTAAGCAAATGAATGTAAAAAAACAAAGACAAGAGAATTTAGAAATCGGAAATTTTCAAGGCGAAACAATTTGGGGGCCTTAGAAGAAGCAAAAGGATACAATCTGCATAGAAGGAAACATTTCTCTTAGAGTATTTCTTTGTTAAAGAATTTATTCGCAAGTTCTTGCAATTGGAGTCCAGAAGGTTTTGTTTCCTTTTCGTTTTGACCATTGTATCATACCGACAAAGCAGTCGTTTTTGGAACAATGCGTCACTTTTCAAACTTCTCTGTATTACTTGACACTTGTAATTACGAAGTCACCACAAATTTCGATTTCTTCTTTTCCTTGCGCTTTCATTGTTTCAGAAGACGCACCATTTAGCAGCAAGTATGAGTAATCTCTTAGAGACTGACACATATGCATTTTATCATTCCAGTCTTTAACAACATATTCTAGAACTTGCTTGGACTGTGTATTTCAAAGTTTTATCCACCACCTCTGCTAATTGAAAAAAAGGATGACGTACAGATGACGTAGTAAGGGATATGTGATAGAAAACGTATTTTTCAATGGTAATTTTTTGGTCCTAAAATGGTAGAGAAATCAAATAAGTAAGAAAAGGACCAATTGTTGAATTTATTAATTTTAAACCCACATGTGTCTTTGTTATATAACTGAATAAAATTTTAAAACGAGAACTCTGATTTCAATTGAAATACTGCTGTAATTCATTAAAAAATATTTATTTTGCTTTCAACAATTTTGTAATCTAATTTTCAGCTAAATAATGAATTAACGATTGTCTATGTCTGAAACAAGTTTCATAATTTTACGAAAAAACTAAATTTCAGCTTTTTGAAGGGGAAAAAAAAATCAGATTTGTTATTTTCGTTCATTAAAAATATTCACAATGTTTCAGGCGTATGGAATTTCAGCATGCTGTGTGTAGAAATGTTTATGCTACTGTCTCAGAGGTTATTTTATACAAGTTCCCATTAATGCTTATTAACTTAAAGAAAGTAGTTCAAATTGGTGCATTCATGCGAGGATTGCTTAACTATATCAAAGATAGAACGTTTAATTTTAAAAGTTATTCCTAAGTATACTTATACCAGTGTTCACTTAATATTTTAAACATTTTTTTCGGTTATTCTGGTTTTAGATCCGATCCAAACTCTGCTTTAGATCCGAATCGAAGATTCTGAATTAATATTTCTACGCGTTCTGAAAACAAGCTCTTTGTTTATGTATTTAAATTCAGGCATAAATTCTTAAAATTTTAGATGTAAGTGTCTCTTATAAATCTTAATGTACTGGGTGTCCATAATTAAACTTGAAATTTGAGAGAAGTCTATAACAAAAACTATTCAGTGGAATTGCATGAAAATATGGTAATGGCGGAATGAAATGATGGGAATTTTATAGAGGATGGAAAAAAATGAGTTTCAAAAGCCACCCCTAGGTGGCGTATCATAGTTTTATTGTGAACATGTAAATAATCTACAGAAGTTTACAAAACTTACTTGCTATGCTGTCCACCATTGTCTGCTACTATCTGGAAGCATAAAAGTAGCAAAGTTGAAAGCAGCATGAACTGGGGAATATTATGTACATGGCGTTCTGTGAATTCTTTAAGGTCGGATAGAGATGTAATGGAATCACGGTAGACCATGGCCTTGAGGTATCACCACTGCCAAAAGACGCAAGGATTCAAGTCGGGAGATCTAGGCGGCCAAGGTGTAGGAAAATGCCAGCTGATGATTCTGTCATCACCAAAAGGGCTGCGGAGCACATCTTTCACACAACGGGCGATGTGTGGAGGAGCACCAACCTCCATAAACACCGTAGTTGTATCACATCGCCGTGCCTGAGAAGCTTGTATGAAGGATTGCTCTAATATTGATGCGAATCGTTGACAGGTGACGGTACATCCTTGCGGATGCTGCTTCAAATTTTCTAATCATCTTTGTTAGGCCTTGACTACTGATTGGACCTTTTCGTAACTGCTTCAAAAGCCGAAATTTCCGTAAAGCTTCGGTAGTAGGATCTCTAATTTGGTAAATCACCAGCAAAGCACGTTCCTGGAGAATCAACGTCATCTTCCTTGAC
The DNA here is from genome assembly GCA_019973975.1 of Trichonephila clavata. Classification (NCBI taxonomy): domain Eukaryota; kingdom Metazoa; phylum Arthropoda; class Arachnida; order Araneae; family Nephilidae; genus Trichonephila; species Trichonephila clavata. The sequence goes on from BMAO01016681.1 coordinate 99,991, forward strand.
TTGGAAACGAGTTTGACTGCGGGGTTCGCCTCTAGCATCTTTATTCTGCGGGTTGCTATGCGCGCATAGTATTATTATGGTTACGGCATTTGCATATGCCAAAAGTTTTCGCTGCCCAACGCCATCTAGTGGTGGTTTTTCAAACTCACATTTTTATTTTTTGCTTTTTTTTCCTCGATAAAATTATCATAATTTCATTCTGCTATATCCAATTTTCATGTCGTATTGTTTTTGCTACAGACTGCTCGCAAATTTCAAGTTTAATTACGGGCACCCGGTATGTATTAGAATTATATCAGTCAGAGAGCTGGGTTTTTTTTATTTTAGAAATTAAATTTTTTTAACACCCAGAATAATTTTTACGCATTATACCATTGAATTATACCCATTTTCACAATGTCAGAGACAAATTAGTTCATTGGATCAAAAAAATTATTTTACTACAATTTAATCAGAATTACTTATAAAGTATTATATAGCTTATAATATATCAATTTAAAATGCAGTGTGGTTATTTATAATCTAATTATTGAAAAATGTGTACGTGGGAATATTTTATATGGAAAAATATCTTTTATCACAATATAAAATTATCTAAGCATAGAACAAAGCTAATACATCTGAAATGTAAATGCAACAGATAGCAATTACGTATAAAAGTATGACTATTATAACTTTATTCAGTCACATTTAATAAAAACACCGAAATGGCTCCTAAAAGTAAAACTAGACTAGAAATAAGCTAAAACAGTAATCCATCGTTTTTTTTTAAAATTATTCTTGCACCATTAATCCCATTCGTAAACAGTGGGGTACACAAGGGTGGGATTTGGGGGTCATATCCCCCGTAGACCAAAATATTTTTAATTTTTACCATAGAGATTACCCCACGGTGCTTTCTTTCACGTGTGTTTTTTCTTATGTAATCCACCCCATAAAAGATAGTTATATGTACGCTACTGTTAAAAAAATACGAAGAATTAATATTAGCGTACAAAATTTAACATCAATAACAGTTTATAATTACCGTAAAATCAGGCGCATAACGTGCACCTTTACTTTCAAGCTGTAATTTTTAATTTTTAGATATATTCATTGTATAACGCGCACACGATTTTTTACGAAGAAACCTGAAATATACGTGTGCGATGCTCTTGTATTTTGAAGTCATTTATTCGAGGTATTATACCAAGCTTTAGAAAAGAATGGTATACTTCTAGAACTACAAACCCTGCCATTTCTTTTAAATAAATAGTATTTAGATCTATGTCGAAGTTTAATTTTTTTTTATGCGAATCTTTTTTTTAAACTTTTTTTTTTATTTTTCTCATTTTTATACCTGGCGTGTGACGTGGGCCCGTAAATTTCGATCTTATTTTTTGTATTAAAAGCACGCGTTATACACCGGATTTTAAAGGTAATTTTCAATTTATGTCAGTTTTAAATAAATACGAGAAGATATTATATTTAAATACGACTGTTCTTCTTAATTTAACTTTGGGTTTTTCTGCATCGTTAGTTCCAATCATCAATTTTTTGTGTTTCTGAAACGGAAAATGAAAAAATAAAAAATCAAAATCAAAGATCAAATTTAATATACTTAACAAAAGAAAATGCTGCTAAATAATGAATTGCTTAATAGCCGGCATTATTTCAAAAATCTTAATTGATTATCACTTATAGGATGATGATGCACGTCATTTGTAGTTTAAAACTCCGTCAAAGAGGTAATATATAGCGCTAGGCGGAAAGATGAACTAGACCTGATGCAACATAAAGAAGGTATTCCTTCTAGCTTGAAAGGGAAACAATAACTTCCTTCCCGATCAACGTTGCTTAATTTATGAACGCAGAGCTCAAGTCCAGGGAAGGATAACCATTCAAAATGAACTTTATATCTACTCTGATTCACAATTTACGTGATGTAGCTCGTAATTGCTAGTAACGACGACCAAGACATCAGTACTTGTGCGAGTATGAAGACAAGTAGATTTATTTATTTTTGGCCTAGTTTATCTTCCTTTTTTTAGGTAGGATGTTGCGTAGGGCTTGTAAAGTGGTTTGAGAGAGCTCTATAGAATCTCGTCCACCCGCTACATACCATGTTTGGTTTTTTTTGTATTTTTTTTCTGTCTTGGTAATATTTTTCTATCTTTATTATTTCATAAATATTGCTGTAATTTTAAATTATTATTGATAATAGGCTGGATTTTATATTTCATCGCAAACTAAATAAATTTATTTTTTAAATAGAGTGAACAATATAGCTTTCAAAATTTTTTCAACTCAAGGAACCCCTATACCTTGAAGGTGTTTTCGTGGAACCCCTAGAAATAGAAAGTGTTTTCGTAGAACCCCATTCTACATACATACTTAGAATATATCTTAAAATAATATTTATAGTAGATCAACATGCTATAGGTATTTTATGTAAAGGCAATCAAAAGAAAAGTGTTGCATTTAGTATTAAAAAAATTCTAATCTAATTTTAATGTAATTTACTCGTTAATAATATCAATTTATTATTCAAGTGTCACATACCCGTGCATTGTATTTTGTAACTGGGTTATGTGCTTGTGTGTGTGCTCTTTTTCACACAAATTGTCGAAGTCTATATCTATTGAATTTATCTGCTGTCGCATTTAATATTCTGCGCTCGATTTATTTTTGTACTTTGGTTTTGTAGCCACTCACGATGAGAAATATATTTCTGTTAAACACAGTGTTGTGAATGGCATTAAAATGTTTATAGCTGAGTGAGAAATACTGTGTATTTTTCATGAATTTGCAACATTAAATTTAGGAGCTGTTCTTGCTTAAATTTAGATTTTAACACATCGAATCTGTTGATAATTTTCCTCTCCTTTATTATAGGTGTTTTTTCCTCACCATTGCAAAATGGTACATTTTCCATTAGAACAGGGGTCGCCAAAGTGGTCTATATAGACCCCTAGGGGTCTATTTAACAACAGTATGGGGTCTATCTGACCCAAGGGGTCGAATGGGGGTCTATTGGGACTCGAAGGAAAAAACAGTTCTTAATACGCAAATCACACATATCTAACTGCGTACGTAAAAATTTAAAATATTTTTATAATTGACTTAATATTATATTCTTTATAGAAAATAAAATAATAAATAAGAAAACAATTAAAAACTTATTAAAAATTTGACAATACATAAATTTTGGACTAATATAAATATAAAGCAAAAATATGTGAAACTTTACGAAATGGCTCAGCCATTTATGCTGGCGTTTCCAAGTTCGTATATGGTTGAAGCCGGTTTCAGTCACGTTAATTCAATTTTAACTAAAAACAGAAATAAATTAAATGTGGAGCTTCGAGGGGATTTACGGTTAAAATTGACTAATTTCGAACCCAATATAGCGAACCTTGCCAAGAAACACCAGGCACACTCATCTCATTAAGAAGTAAAAAATCTGTAGCTACTTTACTTACTGTTTATGATTTATTAAAAATTTAGACTAATATATAGTTTTATTTTAATTACCTGAAAATTACAATTGTGGGGGTCTATGGAGATTTCGCAAAAATTATATAGGGGGCGATGATCAAAAAAGTTTGGCGACCCCTGCATTAGAAAATCATTTAGTTATGCAATACAATGGGTTAATTAACGAGTATAAAATTATCTCGTGAAACACAAGATAGTATAAACAATAGAATATTCAGAACCTAGTGGGAAGCATATATATAAAGATGAAACAATTTAATATTCTTTTATTATATTATAACACACAAAAATTTAAAAAGTGTTAAAAAATAAAGTTTATTATGTATAAATAAAATTTTCAGTTTTAATGAATAGGATGTGTTTTAGGTACTTGTAACTATACAAACCTCATAGAAATAATAATTTTGCACACGTATTTATAAGTTTGTTACTCGTAGAACCCTGGGTGTATCTTGTGGAACCCCAGGATTCCGTGAAACACAGTTTGAAGCACTGGTGTAAGCTATAATGTAGCAATCTCTCATCGTTTTGCCGAAAACTTCATTAAAAAACATTATTAGAAATGTCCATGCATAGGAAACTTTCTTGAGTTAAGAAATGACTTTTGAAATGATTACGCTATAAGTTCATCACAAATTGAGTAATTACAATTTTGAAAAAATGTTATAAGGCATATTCATACAGTGATCACAAACTGATTATTCATATTTTGTTAGAGAATAATTTTATAAGTAAAGATCTTTGAAAAAGAAAAACGACAGTTTATCGATTTTAGAAAATAACCATATTTTTGGAAAAAGTAAAAAAACAAAAGTTGGAAAATAGTCAAATGATTTAATTAAAATAATTCAAATTAATTCAAATGATTTAATTTAAATAATTCAAATTAATTCAAATGATTTAATTTAAATTATTTTTCCACAAATCTAAATTCAAAATTGACGAATAAAGCAATCGTTAGATCGTTGACAGTACCTCTTTTTCATTTCACATCCCTCTTAAATATCACCGGCGAGGTTTTCCATATTTTGTTCATTCCCAGAAGGAAAAAATCTTTTCTTCTTAATCTTTTCTTTCGTTTCGTGTTAAGAGAAAAATTCATAAGGATACATAGTTTTTTGGGACCGTTCTATTATTTCGTGTCAACCAAGATTTCGTCTAAAGAGTTTTCGCGTTAAGGCCATATGGTACCCTAAAAATCATCAAACTATCGAAATTTTTTATTGGCTTATTTGATACATCGAATCTTTATAAACATGCCAGCAAAATTTCAAAGCTTTACCTGCATTCTTTATCAAGTTATGGAGCAACATTTGATGCTGGACAGCATTTGATGCTACCAAGCCCACATTTCAGATTATCTACTGGAAAAACGTCTGATAAAAAAGGAATTAATTATTTTCTACCGCGCGTAACGGAGACTGATATTATATATGCAGTAACAAATCATTTCAAGAAAGAATTGCGCAATTCATGCAAAAATTCTAGTTTGTGTATTATTTATTGGGGGGGGGGGAGAGAAAATGGATTTGGTCAAGATTTAAAAGCTGTGCGTGCTTTTATGATATTATTATGAATGAAATTAAAACTTCAAAGCAGATTCGCGCAAAGCGCAAATACTAAATCTCATTTTGACAACTCAGATAATTAAAAATATATTTCGCAAGATTAGAAAAACTCTCCCATTTTTATATATTTGTTTTTGGTCATATATACATATCCCATGTATGTGAAATTCAACACTTTTATCATTAAAATATTTTAAGATATTTATTTAAACAAACGCACATTTTAGATTTTGATATATTTTACCTATAAATTGTTATTTGATTTTGGTTTCATTCGTGTACAATATTTAACATGCGAGGGCTTTTAAAATCATGGAAATAAAAAATAAAGGCATACACATCTAATCTACATGTTGTGCATTAGCTCTGAGGATGGAATTAGCTCTGAAGTGTGTGTATTTATTTTTTTATAATTATTAAGATAAAGTTTTATGAAATATTGATCTTTCATTCGTTTTCTTCTATATATTCATTATAGCAGTATACTGTTTAATTGTTCTACATTTATGCAATTGTTTATGGTAAGCAGTTTTAAATAAGCTAATTAACATTTCATAAAAGTTTCAGATTATTCGATGAATATTATATCATGCTATTCACGGAACTTCAAACTCATTTTTCTCCGTATTGAATTTTTGTACACATACTATTGTTCAAAACCCTAAGGCTTTTTTGATAATTGAATCATGGGTTTGAAATTTTTAGACATGTTCTGAAATGTATGTTTTGTAAAACTGTGCATGGAATTAGCTCTAACATGTTTAGTACTTTGCTATAAAATTTCAAAATCAAAATTAATGTTTTTTTGAGGATTTTTGGAAGTTTAACTACAAAAAAAATTAATAAAAAATTAAAGAGCAGCAGCAGAAAAGAACCCATCCACAGTTTTATGTAGTATGTTATAAGGTACTTTGAAAAAAAAATTTGGAAGAAAATACACATAGTTAAAAAAGTCTTAGAAATTTAGAAAAAGTTAACAAATCTTTAAAAAATTTAAATTTTACAAACATTTTGCAACAAATTTAAAATTTTTCTTATGGAAATATTATTAAATATTAATCTTTATGAAGTGCAATTATAAAACCAAATATCAAATGTTAAAAATAAAAAAAATTGTGAAGATGGTACCATATCGTCTTAAACGTATTTTACTGTACTTTAAATCATGCCACGTGTGCAGAAGCGCCATCTGGAGTGTCTTGCAACAACTATTCATAGTGTACGCATGTCTCACGTTGTCGGAATATGATTATTTCTGCCAGAACTATTTATTGTTAATTTGGATGTGTTCCTGGAACGTTAAGGAAAAAATATTCTGAACTTTTCGACAAAAAAATTTAAGTCAGTGATATATTTCTAATGTTTTTCCTTTTGTAAAATTCGACATATGTTTTAGTATAACTTAATAGAATGTAAGTCAGTTATATAAGAGTATTAATTTATTATCAAATGCTAGCCAATAAATTAAAATTTTTACATAATGTAATAGCAATGTTTAGTTCCTATAAGGTACATCTTTATTTAGGCATTTGTACTCATATCCTTAATTCGTCGTAAGATATTTTTCATAGTGAGATATCTTTCATACTTGAGTATTTTTCCTGAAGATTGACGAAAACGATTCTTAATTATTCAAATATAAAGGTATCTTTTTGAGGTTCACGTTTTATGTATATCTTTACTTTTCATATAAACAGTACATATAATTATGCAATCATATTACTTTTTTATATACCCTAATTTACATAATAAATGAACAGTGATTAGCTCACAAAGGAAACAATAATTCAAAAAATTGAAAATAAATAGAAATAGTCTTGAAAAAGAAAACTTCAAATTGTTTTGAATCTTATATTGAAAAATGCCTTCAAGATAAATGAGATTCAGCTATATTTTTACAATTATTTTTATCAATACCTTATATTCAAGTATATAAAGACGTCTTCCCTCTTCACTTAATGCATTAGTATATTAAGATTCCTTTTGTTTAAAACTGTGTTTTATCAATTAAATTTATAGTATTTTTACTAACTCACTACCTAATTGATTGATATTATGAGAGATTATAAAGTAATTGTTATTCTTAACGTCTTGGTAAAGTTTCGGAAACATCTTTCGATTCGACATTATACGTGTTCTGAAATCTGCCAAGTTATTGCGATGATAAAGGTCTTCAATCTTTGACGATAGATAATTTTGATGAAAACATCTATTTCTCAGAAGGATGGTAAATGCACCACTATTTCTTCATCTGCTTTTAGCCCGTGACGCAATTTTTAAACCTTCCTTGCAAGAGAAGAGCTGCGTTCAATGTTATTTTGGAAGGATGGTTCAGATTCGATATCAGCGGGACTTCAATTAGCCGCAATCTAGATCCTTTTTTAATCCGAACGTCAATCAAAAATTTTCCTGGAGCAAGTGTTTCGGATACTTCGGATTACAGACAAAGCTATATATCACTGAAGAAACGAAACTCGCAACATTATTCTCTTTCTAAAGTTCATTTTAAGGTACATGGAGACCATGAAAATTAATAAAAAATATCATCTATTGAGTTATTTGAAATGATTGGTAAATAAATGAAATGTGGAGACCTCAGGACGAAGTATGAAATGTGAACAGATTTAACAATGCTAAAAGGACGAAGTAAAAATTAATCTTTATTTTTGGTTAAATAAACGAAGAATGAATTTAAATTAGTCATTTAATGAAAAAATCAATGTTTAAAATATTAAGCAGTTTTAATTCATGTCGCTGTTACATTATGAGATTTAAAAAAAGTCATATTTTTCTAAAGGTGAAATCTTTTTATGCGAGATATGTTTCCTCTGTAATTGAGATAAAAGGGATTTTGTGTAAACATAAGGAAATAAAGTTTTGCGAAAAATCTTATGAGAAACTGATAAGAAGTAAATAGCTAAAATTTATCTTATAATATAGAAGAAAATACAACAAAAGAGAAGCTTCTCAAAATATAAAATAGCACTTAACATTCAAAAGGGAGCTTTGAGGGGTTATATATATATAAATTCATTGACCACAAAATGGAAAACTATTTCATTTTCTGGAGTTTTCACCGAAGTAGGATAAAGCTTGCTTTATGAGATTCCAAACTTCCTCTAATGCAGAAAATTTATGTATAATAGTGCATGAAAAATTGTAGAAAATAAACCAAGATCGAAAAAAGATTTAGGTCTAACAATTGTAAGTGTAATCTTGCATTGATCTATTAAACAATTAAACTAAAAAGTACAGCTGTTGTATAAATGGTTAAGGTTTTTAAAAGATACATCCGATAAGCAATCATAAATTCAATAACTTAATTATAACTAAATATTTTTCACACATATGAAGTAATGATACAGAATAGGTTAATATGGACATCTTTTCTTTATGCATGCAGTTCTCGACATTTGCACAATTCCCTACTTTGCAAGTTTTTAAAAACTCAATTTTTTGTAAGTATTTTTTTTAACTATTAGTTTACTAATCATACAATCCAACAAAATTGAAAAGGAAAGATAAATAATTCCTTCTGTTCAGTTAGAAATAAAAAATATATATCCTGGTTAATGCTTTAATATTTAAAGAATGGTCCACTTTTCATTTCGTGTCGACAGCCAAGCAATGTTGTAAAAATAATAATTTACTGTTTAAAGCACTATATGAATCTTAGACAATGCTCCTGGACACCCAAAATCTTTGCAGAATTAATACTTGAAAATCAACGCTATGTTTCTTCCTCCCAATTCTACCTACCTCATAGAGCCCATGAACCAAACACAGTGATAGCTGCGTTTAAACGATATTAAATGAGAACAATAATGATTAAGACTTTCGAGGGAACTTACAGGGAAGATGGTGCAATATTAACAGATTTTTAGAAGAATTATAGTATGTGGAACGAATCAATAACGAAGTCTCGTGGGCAGAAATATATAAAAATGTCTATAGGAAAAGTTCTTAGAAAGTATTACGTCACAAATTATGAGTGGTTTTCTAAATTTTGAAGAAAACCCGATAAATATCACAGATATAATAATCAGTCTAAAATGAATGAACAAAACTGGGACGTCAACAATGAAGTTGTAAATAATTTAACAGAATATCGCTGTGTGAAGTGAATGCTTAAATGAGCGACAATTGTGAAACAATGAAATACAAAACGAAAGTGAGGAAGAAGAATCTAATAAAAATGTTGACTTTGACAATTAAAAATATGTGAATAAAGAGTTCATGTATCTTGACAAGTTTCTGACTATTGTGAAGAATGCGATTTCAATGAAAAACGTATATCAAAAGTACGAAGGGTAATTGAGAAAGACACTGCACGTTATAGAAATCTTTTTCGAAGGAAAAGAGAAAGAAAGAGAGGTATTAACTAACTCTTAACAAGTTTATGAAAAGAAAACACACATCCGAAAGCATTTAAACATGTCTCGTTAACTTAATTAGTATATATATTGTTAAAAAAGTATTTTAAAATACAGTTTTTGTTACATATTGTTATATTGTTTTACATTTTCCTGCTTCTGGATTTTCAACATTCGCACACACTTGCAGGAACCAATTATCTCTCTGTCTCCCAATATATACATATATATGAATATATACGTGTGAGTGTTTACTTTAATTTACATGAAACTATACTCTTATTAATAAATAAATGCATTATAAAACACAGCTTTGGGTGCATATTTTTTTTACATCCTTCTTTCTTTCAGTCATTCAAAATTCGTGCACGCTTTTAAGAACCAAGTATGTGCGAAAGTCGAGGCCACTTGTAGCTTGTATATATATTTACACACACACACACACACACACACACACACACACACACACACACACACACACACACACACACACACACACACACACACGCACACACACACACACACACACACACACACGTGTATTTGTGAGTATGGAGTTCTTTCATCAGAGAGAGCTCTTAGATGTTTTCGTTTGCTTAAAACTTAAATACGAATAGAAGATTATAAAATTAATTTGACCTTATCTTCTCACTTACTACAGATATAATCATCACCTTTTTCTAAATATTATATTCCAAATGGTATTATAGATAAAAATATCGAAAAAAAAAGTTTCATTTGGCTGCTGCGTCTGTTAAATGAAAAAAATTATGACTATGTTAAAAAATCTCGTACCCAACTATACTGTTGATTAGTATAAATTGATTGTTGTTTCTTGTTTTATAATTGGATGGTTGTGTTCTTGGATTGGTCATCCCCTCAGGGGCTCACCTTCTTTAGGTGAGTAGGGGTGTCCTAATCCCGAGGTGTCTTAACTATCTTTTCCTTTTCCCAAGGAGTTTACAGTTTTGGGTAAACACGGGTGTCACGAACCCGGAATACCCTAGTGATCTTTCTCTATCTTCAATCCTCCTTCTGGTCATTTCAGTCATCCCTTCTTTCTTTTCTCGTCTAGACCACAGTTTTAAAATTAAAAATTGGATTTTTATATTTAATTTGAATTACTTCTTTATACTGTGTTTAACTTGAACTTTTATATATGTGCATGTGCATGCATGCACAAGTATGATAAATATACGTGCATGCGTTTTATATTTAAGCTTATTATTAACCTTTTAATATTTCAACTACTGCGTGACGCATTATAGCCAAAATTGGCTCTTGCAACATAAAACACCACACTCACTTATTCACTCATTCACTAGATGGGTTAGTGATTACCTAATTTTTTTTCGCTTTATTATGTAAATTTTTCATGAATGAGTTCTTCTATTTTTCAGGAAATATATTTCCAAAATTATATCCAAGATTGTTAAAATGATAAAAGAACTTTATTATACTTAATAGTTAACTTCCTTCGTATCTTGGTTGTCATGGTTGTACCTAGTGGTCACGGGCGCAAGCTTGTGGGTGGCATTGTCGTACATTCAACCCTGCTGATACTAAAGAATGTCATGAAACGATTGATTCACGTTAAATCTTTCGAATCTCCCGTTGGTGGAGGGTGGAAGTTTGAACAATGTGGTGACAGCCCACGCGGGATCCTTGTCACTTGACCATGGATCAAAATTACAAGGCCCGTCGCTGTTAATCTCATGATGCTTTTAAGTGTAATATTAATAAACAATCAATCTCTAAATATCTGATCATTTCCGTAATATACTCTTTTGAAGTCGTCCTATCATCCCTAAAGCAGGATTGGACAAAATTTTGAAAGAAAAAAAAAATCAAACCTGTCATTTTTTAAGTGAAAACAATCAAATTATTAACTCCCCCAAATCTTAAAAAATTATTCCAAAATCCTGAATATTCTTTAATAAAGAAATTTAAATTCGTGCAATAATAATTTAAAATACACTGAAGTGCTACTGAATTAGGGATAGCAAGGGCTATTCAAATTGTGTAGTGTGCTGCGCATCATTTATGCGCAAATGAAGGCATTGTGGTAACTACATATAAAGAGCTTACTATGGTTGTTCTGAATCAGTTGTTGAAATTGCCAGTATGGGTTAACTGCCTGATTTAGACACCTTCGATCGCGAAAAATTGTAGCTCGACGCATGGGCCAATCAATTTCCGAAATCCTCAGACAGCTAGGATTTTCAAGGTCGACAGTATCAAGAGTATACCAAGAATACATGGATGGTGGACAAAAAACGAGCGATCGGGAAACTGCAAAGGACAATTATCCTTGACAGTGCGTGGTGAGAGACGGCTCAGGTATATTTATTGTACGTAGCCAGTGTAGCCAGACATTAGCTCAAATTACCACCCCGGTGAATGAGGGTGTCAATCGTACACTCATTAAACGGACTGTACAACGCTCGCTTCACCGTATGGGTTTCGGGAGCCATCGACTTACGAGAGTACTATTGTTCAATGCTCGCCATTGAGATTCACGTCTTGCCTGGGCAAGAGAATACAGAGACTGGAGTGTAGAGGACTGGAAATGATTAGTATAGAGTGATGAATCTCAATTCCAACTACTTAACCCAGACAGGAGGCTGAGAATATGGCGTCAGGCTCATAAAGACATAGATCCTGAATGCCAGGTTGGAACTGTACAAGTGCATGGTGGCTCTATCATGGTCTGGGGCGTTTTTTGTGCCACTGTTTGGGATCTTTGGTGCGTATACCAACCTCCCTCAATGCAATTCGGTACGTAGACTTGCTCCATCCGTTTATGCTGTTCTGTTATCCGCACGGTAATGGAGTTTTCCAGCAAGACAACTGTACCTCTCACAAGTCCCGGTTAGCTACTGGCTAGTTGGATGAGCATCCCTCTCTGTCATAAATTGACCACCTAGAAGCCTAGACTTAAATCCTATTGAGCATCTTTGGGATGTTTTGAAATAAGACGTGAAAGGCCATCACACACCACCAACGAACCTTACTGAATTATGGACAGCTTTAGCCAATATTTGGCAAATCATTCCCATGAAACGTTTCCAGAAACTTGTTGAATCTATGCCTCGTCGTGTGGCAGCCTTTATCAATGCTAGAGGAGACCCAACTCGTTACTAGATAAGTATCCTTAATACAGTGGTACTTCAGTGTATATTAATTATATCCTAATAAAATGAAGTAAAAAACAGCACAAAAATATTCTAATAAATAATAATGTGAACTTGAATTTCCGTAGAAGTATCTGTATGTCCAGTTAAGGCAATATGGTATCATCTTCACAATTTTTTTTATTTTTAATATTTGATATTTGGTTTTAATTGTATTTTATAAAGGTTAATATTTAATAATAATTCCATACAAAAATCTTAAATTTGTTGCAAAATGTAAATTTTTTGAACTATTTTTAACATTTTTTAAATCCCTAAGGCTTTTTTAAAAATGTTTCTTTTCTTTCAAAAATTTTTTTTCCAAGTACCTTATAATATACTACATAAAACTGTACATGGTTTTTTTTCTGCTGCAGCTATTTAATTTTTTATTAATTTTTTTATAGTTAAACTTCAAAAAATTCTAAAAAAACCCCATTATTTTTTATTTTGGAATTTTTTCAGAAAAAGTACTAAATATGTTAGAGCTAATTCCATGCACAGTTTTACAAAACATACATTTCAGAGCATGTCTAAAAATTTTAAGCCCATGATTCAATTATCAAAAAAGCCTTAGGGTTTTGAATAATGGTATCTGTACAAAAATTCAATATGGAAAAAAATGAGTTTGAAGTTTTCATTCCATGAATAGTGTGATATAATATTCATCGAATAGTCTGAAACTTTTAAGAAATGTTAATTAGCTTATTTAAAACTGCTTACCATAAAAAAATTCACAAATGTAGAACAATTAAACAGTATACTGTCATAATGAATATATAGAAGAAAACGAATTGAAGATCAATATTTCATAAAAATAATTATAAAAAAAATAAATACACACACTTCAGAGCTAATTCTATGCTCAGTTTGACAATTCAAATAATGCACAACATGTACAAAAGATGTTTATGCCTTTATTTTTTATTTCCATGATTTTAAAAGCCTTCCCATGTTAAATATTGTGCACGAATGAAAGCAAAATCAAATAACAATTTATGGATAAAATATATCAAAATCTAAGAACTGCATCTGTGCATTTGTTTAAATAAATATCTTAAAATATTTTAATAAAAAAATGTTGAATTTCACACACATGGGATATATATACGTATATCACCAAAAACAAATATATACAAATGGGAGAGTTTTTCTATTCTTGCGAATTAGATTTTTAATTATCTGAATTATCAAAATGAGATTTAGTATTTGTGCTTTGAGAGAATCCGTTTTGAAGTTTTAATTTCATTTATAATAACATCATAAAAAGCACGCACAACTTTTAAATCTTGACCAAATCCCTTTTCTCTTCCCAATAAAGAATTCACAAACTAGAATTTTTGCATGAATTGCACAATTCTTCCTTGAAATGATTTGTTACTGCATATATAATGTCAGTCTCATTTGCGCGCGGTAGAAAAATAATTAATTCATTTTTATCAGGCTCTTTTCTAGCAGATTATCTGAAATGTGGGAGTGGTAGTTGCTGTCCAGCATCAAATATTGCTCCATAACTTGATAAAAAATGCATGTAAAGCTTTGAAATTTTTCAGTCATGTTTATAAGGATTCGATGTATCAAATAAGCCAATAAAATTTTTTCAACAATTTAATGATTTTTAGGGCACCATATCTCCTTAAAAACTAGTTGTTTTTAATTTGAGTTTGGTTTCCAAGACGCTTCAGTAATTTGACTGAATATTTGACCGTTATTTGGTATCTACTCTTGGAGCCAGCACAGCTGTCTTATTATTTCCATATATTCCAATGACTTGAGATCCCCTGCATGCGATATTATTCCTTATATTCAACAATTTATCTATTTTCTCTGTACAGATCCTAAAAATCTTATATTCATAATGACTGGGAGTTGAGAGGGTTGTAATTCTGTGAGCCTTTAAAATTACTTCATTACTTGGTAACTAGAGGGAACACGCAGCTATTAGACCAAAGGCCTTTTATTTATATATTAATTTTAAAAAAAATGTTCATTTTAAAATTTTTTACTGTTTACAGCCTTTTGCAGGAGTCCAGTTTAATGATTGTTGATATTCCGGTGATCATCTCCCAGGTGCGGCAGCCCCCGCAACCTCTATCTCGAGTATTCAAAGAAGCAGAAAAAAACTGATGCCAAAGGTCGAAGAAGAAGCCCGTCGTCATATTTAGAACCGACCCCTTAAACTCCCTGAGGGGGCCTCTTTCACACCCTCAATAATCTCTGATTGGCAAGTGTAGCGGATCTGCACACGACGCTCTTCGTCTTCGTCCTAACTCTATTGTTTCTTTGGGACAATAGGCTGGCGCGACAGGGAGATCAACTCCGTCACCGTGTCTAGTACACTATACATATGTTGAGAATCCATTTTAAAATTGATGCAATGGTGAAGAGCTTTTTCCTTTAAAATGTGTCAAAAGCTGCCTTAAGTTCACAAAAACGACAGAGCTCTGTTTTTGCTAGAATCCTTTTATTTCCTAAGATATAAAGATGGATTTCATCGAAGTGAGAGCACTGTTGCTGTTTTTCTGAACTAAAGTTCGTTTACTTACCGATGGCACCTAGTAACATAGATTATTTGATGTGTATTGTAAAGCAGAGAACCTGATTCTGTATTAGAAAAAAGGTTGAAAAACCAAAAATAATCTGTTGACGAAGATGTAGAAGTTGTTCTTTATATGAGTTCCGTCTTTTGAAGATTTTAATTCATTAGTTTCTTAACAATTCGAAGGTCAATTATTGACAGCTGCCGCCAAGTGGTTGTGGTCCTCTAAATACCAGCCAGTAGAGCAGGGCTGTTTCATGTGAGAACTGTCGAAATTCAAAGTCCTCACGTTGGTGAGGTGGGGAAGTTTGGAGATTGTGTTGCTTGTCCTCGTCCCTTAACCGTAATTAAAAATTACTAAGTCTACCGACAATGAAGATTCTGTGCTAAACTTGTAACTTCAGATGGGGAAGTTTCGGGTGTGTGTAGCATTCTCTTTTAAGGTATCCGACAATCCAAAAATTGTGAATTCTGCCAAGAATTGATAATTTGTTATGATTTCATTTTATAGGCCCTCTTATTAGCTTTACAAAAATACCAAGTTTATTATTTTCCGTTCACTAGAACATAAACTATAAGTGTTTTAGCAAAAGCAGATGCCATTTTTAAGCAAGATGCCATACTTTAAAACGCGTTTTACTCGAAATGTGTTCTTTTGAAAATGCTCAAATGGGGACAGCGATTGCTCAAAAAGTTTTGAAAATAATTAACTGAAATTTTTTGTGTATGGTTTGTATAATAATAGAACTGTTTTAACCTTCATATGTATCAATCACTGTTTTGTTACAAAATTTACAGTCCCTTATGTCAATATAATCACTGTTATTTTAAGCACAATTTCATTTAATAACTAAGATAAAGGGCTCTAGTTTTTATAAAAATTAAAATATCTCTTATCCTGATGGTCATTTCAAAATTGAATAATATAGCAAAACATTAGAATTTAAAATTCGTTGATAAACTTTTGGTACAGAATGGCCCCCGTTTATGTTATTCTTTGCAATTTTTTACCCATTTTTTCCCATTTTAGCAATAATATCTTTTTTATCTTCTTAATTTTAGAATACTTTTCTTAAAATATAATAAACAAATCTAAAAACAACAACAAACAATCCCCATATCTCCATTTTTTTTAAAAAAAAGTTGTCGCAAGTAGTCGGATATCTTAACTCATGAACATTTTAGTAACTAAACTTTTGAAGATTGAGAAGCAAAAACTACTTTCCTACATCTAGTATTAAAATTAACCGTTATTCTAGATACAGTGCCCACATTTAAATTAACCATGTTCAATTCCCATGCTATTTACATAGATTTAAATTAACTACTAACTCTAATTGCTTATGTGGATCTGTTGGGAACGCAAATTACTCTGTATGTCATACTGTTTTCTTACAAAATACTTCTCTTAAACAATGGTTTGGCTCTTTAACAATTGAAGTATTCATATTAAGTTAATTTTTGTTTTAAAATAACAAAAGAGGGAGATAGATCTCCGACAAAATTCCTTACTTTTTTTTATCTCTTATTTTTCCTTTTTTAAATCCATAGCGCACTGGGGAAGATTTTATAAAATGTTTATAAACCTCAGTACGCATAATTTTTTTCGTTGTTTTAGTTTTAATTCTCTAATAAATTGAAGATTTAATTTTTAATTTTTTTCATATTCCTTTCTTGCTTTGCTTCTATTTTGAACTATTTTTTTATTTTTCTGCAGATAAACCTATTGCTCCTGCTCCGTGGTGTACTTGCAAGATAAGCCTGAATGGGATAAGCTTAATGATCGTATTTGAAAGTACTTAAATACAGCCTGTTTCAAATACAGATAAAATTCATCTAATTCCTAAATCGTAGAGTTTGCGGAGACAAGAAATTAAAATGATAAAATTTCTAATTTTTGTTGAATATTTAAGAAATTTACTTCGAGTTATCTTTGATATTCACTTATACCTAAATAAAATTTCCTTTAAAAATGTCAATAATTTATTACGCTAATTTTTTTCAACGTCTCTTTTCTTTTGAACTTAAAATGTTTATTGTAATTTAAAATAGTAAAATGTTTCTTATAGAATTATTCATTTTTTAAACATGAAAAAACTGGCCCAATTTTTTAAAATTTAAGTTTTGATAGGAAAGAAAAAAATTGAATGTAAAGAGTAATTTTCTTATGCGGGGAAAAAAAACTGTATGCAGAATATTTTATTAGTTGCTAATTTTTTCAAAAATGAATTGTCAAAATAATTAAAAACCCACCTATGATTTTAGGTTTATTAAAAGACATATTATTTAAAAAATTTGTAACTTTTAAGTAATTTTTGAAAAATAAGAATCCTTTCAAATAAGAACAAGTCAAATGGTTTCATTTATAAGAAAATTGAATGCAATAAAAAACATTTAAATTATGAAGTCTTTTTAACAAAAAGACAGTAAATTATCATTAGAAAAAGTCCATCAACTTTCGTTATTAATGTTAAATAATCTCTTTGGGTATTTTTTAAATAAAAAAGTGTTTTTTCCTTCTATATTTCTGTATTTTTTGTCATTGTTTTTACTTTGTATTTGCCAGAAAGAAATCATGTTGAAATAAATGTAAAATGAAGAAAAAAATTAAATAAATTACTATGAATTAGCCGGAGTCTCAAAATCAGATAAAAACTGACAAGAAACAGTAGAGGATCAAGTACGTTTTAATCTCAATGTTTCTGTTTTTTATTCTATGTAAATCAAAAGCAAAACAAACAATAAAAAAACACTCAGAATAGGGAGAATAGTTCAAAGCTATGGAGTTTTGGTTCCTAAATTAGAAAAACTAACAGGTCATCTTTGACATTAATGAATATAAATTCAAGTAAGCATAAAAACAGGTTTAAGTTTTAATTGTGCATTAAGTTGCAATTTTATACACTCTTAGAGACTAAGAGACTACAGACAGCATTCCGGACTCTAATCCTAAGGACAGACCCGAGGATATGCTTTCATGAAAAATAATAACAAATAAACAAGTAGAAAGACCGAAGAATAATGCCTTGGGTTCATACAGTTATATGACTGATGACTTTCAGAGCTGACTCAAAATTTTGAGAAATATTTAATGTTCTATAAGCTTTTGGCATATTTCAGTACAGATATATGCCATATGAGATTTTAAATATTGTTACATGTGACTTTGTAATTAACACACACACACACACACACACTTTCGTCATTCTTTATCTAAAGTATCCCAGTAAAACAGAATGATGCTGGGTTGAAAGCACATTTTAACAAAAAAGGCATCGTTTAAGGCAGTGATGAGCAATATTTTTTTAGGCGTGTGCCAAAAAGAAAAGAAATAGCCTTGGGGAGATTCTATATAATTTTTTTATAGACACAATAAATGATAAAAAAAATGGTATAATTCGGAAATTCTTTAATACGAATACGATGAATATAGCTTTTTGACTTTCTGTACATATTATATATATATATATATATATTTAAAGTTTTTTTCCCTCTACTTATAAAATGTAAGAAAAAATAAGCCTATTTTAATAACTTTGCATTCATATTTATTAAAGTGGACTTCCTTTTTCACACATCCAATAGTTTTTAAATAAATTTCTATACAAGTTCTCTTAACCGTAACGTGTATACCCAGAAAATATTCAAGCTTCTCTGGAAATTTTGCATGTGCCAAAACCTTAAATGATTTTTTTAAAACACTGAAATTTAAAATTTCTGTAATATTCTGCCGTCAGGTGAAACCTCTAGGAAGGCCACATTTCGCCCTGGGGGGGGGATTGTTTGCCCATATCACAGGTTTAATGTCTTAACGAATTGCTCATCAAATTGGAAAAAAAATGTATTTCAATTCCCACTATTACTCACACACATATATCGCTATATATTTATTTATTTATATATCTTGTTCAAATTTTCAATCGTTAATAAAATACTTTCTATTCATCTAATCAAATTCGAATAAATTTTTTAAAGCTTGTAGTGGATGACACTTGAGGTTAATGCAGGTTTTCAAATACTAATTAATTAATTATCGGTTAATTAATTGAGTTAATTAACCGGTTGGTGTCGAAAACCGGTTTTTCAGCCAAACTAGCTAAACCGGGTGTTCATTGTTACAACAATGCAGACAAATCATGCTCTTTTTTCAATTCCTACTATTAATTCACTCTCCCCTATATATATATATATATATATATATATATATATATTTTGTTCAGATTTTCAATCGTTAATAAAATACTTTCTATTCATCCATTCAAAGCAGGATTTGACTTAATTTTTTTCATATTACTTGTTTGTTATATGCCCAAAGTGGGCATTAAGTCGATCGCGATCGACCGGTGGACCGCCAAGACATTTTGGGATGACCGCCTTCACTAAGACCTGATAATCGTTCTATCATACGAAGGTCAGGAAATACCGTATTTCCGTATTTATTCGAATATAAGCCACCATCGATTCTAAGCCGCATCCCTTCCCCCCAAATTCTCAACAAGATATTGTGAAAATTGAAAAACAGTCTAAAATGTAATTTATTGATATCCAATTTTATGAAATTAAAATAAATTTAAAAGGAAAACTAAAAGAAGTGAATAATTAGTTATTTTATCAGTAATTAAATGCATGCATAATGCTGTATATATATAATTGCTCTAAATACCCATCCAACATTTCCCCCTTCGATTCTAAGCCACGCCCGATTTTCTGTAGCCTTAAGATTGGGAAAAAAGTGCGGCTTAGATTCGAATAAATACGGTATTTTAAAAAATACGGAGGGAAAAAAAATCGAATGACAAGAGAAAATTTCGTTGAACAGAAAATATACTTATCTGTTTGGAGGCTATTTTACGAAGAAAATCGTAAAATGTTCTTGGTTCTGCGAAAGAGTTCGCTTAGTAGAGAAATTCATAAGATAAAGCAGAGACGTCTTAAGGCATGGGCCAACTGGGCCCAGGGCCTCGCCCGCTGGGTAGGGCCTCGTTTCGCGTTCTCGACTCTGTCTTAATAAGATCATGATCCGGATAATTTTAATGGTCAAATATTATTCTCGTACATATTCTCCGAAAAACAGGGAATTTCAAACTGGATGTCAACTGGAAAAAAAAGTAAGTCTGCATTATTATGGGATGACCATTGTCCATGTCTAGGTTTAGGCTTAGTACCATAAACAATCATTGAGTCGAAATGAGGCCATCGGTCGAATTGGTTTCAGCCTAGGTTTGTGAGATTGTGAGTCGTGCACATTTATTTGTTTCAAATGACCGTTTAAACGAGTATTTGACAATGCATCCTGTCTACTTTTTCAGATTTCTGGTAGGGCCTACTTTTGCATAGGGCCCAGGGCCTCAAAAAATCTTAAGATTTCTCTGGGTCCAGGGCTTCAAAGAGTCTTAAGACGTCCCTGAGATAGAGGTTCATAAAATGGATTCCCAACTGTATTGTATACTTTCTTTTAGCTCACTACACCTACGCCACTGGGTGGACCGCAACACCTTGAAAAAATTAGAAGTAGCCCGTACCCGGGAAAAGTCTGTGTGTGTGCCCACCCCTGTTATATGCGTATAAGAAACCGATTCTTTTTTAAAAAATTCCACTTGTTTCCTATTTTGGGGCAACTGCTTATTTCTAGCCTTCCTAAATAATTGTGCTTCTTGTAACTCTGAACTCTAATCATACATCATTACGATGCGTAAAAATGATTAGAACAAATATGTTTATAATTTTGGCTGTATGTTTGTGTGGAATTAAAATGCTTTTACTTCCGCAATACGATGTTCCTGGCAAGAGTTACACAAAAGGCGCTGACACGTGAGCGGAAAAAAAGGCACAGGTGTCCGAAGAACCTGATACCCTAGAGAGTCGGCTAATTAATTCCAACGCTTCATTACCATATGCATCCCGTTGACTTTGGCGGCACTCTTTCTTGTACCTCGGAAGATGTTGTACCCCTGGAGTCCTTTCTCAGGTGTAGATCAAACCCAATTTTTTTTCTCTCAGATTTTAAATCTTATCTGGACCGACTGTAGATTCTATTGTTTTCTGTGCTGGAGAGAGAAAAAAAAGAAAAAGAATTTTTTTTCTGATTTTCGTAGCAGAATTTTCTAACTAAAGTACATTTTAAATCAGTGGATGTGGTGGCCTTTGTTTGGATTTTCAATTGGATACTGTATGTAAATAAAAATAAAATCAACTTGCTCAGTTGAAAAATTCATATTAAAGAATCGCAAAGGTAATAATTGCTTCATTTCAGAGGATAAAATAAAAACGGAGCCTATCGCGTATTAATGAGAAAATCACCTTCAAATTCTATTAAAATCTCTTTAACTATTACTAGAACTTTTTAAGAGAAATTAACAACACGTTAAGATAATGGAATGCTGAATTAGACATATGCGTTTCATTTCTTTTGCATAGCTGTAGCTGATATATCAACAATTATAAATCACTGAGTGCATTTAAGTTTTTATATATTTATAGAAATTAACCCCTAAGAGAGGATGGAGATGAATGTGATAAAACGGTATTAAGGTATCCGACTACTTGCGACAACTTTTTAAAAAAAAAAAATGGAGGTATGGGGAATTTTTTTCTGGTTTTTAGATTTGCTTAGTACATTTTAAGAAAAATATGCTAAAATTAAGAAGATAAAAAGATATTATTACTAAAATGGGAGAAAACTGGTAAAAATTTACAAAAAATTACATAAACATGACCAATTCTGTACCAAAAGTTTATGAAAAAATTTTCAATTTTTCAATACTGATGTGTTGCTAGATTATTCATTTTTAAAAAGACCTTCAGGATAAGAGATATTTTAATTTTTACAAAAACTACAGCACTTTATTTTAGTTATAATATGAAATTGCTTAAAAAACCAATGATCATATTAACATAAGGGACTGTAAATTTTGTAATAAAATAGTGATTGATAAATATAAAGGTTAAAACACTTATACTATCAAACAAAACATACACAAAAAATTTCAGTTAATTATTTTCAAAACGTTTTCAGCAATCGCTAGCCCCGTTTGAACATTTTTTTTAAAAAAAAACAACCACTTTTCGAGTAAAACGTGTTTTAAAGAGTATGACATATCTTACTTAAGTAATGGCATTTGCTTTTATTAAAACGTAGTTTTTGTTCTAGTGAACGAAAAATAATAAATTTTGTATTTTTATAAAACTAATAAGATTCCCTACAAAATAAAATCATCAAAAAAATCTGCCAATTTTTGGCAAAATTCACAATTTTAGGGTATTCGGATACCTTAAATTCTGTTCACTCTATTCAAATGTATTAGTGCTTATTATGATCTTACTAAAAGCAACTGGAGGACTATTGGAGGCGGACCTCGTAGTTTTGAACCTCGACGAGGATATACCTGAGCTGGCCCCTGTTCTAACTACTACACTACGCCAACGAGAGGACATAGAGCCTGGGAAGATTTAATGTGTAGCGTCTCCCTCTGCACGGCGGGTCATCAATTGCACTAGGACTCAAACTCATGAATCGCCGTCCACGAATTTACGACCATAACCATTAGACTACCGCGGCCACTCACCCTGTTCAAAAACCATTGTAAAATGTTGAAAAATAACAAATAATACAATTGTTTCTTATAACTGATTTACTTTTTTTCATGCACGTGCAGAATGTTTCTGCTAGTACAGATATCGTCATAATCTTTTGAATAATTTAAAAAAAAATTAAATCTTATTTATCAAGTGTTTTCAAAAAATAGCTGCAGCTGAGTTTCCCATGCTGCTAAAGTTTCAACCTTGCTGATTACCAGAAGCGCAGTAGTAACAAAATACAAAATATCTGACTTCATAAAGAAAAAGAGTTTAAAATGAAGAAGTCAGATGCCTTTTCAGAATACAAATTAAAGTGTGTCTTGTGCCATCATCACAGGAAGCTGCATTTAGCGTAGCTAATGAGGGAAAGACGTTGAAGCGACGACTTATTCTTCGGTACTAATAGACACGAACGTGAAAATCATAGCTGCATAGATATAGTTTATTACAGAAGGACCATGAATGCAAACAGCTCATTTAAAAAAATATAAAGTCCTGATTTGTTTTTTAAGAGCTGTAATTTTTAGGGAGAAATGACCTCACAATAAAAAAAAATGATTTTTTTCCCTCCGCTAATGTCTGTTAATATGAAGAATTTTACAAGGATAAGATCTTTATCTCTATGTATAATACTTTTCCCTATCTTTACTTATCTAATCAGCATTTAGTTGTTTGGGTAGATAAACTTCCTTAAAATTTTATAAGCAAAAATCCTATTATGAAAAAACTTGCAAAAGAGCGTAATTCACTCCTTTATGAGACATACAGTGTTTTTTTTAACTTCGTATATTTTATATATAATACCTAATATTTTGATGTAATTAGTAAAACTGTAATATTTTGAAAGTAAAATTATTAATATGTGGATTGGGTATTTAATTCAAGAAAAGAACTTGGTACTTTTTTTTTCTCAAAGAAAAAGTACCAAATAGTTTTTGACATTAAAAAAAACCACTCGTTTTAAATTTGCCTTAAATGAGACTACTTACCAAAATAAAAGCAAAAAAATTTAAAAAAGTGCACAAAATACCTGAAATTATACCCTTTTATTGTTTCTTTTTTTATATAAACATGTAGTGTAGTAAGATATTTTATTATTTTTAAACGGTTATTTTGTAACACTCCCTAATGCTGCAACTAAATGTATGTAATTATACAAGGCATCAATTTTTTTTCTCGTTTAAAATACAAATAATATTTTATAATTAATGTGTTCCCTGAATTATCTTACGTCTGTTAAATATTATTTGAGAATTTAATTTCTGTTATCCCGATCCTTGATCTCTGTCTCCATTACTTTTAACTTACTTTTATTTCGAGGTTCTTATAAAGCGGGAAAAAAGCCCCACGTACTAGAGTAATATAACTAAATAGTAATGGAATTACCGTATTTACTCGAGTCTAAGCCGCACCCCACTTTCTCAAAATATTTTTGTAAAAAAAAAAAACCTTTTTCATTGATTTTAAGCCACATCCCAGTTCTCTACACGTTTTTGAGAAAATATTTAATTGTATATAAAAGGTTCATCAATATTCGATACTTCAGAAGCTTAAAAAAATTAGGAAGAGAAATTACAAGAAGTTAAAAATTAATTAATTTTACCAGCATTAAAAACTTTCAAATATATACATTAATCTATAATTACTCTAACCGTCTATCATATTTCAAAAATGATTCGTCACTCCCATTCTCATAGCTGACTTCGCAATTGGTGCTGGTGTCGCCATCTTTCCCCACGGCGCCATCCAAAGCAATTTTTATGCAACATTTTTTCAAAAGATTGTGTTATAGAAGAATATTAAAGAATCATTAAAGACTGTTGTGAACACTTACAAGCAAAAATTATATGATATTGCTTACGCCATCGACATATATTTGTTTCATCCGTGTCAAATATCTTTGACCACTGCTCTGTTTCCATTTCTTATTCTGCATATAAAATTGCCTCCCTCTGTTTATACATGTGTCATAGTGAACTCGCCTTCATGCTATTAGCGATATCTTTGATATTTAGGTAATTAAACGAAAGCGATCCAAAAAAATTACCTAAACATGAGGAAACAACGATGTTTAGGATAGACTGAATACAGGAGATAAACTGCTCAGTGGAATAAGTCATTCGATGATAGTGGCCAGAATGGAACGTTACATTTTTCCTTTTTAAAGAGATTGAACTCAATCTCCTCATCCAACAAATACTTTGCCTTCGATTCTAAGCCGCACCCGATTTTCAGTAGCATTAACAGTGGAAAAATAATGCGGCTTAGATTTAAGGAAGTGCAGTATATATATATAGCTGAATCAAATAACTCATCAAATTTTGTGCACTTTCTCGAAAAACAGAAATTCGAATTTTTGTATGGTAAAAAACATTTACTTCACATTTTTTTTATTTCTTTTTTATTACTAGAAAATTATACGAAATATGTATGAAAGGATTAAAAAACGTTCATAAATCTCGAGGAGGTTTTAAAAAATACATTTTTAATTAGACTGTCACTAACAGACATCAGATTTGAAATCTATTTTTTTATTTGGTTACCGCAAAACGTTTCTTATCTAAAGTTCCGAGAAAGTGATATTTATGAAAGTGATTAAAATGCAAATTAGAGAGTTGAAGAATATTAACTAATACATTTGACTACCAGGATTTTATACATATTTCCATGCACATGCGTAACCATTATATTTAAAATAATGTAAATATCCGAGAATTTATGCGAAGTGTTATAATGTTCTAATCTGTTTTCTTTTTGAATTATGGAACGAGTTTCGTAACCAAATGTCGCCTGTTTCAAAAATCGTTGATCTTTCAGACAAGTTGTTGAGTTGTGTGTGATCTGAGAGGTGTATTTTGGAATATATATATATAATTAATTTTAAAAGATAGTTATCCTGTTTGCACTTCATTAAGAAGGAATGCTATATTATTTAAAATTTTTATTCGTGATTCAATAAGTAATAGAAACATACTTTTAAACGAATAATTTATTTTCTTTACTTAAGCCAGTGCTTCTCAAACTTTCAACATTTGCGATCCAATTATCAATCATAATTTTCATCACCATACAATAATAATGTATTGAATTCAATGATAATGTGCTTTGATGCTCAAGCTACAATACGACTTTAATTATAAATCGTACAAATTATCAAGGCTAAGTATTAAATTTTGTATATTATTTTATATGTGGCAGGCCCATGGGGTCACTGCTAATATTATTAAACTTATTCTTTTGGTATTGTTAAAATAAATTATTCAATATATTGTGTAGAACTGACACATTTATAAGTGTATTATATGCGTAAATGTGTATTTTTTTTTATGTCTGAATTTATTTTGCTTTGCTTCTTTTCAGAAAATTAATAATATTTAAAATTATCTTTTGTTTTCTACTTTTCGATATTCTTGCACCCCCAGCGTTGGGTTATTATGACCTCAAGGGGGCGTGCCCCAAAATTTGAGAAACGCTGACTTAAGCAAACTATGTAATTAAACATATTATCATCATATGCTCAATGTTAAAGTTTGAAGTTTAAGCACAAATTATACATGGTAGCATTTTCTTCTGATCTAAATCTTATTAGTGATATCATGGTGCTGGTTAAAGTGTAGTATGGGGGTGGGGTGGGGGTGGGGTAGCTTGGCAATGCCAATTTCTTTTGGCGACCAAAATCGATCGCCAAACTACTTCACTTAGTGATAGGTGTCCGGAAGCCAGAATGAATTCTTTATCTTACCATAATATCTATATAAATATCGCTAAATCCAAAGAAAAAATCGCCAAATCTAAAGGGCCCCCTATACTACACTTGAGCCTATGGTGCTTTAAAAATTCTTGAGCCATGCACAAGAACATTTACCCATGTCATAAGCAGCTGCAGCTGTTATTTTTCAATAAGCAATTTACAATATATATATACACACTCATGTCCACATAAATTAAGGATAATTCAGAATCACACAGAAATTGAACTCTAAAATAAAAATTTCACCTGTAGAATTATCACGCACATCTTGAAGAAGAATATGCAAATTACAGGAAACCACCAGATGGCGCGGATGGTACGTCACAATGACGAGAGTGTAAGAGATAATGTAAGAGGTATATAAAGAATGGTGGCAAAGAAGTAAAATTGTTCACAAGCGCTTGAAAAGCCTTTCAGTGCAATAACCGCATAGTTATGGCACAAAGGAAGCATTTGGATGATTTGTTACGTGGTAGAATTATCGGACGACTGGAATGTGGACGTACCCAGCTGGAAGTATCCGAGAACTTGGAATCGTCCAGAGTGTCATCCCAGGCTTTCGCAATGATTCCAAGATGATGGTAATGTGAGTAGATGTTACAGATCAGGTCACCCTCGAGTTACAACGCCGAATGAGAACCTGTATTTGGCAGTTACTGCCAAAAGAAACAGACGGACACAGCATCAGACCTATCTCGTCAGCTCTCTTCAGCTACCGGTACGACAGTTTCAAGGCAGACCGTGTACAGACGCTTAGGGCACATTGGTCTATATGCTCGTAGGCCTGTCAGATGTGTTCCCCTTACCGCAACTCACTGTCGCCTGCGATTAACCTGGAGTAGAGAACATGCATTGTGGACACCACAACAGTGGTCTTGCGTGATGTTTTCCGACGAGTCCAGGTTTAGTTTGCAGTCTGATTGTCACCGGACTTTCACATGGAGAGCGCCAGGTACCCATTACCACCAAGAGAACACCATTAAACGACACCGTTACGGTGGTGCAGGATGTCTCATTTGGGGAGGAATTATTTTTGGTTTCAGAACTGACCTGCATGTTCAGAGTGTAACTATGACAGGCCACATCTATCGGGATGTCATTCTGGAACAACATGTACGTTTGTTTCGGGGCGCCATGGGTGCTGAATTTCTGTTTATGAATGACAACGCCCGTCCTCACGTGCAAACATTGTAGACGAATGCCTGCAATCGGAGGATATCACCCGTATGGATTAGCCAGCATACTCACCGGACTTGAATCCAATAGAGCATGTGTGGGATATGCTTGGCCGACGAATTGCAGCCCGTCAACCACCTCCCACCTGTCTACCGGAACTTCGGAGGGCATTGCTTGATGGAGTGGTGTAATATTCCCCAAAATCAGATTGATAATTTGATACTCAGCATGCGTAGGCGTTGTAAGGCCTATATTACATAGTCCGGGAGACATACTCCGTATTAAGCATCATACTAACCATGTTATACTGTTTTTTGTAAATAGGTTCTTTTTTAAAATGTGCTCCAGGGAGTAAAAATCGCAATTTTTTATTAATTATGTCAAACATATAGCATCTTTTTTGCTCTTTACCTTTTGTTTAATAAATAGACTTTACAAATAAGTCAAATTTGTTTTGCTTCTGTCACTTTCTTTGCCTGAACTTCATTATCCTTAATTTATGGACATGAGTGTATATATTTAATGAACAACGAAGTCTTAAACACCAAAAAAAAATCGTTATGTGGCAGATTCGTTAAATAGCGATTCCTCTTTGAATATACATTATAAAACACACACATAAAACAAACTTTAAATTCCTAAGCACTATACATTATTATAAAAATTCATTATTCACATTTTATTTACTTTATATATTTACCCATCAAAAAGAAATCTGCAAGGCAAAAAAAATTGTCTAGAAAAAAATGTACTGTATTTTCAACTTTAAAAAATGTAATTTTATGTTAAAATTAATGAATTTTAGTGGCAGTTTCTAATTTTAAAGCTTACAAGTAATTTTAAACATACATTTTCTTACAAAAAGTAGTTTTAAGCACATTTTATCACATGCGTCCTTAAATTTAATTACTGCTAAAGTCTATTAGTTTTGCTTGAGTCTCGAATCTTTGCAATGCACCAAAAACCCCTTCAGGTGTATTTTCTTCACACTGCAATGAACGACTAATTGTTTCATATGATTTTATCATGCGAAGTTCCAGAAATATTTTAAAAATAGGGAGAAAAAAAATTGAATTCTGAAGAGAAAAAATTCGTTAAATAGAAAATGCACTTCGCTATTTAAAGGTTATTTTACGAAGAAATTCGTAAAATGTTTTTTCTTGGAAAAAGTTCACCAAATAGAGAAATTCGCAAAACAGAGATTCTTGAAATGGAGATCCAACTGAATATATACATATTAGGAACTTGCCGGCTGGGTGGTGTGGTTGGTTTGTCGCTGGCCTTCTGCGCCCAAGGTTGCGGGTTCAACCTCGGCCCAAGTAGGTGGATTTTCATGATGCAGAAAATCGACAGCAGCCATGTCGTATGATTATGGGGCATGTTAAAGATCCCTAGAGCATCTGTTTGGCTTGGGTGCTCTCGGCAAAATTAAACCCTAGAACAGGTTCGCATCCTCAATAGCTCAGGTGCCTCCCTCTGGGGAGGAAACTGTGCGTCAAAATAACTTGCGGTAATTGGTATCGCCTACATGGTGCCTCGCTGAAAAGTGATGCCAGCTCCTGGGGAATGTACTTGGTATGTTAAGGTTAAAATGATAATGTGCACAGCCCTATTAAAATATATATATATTTGAAACTTGAATGAGTTCTGTTTTTTTTTTTTTGTGACAAGCAAATGCTTTATTTAAAATTTAAAACATAAGTTTACAAAAAACACATTTCACTGAAAGTATTTCCCATTACTAGAGACCACTTGCTCTCATCTTTCTCGCTGTAAATTAATTCCATGTCAAAAAAACGTTACAGCTTTTGAGGCTATCCGAGAATCGACCCATTTTTTAGTACCTTCTTAAGAACTGTAACCCTCAATATTTACTCTTGGGCCCGGCTAAAGGCGTGGGAAGAAGTGAAGGTTGACTCGACATAATACTTTTTAACTATTTATTCAGCATACCAATTATCACAGACATAATTCAATTAATCAGATAAGATGAGATGTTCGCAGAAAGAGCAGAGGAAATTTTGCTTTTAGAGTCGGGAATTCTGAGAAGACTTCTAATAAATTGATCAATCTTTTATGGATCAATTCACTATCCTAATATTTGATTTACAATGCAGCTATGTGACCAATCGTCACTTAAATATCAACAAGAATTTAAAGCCCAAAATGTGTTATCAATATAACTAATATCTGATCGGCAGATATCCTTCCTACTGACATCTTCTCTGGTATTACAATCTCCAGACAACTTCGTCTAATCATCTATTCTCCTCTATCTCGCATTTTTTTAATAGCAAGCAAACCTATACTATATATAACTGACCTAGTCTGCATATCACGGTTTCTTCTTCAAAAAGGGTTGTTATCATTAATAGCCCAAAGATTTCCGAAGAGGTTTATTAGGAGGACGCGTATAGATCCGTCACAGAAGGGAAGCACTTCTCATCCATGCCATGTACCATTGAACGAAGTAAGTGATAATTGGTAGAGG
Source organism: Trichonephila clavata (assembly GCA_019973975.1). Lineage (NCBI taxonomy): Eukaryota > Metazoa > Arthropoda > Arachnida > Araneae > Nephilidae > Trichonephila > Trichonephila clavata. The sequence continues at coordinate 130,117 of BMAO01016681.1, forward strand.
CTATGTCCGGTGTATACGGTGGCTGGGATATAACTTCCCATTTAAGCGTTTCCAGATAGGTTGTCACTGTTTTTGCGGCATGTGGCCGAGCGTTGTCACGTAACAAAATCCCTTTGTCGTTTCTCTGCTCGTATAATGGGCGTATTTCCTTTAGGGATCGACTCAAACCCACCAATTGAAGTCGACAGAAATATCCCATCATTGGGTTTGAGCAGCTCATAATAAAGTACTCTCAGCCTTCCGCACCAAATTCAGAGGAAAAGCTTCAAAGCATGGATATTTAGTTTTTCGGACGATGTTGATGCATGGCCGGGCTTAATACAGTGAAAAAAAAAACGAAAACAAACTTTCCTTTTCTGTCGTTGAAGCAGTTCACAAGTGATGAAGGACATATTACAAGGATATATGGCACTCAATGTCCTTGCTTCTTGATCGCGATCATTCTTAACGCGTTCAAACGTTTCGATACTGTTGACCCATCTACTTGTAATGATTTTCCCAAGTTCAGCTAGCGTCCGACATGAGTCTTGATCAAGCAACTCCTCCAATTTTTTGTCTTCGAACTTTTTCGATGTTCCAAAGCGTTCTTTATCCTCAAGTTCGAAATCACTATTTTTTAAACATCGAAACCGGTCTCTTCATGTCGTTTCCGACAGAACACTGTCACCATAAGTCTCAACAAGAGTCCCTTGTGATTCAGCTGCAGATTTCTTTTGAATAATATAATACAGTAAAATTCCCTTCAAATGCACTTTATTTAGCACAAAACTAGACATTTTTCGAACAAAAAAATACTTTTGTTTACATATTGGTGAACTAACATACTCTGAAGTTCAAGGTTACATACAGTACTTCCATGCAGATGCGTTACCATATGAAATTACATGCACGTAGTCCTGGTAATACCATCTATTAAGATACAGCGAGAATTTATTCAATGTCCTATGTGTTATATGATGTATAGTATATATACAGAGAGAAGAGAGAGAATTTTTTTTCTTGCTTCTATGTACTGATAAGCTTGTTTAGGAAGAGGGCTTATTAGGAGAGATCTTAGGTGACACAATTGACTTGTTGAATGATGTAATATTTTGAATACTCAAACAATTAGAGGTTTAAACATATTTTTAATCCTTTTTAAGATTGTGCATTGCTTTATCGATAAATAGTACAAAGGTTTAAAAAAATGATTATAGCATTTGTGATTATTGCAATACCGGCTGAAATATAAATACTGAATACTGGTAATACCGATATTCGTACCAGAGGTAAAACAGCTTGGCAATCAAGACAATGATACGAGAAATTAAAGTAATATAATATAAAATGTAGCATAAAACAACTTCTGGAAATTTTTTCTAAATGCACAGAACAAATAGGAAATTTACACATCAGTTCTTCAAGAATGTATTATAAGTTATCTGGTATTTTTTCACCTATTTAGTATAAGATAGTCATTTATAAGTAAAATATACTGCTTAGTAGTAAATTACAAAAAGTCAGAAATGTATACTCAATAAGTTATTATGATAAATAATATAGTTAATTAAAAAGATTTTTTAAATAAATTCTGATATTTTTATTGCTTGTAAACTACCAAGGCTATAGATACTTTAAAAATATACTTAATTCATCATCAAACAATTACATCTGAATAAAATAATTAATTTAAATAGCAACAGGCGGAGAATATAATCAAAAACCACACTTTATTTTTTGTTCATTAAAATTTTAGATCTGTGCTGTTGTCTTCATTATAATTTATAATTGATAAAAAAATTTTAATAGTAATTATTCAGAAATAATATGAGTAATGACTACAAGGTAATTATTTAGAATTTTTTACATTTTTTTATTTTTTTTATTTACTTTTATAGTGATTTCATTAAAAATAAATTAATGCATATCCCATTTAAATATAAACTATTCCCTAACCAAAACTTCACAATATATATAACTCATCATTCCTCTTATGCTTATTAATTCTTAATAATAAGAATTTGGAAGAAAAAATAGAATTCTATCGCAGCAGAACGCTTTTGAATTATATTTTCACAAATATTCTTAATAACTGATAGTATAGGATATTTTTTTGTTTAAAATCTAAATCTTAAATGCTATTTTGTTTGTGTATAAAGGAGAGACATTGCGTGATTGGGAAATGGTTAACGAAGAAAGTTGGGTTTTTTTCATGTAATGTCGCTCTCAAAATTTTCTTTGTGTCCAATAGCGGAAAATATCTGTTTTATTTCTGGTTAAAAAGTCACTCTTCATGAAGTTTTTGATAAAAGGCATAGGAATTCATGCAAATCTCACTTTCCATTTGTAATCCTCTGTTAAAAAGAACAACTGATCACTTATTTACAATAAGGATATAAATTATGTAATCTTAAGGGTCATGTGCATGCATAGAAGTAACAAATGCTGAAAGAAAAAAAGTTTTTAAAAAAAGGAGTTAATGGACAAAAGGAAAATTTTGTCATACCAATGACAGTTCATTCTTCAGGAACGTTGCTTCGAAGAACGTTCGTAACACGCTCTCATGCCCTATGATTTTGACAATTTTTAAAATTGCGTGAAAATATTTGAAAAAACTAGGTTTTCAAATATTTTCCATTAAAAATTTTAACATTAGTAATTTATTTAGAAATAGATAGTTCCAAATTTCGATTAAATATTCTGTTTAAAAACATTGCTATTATATTGATTTTTCTACGAAAAATACTGGTTTATGTATGTGGTAATAACTCATGTCATAAGTAATTGAGGAGTAAAATATGGCCGCGTAGAGAGCTTTTATTTGGCTTATATTGCAGATTTTTAAGCAACTGTACAGAAATTTTCTGTTTCAGAGCTAAGAAAAATTTATTTAAAGACTTTACCTATTTTTGTATACGAGTAAATTATCATAGAAATTAATACCCCTTACTTATTTAAAATATAGTTGTTAGAAATAACATAATAATATAGAAATTAACCACAAAACTTTTGCAAGTACAAAAATTAATGAGTTCTAGTAAATATGCATAAAATTATTAAAATATGTTTATTTGCGTTTATACTTAAGTTTAAGAAATTGAAAAACAAGTACAGGTCATGGTTTCATTCTTCACAATTAGCGCTAAAAGAATTTTCTAAATAAGTTATTTTTTTAGTCTTGTTATATATATTGACCTATCAAAATTCTTTTTATAGCCCAGACCTACAAAAATTTATCCATTATTATCGCCAATTAGTTTTTTCTTTATCAGTGATTTTTTCTAGTTTCATTTGCTACCAATGAAGTAATGCAGAGAATAAAAACAATTCAGAGAATGAAAGTTTTTTCAATTGTCATTCTGCAGCAGCAGAAGAACACAAGATTTCTTGAATATCTTGTAATAACAAACAATCAGCTTTAAAGTTTTATGGGAGCGTCCCCAAATAATAATTAACATCAATATGTTGTGAGTGGATTTTCTCTTTAGTGTTTTTACAAATATTTTTAATAGGAACATTTTAGTATGTTTCCTTTAAGAGCTTTCTGATTCTTCTTTTTTACAATACATTTTTCTTACATTAAAAGTCATTGTAAAAAATATTTCTTTGAAATTATTTCTCAAATTCTTGTTCAAATTAAAGTTGAAATTTCCATGCTGTATCAAAAAACTGTTCCCCCCCCCCCTTATTCTTAAAATGGATGAAAGATTACTACCCAGATAAAAGCACTTTTAAACAAATTCATGCTCCAGTTTTCTTACAAAATTAAATTCAGTAGAGTCCCGAAAACGCGTCCTTTTGAGGACCGAGTTATTAAAAATGCCGGGTTACCGAGGTTAAGATTAAAAAAGTATAAGTACATGAGTGTTTCCTCAAAAAATATTATACTACACTTGTATGTATTGTTTTCTTGACAGTACAACAGAAGATGAATTACCCACTATTAAACAAGGGAAAATTACGTACTTTATGAAGGCATAAAGCATTTACCACATGAGAAAGAAAATTAATGAGAACATAGTATACAGAAATTTACCCGATCAGACACTCCTCAAAAAATACTTTATGAAGGCATAAAGCTGGCTAAAATGAAAATTAAGTAGCCAACTTTGCAAAATCTGGTTACTTTTTTTTAATGAAATGCTTCATGTACTGTTGGCCTGCACTCTGCGTTTTGCTACTTCATCATGAAGATGTCAAAGGACAATAAGTCCATTACCGATGCACCTTTCTGTTTAAAATACTGAAAAGTGGCTTCAACAGCCTTTAGTCCCTCATTATGTGATATTTTATGAGTTTGTACGGTGTTCTCAATGTTAACGTCGTCATTTTACAGCATTTTTTCATTAACTGTGTCAGCAGCAGTAATTTCTGCATCGGACACCGTGCAAGAGTATGACCGAGTTATCCGGACTGTAGGGTTATCGTATGCCGAGTTTTCGGCACTCTACTATATATTTCTTGTTAAAGTAAAGAAGGAAAGACAGGAAACAATATTTAGTAATAATACAAGCGACTTATAGCCTATTAAATTACAATTAAAATTACAGCACTGTAACATTCGAACTTAAACGTTATAAAATAGTTTCAAAAACATAATTATCGAAGTTGCTAGTCAATAAATTCCATTGCTTTATTTTGGGTAAAATATAAGTGCTCTAACAGTGTTCGTAAGTTTAGAAGGTTTTAAAACACCAATGCTGGCAAAAATTATTTTTGTTTCTTATAACAAGCTCAAAGCGAGTGAGAGAGAGAGAGAGAGAGAGAGAGAGACAAATTAATAGTTTTTTAATTGTAAAAAATAAATATATAAATAAATAAATAAAGGAAAACTGTACCATGGAGCTCCATTTTCTGTTTACTGGAATTTTGCAGCTATGTTCCGAAGAATATTTAAAAAAAATTATAATAATGTTAAGAACAAGTAGTTACTGTACTGTTTTAAGAATAATAGACATAATTCAGAATATTTATGTAACATAAGTTAAGGAAAGTAAATAACACAAACTTATTGTAGTATGAGTAAACATTGGCTCTTTTTCAGTAATTAATGTTGTAAAAGAAGCAGAGTACTTCTTATCTTTTAGCTATCTATATAAATTCAAAAAATTCTTTTATTGAATACAAACAATACTTCTTCGAATCACATTCTCTGCAGACTGAAAGTAACCAAACAATAACTTATTTTTAGCTACTTTAATTCACAGAACTATTCATGAGCTGTTTTTTAAAAATGCAATGCGTTTAGCTGCTATAAAAATAAATACTAAAATGTGGATTTAAGGTATTGTATTGATTTTATGGTTCTGAATTTGTATTAGACATTGAGAAGAGTCAACAAAATATGAAGAAAGCCTGTTAGTGGAGTAATGTAGCTAAGCAAAGTTATTTACTGAAGTGATACATTTACACTGAAAGTTTTCATAGAATACTTTCAAATTCTGATTAGATTACGTATATCATTACATAGATGCACGAAATAAAATTCAAATATTTTAACTTAGTTAAAATCATGAAAAAATTAAAATTTCAGTGTTATTCACTAAAAGATTAAAAAGCAATTAATAAGTTAACCAATATTTTTTCATAATATTGTTCAAGAATCTTACATGAGCAAATCAAACTTGGAGAATTAAAAAAATATTTTGATAAAATAAGTATTGATAGTAAAAATAATAGAAATAAAATATATGTAGCAATAAAACTGGGAATTTTTTTCCACTTCCTACCTATTTTTACACACAGAAAAATTTTAAGTCTTGGATTTCTATTTTTGAAAATATAATTTTTTAAATGAAATTCAAGTATGAACTTTCATCGTTATCATAAGTACATGCTTTAGGTTATTTTATGCGACTAAGTTTTCTTACCGTCAACACAGTAATTTGTGCGTTCTGTGCTGTTACAAAGGAAGACGCATAGGAAGAGTTGCCCAAATTTTAAAATTATAGTTCTTAAACTAAACAAAATAACAACTCCTGATATGGTTTAAGGAAAAATATGATATTTCTTTGAAGATGTGTATGATATTACTACTTTTAATTCCCGATAAAAATGTTTTAATAGTAAACGGCCGCTTGTATAGTAAAAATTGAATCCACAATAATTAAGCAACTATCATGCAAAATACAATTTATTTTAGATTCATAAATTCAATAACTGAAATAATTCATATTTAATTAGAATAAAAACGATGATTCAGTTTTTAGTGGCAAATATCTGAAGCAAATAGAATGAATGATTGAAAGGAGCAATCAAAATCAATTATAATCAGGAAAAATAAATTTTCGGTAGGATTCACATGAAAGAATGCAATGTTTTTTTTTTTTTTTTTTTTTTTTTTTTACTTAGATTTTCATTTCATAAATTAATTTGTGTGTGCGTTATAAGTTTTCATTGAATCACAAAACTAATAATCGCTACTTAAACACTATTTCTAAGCTAATTAAAAGTCAAATTAAAAATTTAAGGGAATATATTGAAAATATAATTGAAAGTATTTTCTTCCCACAGAAATAAATTCGTAATTTATTTGAGGGAGATAAAATAATTAAATAATAACTTAAATTTTTTAATAAGTTTATTCAACGATTGCAGAGTAAACGTTTTTAATTTTTGATAAATACTTACCACTTACATCTCCAAGGAAAATTATAACCTTTATTTTACTCTTTAGAGGGAATAAAGTTTTCCTATACTTTTGATCTTTTGTTTTTAATGTTGACTCTGATACACAGAAATTATTTGATTTTCAAGTAAACTCTCTCTCTCTCTTTATTTTATTTATTTTACATAAAAAATCTTATTAAAAGAAGATAAATTAACCATCTGATTGAAATTTAATCAAAATAAAGATCGATATATATATATATATATATATATATATATATATTAAAATTCAAATAAAAAATACTTTATCCGTAATGCGTGGTAAAATTGTTCGAAGAGCAACAATAATTCAGAGTATTTTGTGACAAGTTTTGACAAACGCCTTACGAAACTTACATGTGTTTCTTTATAATTTATAAGATACATCACTTTGAGAATATTTACATACAATTACTTAGTATTTATATATAATTACATTATTTACTTTAAAACTTTTTTTAAAGACAATAAATTTCAAAGAGAGAGAGGAATGATAAGAATATTTTCCGAGAGAGCTACTAAATAAAAGCAACCAATTTATTAAGCACTTTTTTTTTTCAAAGAAGCAGTAATTCAGTTTTTGTTTTTTAAGTTATTTAATGAAGGAAAATTATATAATACTGCACATTATATATACCATTTTTTGAAGACGTAAAGGGTAAAACCAAAAAATAATTGAAAAAAAAATTTTTTTTTTGAACGTTTTAGCACACACGAGCGAATGAAACTCCGTCTTAGATAATTTACATTTTGCTCGTGTCCCTTAAGGATCACATAGCTTTAAAAATTATCTTACTAAAATACAAAGGAGAACGAGACTCTCGAAGCTTCTACTAATATAATACACAAAGTTGATGTTTTATCGTGCATATGAACAGAGGTTTTTATGTAGAAAGAAACAAATTTTAATGACAAAAATGAGGAAGTAGACTAGTTATTGCTGACAAAAATATTAATATGGGATAACTAGTAGATCCCTGTTATTTGAAAGTTTGTTTTCGTATCTTAAACTTGACTTTTAAAACCCTATTTGCCTTTTTTTTAAATTTTGAATCCTGAGTTATAATATTAAACTGTCAGAATAGAAAATAAAAATTCTGAGTTTGTCTCCATGAAAAACAAGATTTTTAAATAGATTTCTTTTGCATGAATAAATATATTCAAATATTAGATTTTTTCAATAAAAATTTTATTTTGGGATTCATTGTTAGCGTAAAAACGTGAGGGTTAAGAAATTAAAAAAGTCGCAATACCTTTGCTTGAGATTTCTCCCTGATGTTTTAACAAATATATTAAGAGTTTATTTTTAAAACACTGTAGAGATTTTTTTTTTTTGTAGTTTATCCTTTATGGAGTTTTTTGAAATATTATTAATCTCAACCGCACATTAGTATATAAGTATTATAAATTTGATTACTTTGTTATCGTTTGTTATTTTTGCAGTAGAAAATCTTATAAAAATAGAAAACGTAAGTTTTTTAGAAAATTAGATACATCAAAGAACAATTCGTAGAAATAAATTCTCAAAATTCTTACCGTTAGGTAGCTTCCTCTGAAAGCATGGTAATCCCTTATCAATGAATAAAATCTGATTGAAGAGGTTTCGATACCGGTGGCAACACTGTGGGAGCTTAGAAATTGCGCGATATTTCACTCTTTATTTGACTCCCCATTTCCATGACGTCATCGTCCTCTTTTTGGATTATTGTGGCCACTAAAAATTCCCGATATTGTTAAATGGTCAGCCAATGTTAGAAAACCTTTGCCAATGAAGAGATTAGAAAATTTATTCACTAAGTGCAATGATACATAAATTATAATAAGTTTATCATAACTATATTTCTTTAAAATGTTCATCTCAGAGATCATAGCTAATACATCCATTGGGATGGCATTCTTATGACATTTTTAATTGGTGAATAGATTTCTTTTCTCTTCAAATATTTATTTCCGCAAAAAAATACTTATTGTTAAAATATACGTAGAATTTATTTGAACCTCTTTCGAGGAACAAGGAAAATTTTATAATAAATCTGTCTAATATGGCTCCGAATTTAAGAAGGCTGAAGTATGTGATATACTTAATTATTTTACTTTAGAATGCTCTAATGAAATAGATTAAAATAAAATTCAATACATTGAAGTTATTATTATTATTATTATTGCTTTCTGGAGGAACAAAAAGAAGAAGAAAAAAAAGGTCAAAAGATACTCTTTTATTAAGTCTGAACGTATCAAATTTTTTAAATTAAAACCCGGGGAAAATATTATATTAACGATAAATTGAAAAAATAATAGTACTCCAATAATAGTTTATAGTTTTAACTTTCCCAAAGTAAAATTTGGCCTTAATTTTTCATGCTTCGAATTATTGTCGTAATTGAAGAATTCAAATGTTTAAAATATATATATATATGTATATGTGTATATATACAATGATTCCAAAGATTGTGCTGTCTTACTTCGTATCTGAATTTTGGATTCTTTTGAACACTTATTTATGAACTTTATATATTGTGTAACGTACACCTTGGATACAGGGAAAACAAGATATCAATCATTGGCATGGCCAAGTAATTTTAGCGCGTTTTTCACATGTTGTATTTTACAATAATGCAACTAATGAACTTTTTACTAACAGAAAGTAGTGTGTACTGTACTTAAAAAAAATTATAAAAATGATTAAATTTAAATATGATTCGGCTCATCTAGGGCACAAATGCGACCCAATGCCGAAAACCCGAGGTCAATTGGTTACTTATTGGCTGAGAAAAAGGTACAACAAAATATTGAACGAAGACGAAGACGAAATTTGCTTCCTAATAGCGCTTTTGTTCCACTACGTGAAAAACGCGTTTAAAAAATGCTAATACTTCTACGTCCATACGTGTAACTTTTGATTTTAAAAAATTTCCCAGGCATATAATGAAAAAGCTATTTACAGATATTTGGTCTTAATGGAATTTATGAAGAGAAGATTTATTAATATAGATTGATCAAAACCTTGAGAGAGTGAAGTAAAAAGTGATGTACTGTGATGCAAATGAAATGAAAGAGGTTATAATTTAAATCCTTTTTCTCTCCAAATAAAATAATAATATTAAATTGAATTTTAAAATACTTATTAATGGGATTTTAATATACATAAGTAGATACTATTCTTAATTAGAACAGCTTGCGATAAAACTATATATATGTATGATTGTTCTTTGAACTGTGATATGTATGGTACGCGCACTTTCAAATCTGCTTTAGTCAAAAGTGTATATTTGATCATTAGTATTTATTCAGGAGATCTCTCCATCATAATCCGATAGATTTTGGTGAGTATTATAAACAGAAGAGGAAGAAGGTTGGCTAGCAGGTCTCAGCCTGTTATGCTTGTAACTGCTGCTATATACAGCTTGAACTTTGATATTTATATATCTTGAGTTTTGAAGTAAATATATGTATTTCAGAGATTTGAAATATAATATGAATATCAAATTATTAATCGATAAAAAAATATCTAAGAAATCTGTTATCGTAATATATTTTTTGGAAATAAATTTTTTCTGGAATGCGTTGGTAAAAGGACTAATTTTTTTGCGGAAAGATTTGCACAAAAAATATGACCAATATTTTTTTCGTTTCTTTTCACTATAAAGTCATTCCTTAAAAAGTTCTAGTATCTTAGCAGAGCAAAAAAGCTAACTTTTATTGATCATTGTTTCAGTTACATTCATAACATTAGGTGTATTTTTCCTGAAATTTGAAGATTTTTTTTAAATCAATAATATTTTTTTCCGTTTTAGCAAGAAAAATGACTAAATGTGTTTCATAGAAATTAATTTTGAATTTCTGGTGGAAAAAAGGCATTATGACTCATGTATAATCTTCATAGGATAAAAGAGATACTCTTATTATAGTCAGCCAGAAATCAACTCTACGTACCATTTGGAGTCAAAAGAATTCTAGTTTTTAAATTTTGATTTAAGGGGAAAATTATAATTTTATTAATTCTGCATATTTTTCAATTTCAATTTTCGAACTGTTTTTTATAAAATAAAGTTTATAGTTTCAATCAATACTCATGAAATAGACATTATGTTTAATTCTTACAATTAAATTTTAAAAATTTTAGATCTCTTAAGATCTAAAATTTTAAGTAAAATATATACCCTTTACATGTATAATCTAACCTCAATAAGTCCAATTTTAAATTTGCGGGATTTTCATGAAATATTTTTGTGAATATATGTTCTGAGAAATTATATGTTTATTTTAACCTACTTATTTGTGTTAAAATTATTATTATTTGTAAAATTATATTTATGAAAAAAATTGCTTTAATATATAGTTAGCACTAATTATATATTACGAGCAACCAATTTTTTTCATATTGAAGTAATCAGTGATCTAGTCTTTTTTTGTGTTAAAAGATTTAAATACTCTTCATGGTTGATTCCATGGTTTTGATTCCTTCTATGTTTTCGGAAGTGTATTTTTTGTTCTCAAAATACTCCTTGAGATTCAATTTTTAGATTTAAACCCCATTAATAATAGATATGTAAAATTTTTAGATAATTTTAATAATTGGCTAAACACTTTAATTACTAGTACGGATATTTGAAGTATTTTTTTCAGAAAAAAAATTGAATATGACAAGATCTACATATTTTTTTCTCAATTAATAATGAGAAATTTTTACAAATATTTAGTTTTAAATTACTAAAAGTATTTAGATATGTATGAAAAAAGTGTAAAAAACATTAATAACTTACAAATATTAAAAATTATAACATTCTCATAAGTATCATCTTAGTAATATTAAAATATTAAAACATTCTTGTGTATTGAATATCATATGTGTATATATATGCTTATACACACGCACACATACATAAATGTACATATTTACATAGTTAAAAAATCAGTTCTCAATCTACAATATAAAAAATTATTGTAGCATGCATCCCTTTATTTGTCTCAAAAAATTAATCTATTTTAAAATCTTTAGTATTCAAATAATTTTCCTCTTTCAATGTATTATACATGTATATAACTTAAAAGTTTCAGATAAAAATAAATGTACGTTTTATCAATGCTTCTGCCATTGTTGAGTCTTCTATTGTTTTTGAAAAATCTGGAAGACCATTCTCTGCAAAAATAAATAAATAAAATAAAGTTATTGGTTACAGTTATTAGGATTACTTAACTTAAAGCATGCATGATTTTGAAAATAATGTGTATAATATATATAAATAGGAAATAAGTTAGAATATATATAATCTGAATTTTTACAAATACTAATAAATTTGGAAAAAATTAAAATACTTCACTGTTATATATTAATCGTATGTTTCATTTTCTTTTTTATAACTAATATCTATGTATTTTTGATTAAATATTAGAAAATTACTTTTGTTAATGTATATTATCCATCAATATAAATATAACTTTTCCTAAATATCATAAAACAAAACTGACATTTTTGGAGTTATTGCAAGTAAAATTTATCTCTTAGATTAAACTGTTCTAATCTCAAGAAGAAAAAGAAGGAACAGTATTTTTTCATTTTTAATCTGTCCATAAATTCCATTTAAAGTGGAAATGTTATTCCTGTACGTGTATGGAGATGCTTAAAAAATAAACTGAGGCATAATCGGTTTTATATCATGCTTAGAGATAAAGTTTGCTTTTTGTCTTGGAATTTATGATATTATTTTCTTCAATGTTTGTTTTCTTAGATTTATAAGCTTAGTAGAAGATTTAGAGTGATGATTACAGCTTTTTTCCTGCTAAAGAAGGTATATTAGAAATTAAAAAATTCCAGTTTAAAAGATGTTTTAATTAAGGTATTTGACTACTTGCGACAACTTTTAAAAAAAAAAATGGAGATATAAAAAACTTTTGTTGTTTTTAGATTTGTTCAGTATATTTTAAGAAAAATATGCTAAAATTCAGAAGAGAAAAAGAAATTATCATTACTAAAATGGAAAAAATAGGTAAAAATTTACAAAAAATAACCTAAACGTGGCCCATTTTGAACCAAAAGTTTATAAACAAACTTTCAATTTTTCAATTCTGATGTGTTGCTATGTTATTCATTTTTGAAATGATCTTCAGGATAAGAGATATTTTAATTTTTACAAAAACTACAGCACTTTATCTTAGTTATTATATGAAATTGCTTAAAAAAAACAGTGGTTATATTCACATAACGGGCTGTAAATTTTGTAATAAAACAGTGATTGATAAATCTGAAGGTTAAAACACTTATATTTTTATACAAAATATATACAAAAAATTTCAGTTAATTATTTCTAAAGCTTTTTTAGCAATCGCTGGTCCCGTTTGAGCATTTTTCAAAAAACACACTCCGAGTAAAACGCGTTTTAAAGTATAACATCGTGCTTAAAGTAATGGCATTTGCTTTTACTAAAACACTTGTAGTTTTTGTTCTAGTGAAACGAAAATAATAAACTTAACCTTTTTATAAAGCTAATAAGCTAAAATTAAATCACAAAAAGAAAAAAAAATTGTCAATTTTTGGCAAAAGTCACAATTTTAGGGTAGTCGGATACCTTAAATTGCATAATACTGAATAATCTCTTCGTCGTGTTTCTTAACAAGGTCATCTTGAAGATTTTTTTTTATCATATTACGAAAATAATATTATTTAGCATACATTGGCTAAGCATACAGAAACAGAAAATAAATAGCATACCACCGAACAAATGTGTCAAATGATTCAATCAATATTTCGTAATAATAATAACATAACACTTAAACATGAAATACACTACTTTAAATAATTTCATATAAAAATTTTACATTAAAAAGGGAAAAAAATCTTGAATGTTTTTGGGGATTTATTTAATGCAATTATACTCATAACATTTGTTCTCCATTTGTGATATGTACATTTATTCCTAGGAACACTCCAGTAATTCTTTCCAAGAGTTTCTTTAGAACAATATTTTCCCTACACGACAAATACAGAAACATTTATATAAATAATGAATCGGATAGTAACTAATAATTCAGATAAATAAATCTGTAGTTATAGATTTACCTAGAAATTCCAGCAAAATAATATTTGTTAGGATTAAACTATGAAAGGATTTATATTGAATCTGATTTTGCACTGTTTATTTTCTCATTATGAGTAAATTTTAAAATACAGAGGAAAATTATTTATAAGAAAAAAAAATTAAAAATGAACAACTCAAGGAATTTTAAATATTTTCGTTAATTTTAAATTCTACTTTAATAATTTCGTACATAAATTTGGCCACGTATATCTTTTAAGATGGAGTATATGACGTCATTAATGTGTCCTGTTATTTATTTCGAAAAAAAAACTAGAAAATAAGTAAAATAATAAGTAACTTGACTTAGGTTTTTGAATTCCATCTCATGATTCTTCTCAAGTGTCTTCAAATGTTTCTATTTCTAAATTAAGCTGGTGCCAACAACTTCACAGATAAGTTTCTCTCATTCTGTTTAATTCAAAATGATATAATCTGATATAGGACATTAACCCAGCAACAGAATAGAGTTTCCTAAAATAACATTTCAAAGAAATTATATTTAACTGATTAATTTAAATTTCTAGCTATGACAGGAAAGAAAATTAAGAAACAAGTATGAAAACTATTAAATTATAAATACATTTAAGTTTGCCGATAAAATTGTTCATTAAATTTGCTTGAGTGAGAAAAATTTTCTTTCTCTACTTCTGAATGTTAAATAATTGTCGTTAAAATAATTGAAAAATTAATTGAAGGAAAAACAACAATATAAAATTAAGTTTACTTTTTGAAACATATAGGTATCAAATAAATTAAAGTCTTAGATAATCATATAGACTCGAACTTTTTGTCTAACTGAAATTACCTGAAGTGGCCAAACTTCAATCTTCAAGCTTGCGTTCCTAAAAGCTACTTTACTTAATATTCATGCTAGATATCGTCTTGGGAGAGATGATTTGAAAATTCAGAGCATAGCTTGTCTTTCTTTTGATTCCTATAAGATAAGATAATGTTTAAACGTTAAACACACTGTATTAACAAAAGATGGTACAGTTACTAGTTCAATACTAAAGTTCATCAAGAGCAAGGAAAAAGCATTTAAGTTGTCGAGAAAAAGATGCTTTTTAAATATTAGCTAAAGAGAGAGAGAAAAAAATATAATAATGAGGCAGTAAAAAAAAAAAAAAAAAACTACAGACGTGCAAGGAAATTGAATTTCATATTATATTTCCTATTCATGATTTTGAGAATATTAAACGATTCTGCAAGAAGGATAAAAGCCACAATATACTACAAAGAGTTTTAAATTATAGAAATATTTAAATTTTATTTTACATCAGTATTGGCTCTGTTTTTATTGCAAAAAAAAAATTACTATTCGAATAAATTGAGTTTATTTACTATTAAAATTTAAGTAAAAAAAGACAGAGAACACAGTACATATGTGCATTAAATTAAATAAAAATTCAGTAATTTTATTTGATTTACATTTCTATAGGTAAATTTTATACATTTTTAAGAAGATGCAATAATACAATATTATGGAGAATAAAAATAAGTTCATAGAAACAGGCTATTTGTTTAAATTAAAAACAGACATTTAAAATCAGAAGAAAAAGGAAGTTTAGTTTTATTATTTATTGTATATTTTTACTTTTCAGTTGCATAATTTCTAGTTCCCCAAATATTTTCATGTTAAAGTACTACAAAAACTTTTATTCGATTTTATTTATCATAAGCTGGATTATCTGAAGCGTAAAATCTTCAAAATTTAATAATAATTTAAATTTGAAATATTTACAAATTATTATGGACGTATTAAACTTTAATTACTGATTTAAATACTTTTCATTGTTGTTTTTTGAGAAACAAGGATAAATTTGTGAATTATATGTAAATAACTAGATTAATCATGGCCCAATTTTGTTTCCTTTTAATTTTCTTCAGCAAAGAAATATATAGCATGATGGGTTGAATAATATTACAAAGTTTATTGCTCTACATGGAAGGATACTTTTCTAAAGCAATCACATATTAATGATATTGAAACAAAAATTTTATGATGACTATGATGAGATGAATTTGAAAACATTTTTCATGTTGAAAAGGGTATAAGGAATATATTTTCTGATAAATGTACCTTTGATTTGACTAGAATAAGTAGATATCTATCTATGATAAAATGATTTTATATTTCCTTAAGTAGTACGAAAAAAAAAATTTCATTTAAATCAACCATCAAAGGAAGTCCCAGATTTTTGAAACTTGAATACTTAATGAATTCTTACGAAATTTTGTTTGCATAGTTAGGCAAGATGTTGCGACCGACCCATTTATTGTTGGGAAATTATAGATTCGTCTCGGTTTAAATTAAAATTTATGGAGGGGAGGAAGGTTTTCAGAACTAGATTTAAATATACAAATGACTTCTTAATTTCTCTTCAGATTTGACACTCCTTTAATAAATCTTTAAAAACCTAACATTCTTTCTAATTATTCTAATTATTGTCTCGTCAGAAGTGAGTTCTGACAACAATTATGTTTTTTAATCATGAAAGCGAGTGTTATTTAATAGTATTTGTTGTTTTATAATCGATATATTACTATTATAAAGAGCTCCTATGTGTTTTAGACCTATATAAATGTATATACATGTATTAATTTATTTATTAAAAAATACTTTAAGGACGATATATGACATATATGATATTCTTACATTCTTAAACTATTCTTCATAACGTTTGTCTTAATTTTTGTAATCATTTCGCTTAAAAATATATGAACAGAAAATAAAATAAGGTGAATATAAATCGGACGCTTTCAAGCAAGCAATTTTTTTTTTGAATTAATGTTAAAACAAATTAAATTACTAAGTTTTCTTGAAATTCTCTGTATTTCATGCACTTTTAATAATATCTTGTACTAGTCTAAAGTCTTTATAGAGTTGTAGGAGAGATATTTATGAGATCTCGTTTACTATTTTTTCGAATATTTGAGTTACTTTCATGGATTCTAAAAAGAAAAATATCCTCTTATATCAATTTATATTATCAGTGATTTCTATAAAAAATAATTATTATTATTTTTCAAATTTGTAACTTTAATTACCAATATTTATATGATTTTTTGTTTATTTTAGATTCTATTTGCATGTAATACATGTGTAGGTGTGATTAAATAATATTGAAAAATAAACACACTACTATACACGGTGGAAGATTTCATGGCATTCACAACATAACGCGATTGTGTGCTTACTTCAGATGCCCTGCTATTATATTGGTAATATCATAGCAGGAACCTCTTTAATTAGGAAATAAAACTGGATCGAATACTAGACACTCAAGGACCAGGAAAATTGTTTAAGAAGCTATTTTAATTTGTATCTGTGAAAAATTCAAAAATAAGGACAACCATTTGAAATAAATAGTGTATTAAACTCTCTCTCTCGAATGGATCAATAAATAAATATCGTAAAATCCAGCGTATAACGCGCACCTATACTTTCAAGCTGCAACTTTTAATTTTTAGATATAACTTGCACCCCTAACGTGCACCGTATAACGTGCACCCCTAGTTTACGAAGTCATCTGAAATGTACATGTGAAATACTCTTATGCTTTGAAGTCATTTATTCGAAATATTTTTCCAAGCTTTAGAAAAAAATAGTATACTTTTAGAAGTATAACCTTTTAAATTCATAAGGAATGCCATTTTTTAAAAAATAAACAGTATTTCTATATTTATAGAAGTCTAATTTTTTTCTATGCTCGTCTCTTTTTCTTTATTTCCAAAGCTCTCATTTTTACACTCGGCTTTAACGCGCATCCTTAAATGTTAATCTTATTTTTTGCGTTAAAAGTGCGCATTTTGTTATCAATTGGTATTATTTTATGGTGGGCACGAATTCTACTACACAACATTGATTAGAAAATTTTTTCTGGAATTAAATTAATATAAGTGTATCAGTCGGAAAATTAGTTCTCAGAGATATATATTGTTGATTTCTGATGATTACCGTATGTATTTACAATTTTTTCTTTTACATTAAATATTATATTAAAATCGAACATAAATTAAAAAGAATCGTATAAAAAGTATTCGAATTCTTTAGAGTTATTTAAGGTAGTGGTGGGCAACTAGCGGCCCGTGGGCCACATGCAGCCGGCGAAGAATTTTTTTGCGGCCCATCAAGACAATCAGGAAACCAAATAGACAGAAAATTTTCTCTACATTTGTGGGCAAATATTTTTTGTATGAAAATCAATACACACACAAGAGTAAATATAAATGTAAGTTAGTTGCCATGAGCTTGCAAGTTGTGATGAAAATTTCAACAATCAATCTCATTCATGATTTAAAAAAAAATAAAAAAAATCTAGTAAAATGTAATAGGGTACATTTGTTTCATTAAGCTGATTCTAAAATTAAATGGGCTTGCAGCTATAGATGATAGGAAATTAGCGCAGTAAATAAATTGAATAAAACTGTCCCTATTTTTTAACATACGTATTTATAGGTTTTAATGGTACAGTTTATACATTTTCTGAGGTACAAAGGTAACTAATGAAAGCAATCATTTTAAAGGTTCCAGCTCTCCTGTATCTCGTGCTACTTGCTTCCACAAAGTAGCCCCCGAGCTCAAATAATTGCCCACCCCTGAATTAGGGAATTAATGTCTAGCGATAAGTTTAAATAAAGTTTTTTACTTGATTCAATGAAAATTCTTGAATCTTAATTATTTACTCTTTTGAATTCAGTTTTTTATAACCTCATCGGTTTTGGAGTACATTTGAAATTTCTTAATCTTTCAGATATGCATAAAAATTTCTGTTTACGAGATTGAAAATTAAACAGAATTAGAAATTTCTAAGTCATTTTCACTTTTTGTAATTTTTGACTGTCACCGATGATAAGCTTTAATTTAATATTATTTAAAAAAAAATTAGCCAAGTAGTTAACTTTATTTATAAAATCTCATCAATATAAAGTACTTAATGAGAAGAATTATAGAAAAAGCTATACCTAATTAAAAAATATTCTATCAGCTTTGTTTTTTGACGGCTTCACATTTCCTTGCCGAAATAATTTAATTTAATTTTTCTGCTAATAGAGCTGGACTTTTATTTTCAAATAAAAAATGTGAAGTAATGTATTATGCAAGTGATGATTAAAGACTACATGCTGGGCTCAAAATGAATCAAGGTTAAATTCGTGAGATACATATTAATTACTCCATTTATTGTTAAAAATGTTCTATACAGGTTGTTATAATTATTTACTGCTCACTTCTGTATGTCACATTTTTAATGAATATCTGAAAAAGGTGTTTTCTCCACATGTTTGAAGAAACTGTTTAAAATTCACTGTTTTTTTTTTTTTTTCGTAACACAAACCTAGTGATGAAAAAAAAATCTTAATTAAAAATTGAATTATTCATTTAACATAGATTCCAGAAGTTGAACTTTTTATTATGAAACTGAATTCTTTTCCCTTTTTTCTTTCTCATTTACTCTTTTTTTGCTTTTGAAATATCGAACACATTTACCTTTGTTTTCTTTAACGTCGTTGCTTTCAGTGGCGTACACAAGCGTAAGGTTTCAGGTTTCAAACCCTTCCCATACACCTAAATTTTTTTAGCTTAAAGATTATGGCTCAGGGATTTCAACTACTATTTTTTAAATGTAAGCCCTTCCCATAAAAGTAATCTATGTACTCACTGATCCTTTTTAATGAGTTATTTCAGTACTTATAGCGTATTTCAGTTATACTCAAATTTCTCATTGCTCTTAAATTTCGTTGTTTTGAATTTTGTGTCATATTGCACCCAACTCTTTTTTTGCACGATTTTGAAATAACAAGGTACACGAAGTTTGCGAAATTTTTTTTACACAAATTTTTTGTTCCAACACGAACTTAAAAAAAAAATTTAAAAAATTGGGGATTCATGCCCTTTAGATGAGGTTGATTTGATCGAATTTATGATAGTTTATGATAATAAAGAAGTTGATATTGACAAATTCGAAGATGAAGTTTAGCTATTAACAGCTGATTTAATTAGCGAGGGTTTGAAATTTGCAACAAGTATTGAAAAACCTTTTCTCACTCATGATTCTGATATAGAGCGTTCATTAAAATTTTTTTTTTGTATAGTAGGATATCAAGAATTATAGAAGCAACTTAAGAACCCCCTCCCTCACCTCCTTCGAAATAAAACCCAGCTACTACTAACAGCAAACAAAAAAATCAACAGAGACCGCTAACAATGAACGAATCTCTTCATTTGAATCAAAACTGACAATTGTGCTAGACATATCTGACACACCTACTGATCCATTTTTGAATCATTTCGTGATAACTGTGCACTCTGGTTCTCAAGTAACGATGAATAGTTGTTCGTAGTTTTATTTCTAATTTCAATATTAATTTTTACAAGTTGTATATACTTATAGACTAAATTTTCACTGTTCACTAATTTTATTTTTTTTTTGTAATAAGAAGGAATTGTGTTTTTGCTTTATAAATATGTAACATGGATTTTATGATTATTTTTTTTTCACGGTTTCTTAGGAAAATATTTAGAGATTTTTCATTTCACATGATTTTTTAAAATTGACGATCGTATCCCCAAATTTGTCATATGTCGCATG
The DNA here is from genome assembly GCA_019973975.1 of Trichonephila clavata. Taxonomy (NCBI): domain Eukaryota; kingdom Metazoa; phylum Arthropoda; class Arachnida; order Araneae; family Nephilidae; genus Trichonephila; species Trichonephila clavata. The sequence goes on from BMAO01016681.1 coordinate 150,410, forward strand.
TGACATATGATATCGATTATCGATACACGATTTTTTTCACGGTTTTCTAATGAATGTATCTACCGTGTAAAAAAAGAGTTGGGTATATATATATACGTATAGAGAGAGAGAGAGAGAAAAGAGAATTTATATAAATAGAGAGAAAATTTGATGGATTTATAGTTAAATAACAATTGCAAACACAATCACAACAAATAGAAACATTTTGAAAACCTGCTGAATATTAAAGCAATAACTAAAAAATATTTAATAATTTTGTGGAAAATTTAAAATGAAATATTTAAAGTAATCAGTATTGAACACTCATATATTTCCCTTCTTAAAATATGAATTATTTCTTATAATCAAGTAGAAATACTAATATCAGATTTTAAACATATTTTCTTCTCTTTCTTCAATTTCATTTATATAAGTTTTATTGAAAATGTCTGAAGTTTTTTATATGGGGGAGAGGGAATTATTTAGGTTTAGAATAATTTTATAAGTTCTAAATTTCTGTACTGAGGAGTCAAAACACGTGAAAACAATTAAATGCACTAATTTTTTTATGGTTTTCATTTGACGCGTGAGTGCAAAGTAAATTTTTTAATTTTCATAAAAGTTTAATAAAGTTAAACTTTTTTGAATTATAGGGATTACTTCAGAAATTATTTGTGCAATACACTGCAGGAAAAGTTTTAAAAGTAGGAAATAAGAAATAATGATAACAGAAGAATTTATTTTCAGGTTTTTAGACTAGTTTTCAGAAAGTTATTGATGTGATAATCTACATTTCAAGAAATATATTTTAATATGTGTAATGAAAATGCACTTATTTGATAAAATTGAAGCTCAAATTAATTAAATAAAATATACGTGCACTTAGTACATTTATAAAGGCTCTCCAATACATGATATGAGGTGTTAATTTAGCACAGACACCGTATTAGTTTTCTCATTTTTTTACCAAATTGACAAGATTCTAAGAAAATATAATAGCAAACTTAATCACATACGCTGAGATTACAAAACTTGGGAAGTAAATAACTGAATAAATAATTGCAAGTGCAAATGAATAAATTAATAAATATGTTTTAAAGTATCCGACTACGTTCGGAACCTCGTGATTTTGCAAAAGCGAACAAATGAATTTTTTTTTTAATATTTGGGGTAACTTAAATTATAATACAAAGAACTATTTAAGAATATAGTACAATAGAAAATATTTAAATGGAAGATATCTTGGTAAAAAATGAGCATAGAATTAACTATTTTCAAAACGTTCTCTCTGTGTGTTACGGAAAATCCTTCTATAATAATATTATTTTTCTTATGTATTGCTCAGACTTCTGTACAGAGCCTGAATCAGGATTTTTGAACTATATAACTTAGAAGTGGATTTATCCATATTTTAATACATCAGAGTGGAGAAATTTTTTTAAAAAATACGATCGTTATTTTATTTTGTAGTAGCTCTGAAAATGTGAATTTTTTAAAAATCCTAGTTCAGGCTTTTTGGAGAAGTCTTAGCTATATATAAGCAAAATATTATTATTATAGAAACATTTTTCTTAAAAGGAGAAGGTTTTAAAAATAGGTCATTCTAAGTTTATTTTATGCCAAAATATTGTATTTAAATAATTTTTTATTGCAATTTTATACGTGTATTCTAATCTAAGTGACACTAAATATTTAAAAAGTATTCATTTGTACGCTTTTGCAAAATCACGATTCCGAACGTAGTCGGATACCTGAACGCGAGATTTGAGAAAACCTTTTTACCTGGTACATTTACATTAAGACTTTTAGTTAAATTTAAAACTGAAAATAGAACATGCTCTAGAATGTTTACAGTGATTTAATTTGCAACTACTATGTTTTATTTTTATGTATTCATGTTTCCTCATGTGAAGAAGGATATTGTTATAAATTTTTCACATGTTTATGAAGTAATAATTAAGAAATATTCATATATCAATGACATTAAAGCAATTTTTTACAAGTGCGAGTTGCAAGTGAGCATTTAATGCGCACTTAAGCAGGCACTAAAAAAGATACATTCCGTAATAAACAAACTGAAAATTTTTCACTTAATGTTTCCCTGTCATTGGCTTACTCAACATTACAAAATCACAGCTCTCTCATAATATACCATTAAATTTACGTTTAGTACTTTTTTTGAAAGTAAAAAGATTCATAAAGATTGGTTCGCTTCGCTGAAAATCGAAGCACTTAAAAAGAGCTCATAACTTTTGTGACATTGTTTCCCTCATAGTGAACATTCATTCAAATCTATTCTCATTAAGTCCAGTTCCTGCCAAGAACTAAGTTTAAGTTAGAAAGGAGCTCGTATTTAAAGCTAAGGCAAGTCATTTCTCGATTAAAATTCGCTCTGGTTGCTTCGAGTGGATATGTTTATTTATATTGTGAATCTCTTTAAAAAGGATATAGTTCCTAATGAAATGAAAATTTAAGCAGCAGGTAGGTAAATTTTCCAATATATATTTCGTGTAAAATATGAAAATATATGAATTATAAGCATTTCGTGTAAAATATGAATTATAAGAATTTCATGTAGAATATAAAAATATATGAATTATAAGCATTTTGAATAATAAAACAATTTATGAGTATAATATATATGAAACCGTATACATTTTCCTCTTTGGAGTAAGATGGTTGAATACTGTTTTTATAAACTTTTTTTACCTTTGGAAAATGTCATAATATCAAATTTTTTCCTTATTACACAGATGTATATAAATTCATAATAATATAAAGGGTAGGTAGCACAAAAATTAATCATTTACGAAGTTAATAATATATTTATTTCAAAAACATGTTAATAAACTTGAAGTGTTAATCTCGTTAAAGATGTTATTTTCCAATATCCAAGTCGGTATCCAACTTAGTATTTATAATACACATAAAAAAGACATAGTTTCTCAGAGATGCAATTGTGTGTTTAATTATTGTATTAAAAACTTGACAGGGATTTTATTATTTATTTCTAGTGTTATTATCTATTCGAAATCAATTAACTTCATACTAAACAAATCATTAATGGAACAACTCTGCGTTTATTTTCATAAAATATTCTCTTTTCTAACTTATGTATTATTGTGCATCAATGAAAAATTATTATATCCGTTTTGTTTCGTAAAAAAATTATGTTTTCACATGCTTGAGATTTTTTTAAATGTTTCTTGCATTTTTGAGAATAGTAGAACTTTTAAATTAAATAATAATGAAGGTTTCTTGTGTTTGAAAATTCGATTAAGAGACTTTTTCACTGAGAAGAAATTTTTAATTAGTTGTAATTATGATCTATATATATATTGAATTTATTTCAGAATGGAGGTAGGAAGGTATCAATCTGAGTAAAGGCAAAACAATATTTTAACAAAATGTCCTGAAAGTATGTGTATCTATGTGTGTGTTTTACGCTATGAAAATGCGAGAATAATATTTTTACTTTTCATTCTAATCGAAGAAATAAAAACTTTTTCATCTTATGTTTTCAGAGTATTAAGAAAATGTACGCATTTCATTAAATCCTCAGATTTGCTAATTTTTTTTGGCGTATTCCCATTTTAAAATATGTGTAAAATATGTGGGAGACTTAGTGCTTGTATAACGAACAAAATACGAGACAAAAAAATTGGAATTCCATTTTGACAAACATCTATTAAAACTAGATCTCTCTATTGTTCCATAACAAACTTCTTAAGTCTTTATTTAAAATCTCCGATTCTCTCGAAAGAAAATCAGCTTAAAATTTGAATATTGTTTGAGAAAAAGTACCAAACATTTAAAAACTAATGCATCATAATTAATAAAAATTTTAATTGAATAGTTTCGTACACCCATGGCCTAAGAATTTTGAAAAAAATATAGAAAAATGGAATTATGTCCAAATTTTGGTTTTATCTGTAAAATATTTAATGTTCTAACCTTTGTCTTATTTTTCTATCACTAGAAGTTACTTTCTCAAATTATTTTCATATTCTGAAGAAAGAAAAAAAAACTATGTAATTTCTCTCCTTCTCCCTCTCTTATCTAAATCATTTTCTAACATCGCATTTCCCGCTCAAACACTCTGATCATCTTTTTTCTCTCTTTCAATCTTTTCATTGCCATTCCATCATCTAATTTCTTCAGTACTTTATACAATACTTTTGAAAATGTCCTGTTTTGATGAACCCGACTGTGCTTCGAAGTGATTCTCACGGAGCTCATCTGAACGAGCTCCGTGGGGTCACTTCCAAAATATATCGTTAGAATTGAGAATCTGCAGGTAAAAAAAAAGTGAGAATTTACTTTTATGTAGTCTTCTATGGCAGTTATTTGATTTCTTGCTTTTTAATGTAACATTTTAGCAATTACAAATTAAAAATAAATATGAAGACAAACGATTAAAAACGCGGCTTTTATCAAAGTCTGATAAGTAAACAATTATGAGCGATAGCAAATTATTTTTATTACAGAGTATTAAATCCGTTTGAATCCCAAATATAATTTGAAATATTCAAGAATTAGCATTTCAATTTTTTAAAAAAACATTGAACTCAATAATTTGTATTCATTTTAAAGTTATTTTATGTATCACTATTTTTTAGAAAGATATAATTTGCATTATTGCTCGTTGGGAAGTTAATGCGTATTTAACTAATGCTAAATTTAGAACTATTTTAGGCTAAATTTAGAATATATTTGAAACAACTTCTTTTAACAGCATTCGTTTTTTTAATACAACTGCTTCGTTCTTATGAAGTAGTTATAATGTAGTAAAATTAGTTTTTCTAAAGTATTAATTGTATAATGGGTTTTTCGTTCTTATAATGTGGATTATAAAACAATGATATAATCTACTTTTTCACACTGAAATATCATCATTATTTTAAAAAAACTTTAAAAAAACTTAAAGAATATTAACGTTTAACAAAAAGGAATATTTTCTAGCTCATTTGAATCGAGATGATTTTCCGATTGAAAACAATATTAGAAAGAAACTGTAAGAAGAAATACATTTAAGTGTTAAAGAAATAAATTTAAAGGCCAATTTTATGACTTTAATTTACTAACTATTATTAAATTAAACCATTCCAACAATGCAACATCATTGTTTTTGTTTTAGAATCAGGGTGGAAAGTTTATACGAAAGCGGTCGAGAAATCGTGATTCTAGTCTTAATATATTTTATAACTTTGACCTTAGTTAAGGAATATTTAATGTCTATGTTAGTAACATATCTCTTTTAAAAAGAATAAATTTTAATAGTTTTAATAGCGTGTATCATGGATGCATTTTAAAACTATATATACTATATAAACTATATAAACTATTAGCTTGCAAATAAATGTTTCTTAACGCGTTTTTTTTGTAGCATTTAGTTTCATGACTTTTGGTTCAAAGACTTTACTATCGCATCTCGCTGGAATATTACACTCTTCGGCAATAATTGAATTTAAAATAAAATTTAACCTGGGGAATATTCAAAAGGAAATGATTTTCCTCTTTTACTTAAATAAAACTCATTCGAAACAAAACAACAAATAAAATAAATAGTTTTGGGAATTTCCTAATTCAAGCTATGAGTGGAAAAATTTGGAAAACATAATGAAAAATCTAAGATTTTTTTTGGTACAGATTTTTTCTTTATATATATTTTCACTATTATAAATATATAAAATATAAATTTAGATCTTATTGTGAATGCATCCTTTCTTTTTTGTTTGCACTTTAATTTGGACCACAGATTTCAGTTACTTGGGTTGTATACGGTAAATAAAAGATTAAGATAAGAAAAAATAATTACAAAAAATTAGTAGATAAAAATGTAACAGAGAACGAATGATAAAATGCTAGAAAGTAACCCAAATCGAAAAAAATTAAATATTTTAATGCAGTCTTGGAGTGTGAAAAATAAATGAAAAAATATGTGTCAAGGTCTACAATCATCATTTTATGTTTTAATTGGTATAATTGAAACGACGGCTTTAATTCATTGTGATAGTCTCCATATTTTAAAAAAATATTATTTTCTCTAAGATTTCTCTAAGAGAAGTTACTCGTTTATTTTAATGTGTGAGGGGGTTTATTAATTTAAGCCAAAATATTAATTTCAAATTAAAAAACTAATTTTAATAAAAACTTTGAAATTACAAATATTTTATAACTATTTGAGGTTTTCCAGAGAAAATGAGAATTCAGCATTTTTGCTTGAGTATGTTAGAATTTCCAATTTGGATTGCGTTATATTGATGTAATAAATCATACTTATGGATTTCAGCACGTTAGCTGTTTATTTTTAAATTTTCTTGTTTGACTACATTCTTAAACAATAATTGATTTTTAATGTGATGTATTCTAAATTACTAAAAACATTCACTGATGCTAATTTCAACTTTTATTAAAATGAACATTACGATTAAAGATCTTATTCAATTTCAAACAGAAAATTTTACTACTTCATATGATTTATTGAAAAAATTGCTGGAAAATATATTATATCAATTTATAAAACTATATTAATAAAATTTATCACAATATTCTTCTTTATAATTAGTATTCTATTTTATAAGATATAAACTATTTAGTAGGACTATTTTGTTGCTTATGAAGTATATATTTTAAATAAGATAAATAATTTTTTCTGTAGATACTAATTAAAAGCGTAAAATTAAGTCTTTAACAAAGCAACTCAATACTTAGTAACTGTAGTAAAAAAACTAAAGCAGACTAACATATTCGATTTAAACGTTTTCCTAATTAAAAATTTAGGCTCAAATATGTGCCAATTACATCTAAAGATTAATTATAAACATCAATCACTGAACTCTGAAGGTAAGTTCATTGCTTATATTAGCAATGGGATAGCAAATATTATTCTTCAAGAACAAGCTCATGTGTAATTGTATGTAGCATAGGTATACAACTAAGTGTAGCTTGACTGTAACTTAAAATATCTATTGTTTTCGGTAAAAGTATCACATAAAGAAAAGTACCGATTGAAATTGAAATAAATAATAATAAATAAAAAGTAAGGAATATTATATTTTAAAGTTTCAGAATTATATTTATAATTAATGTACACACACACACACACACACACACATTACCCACAATAATTTTAAAATAACGAAAAAGAATTAAATTTTAAAAATGACACTAGTAACATAGAGATATTTTTCTTTCTCTTACTTTATGCATCCAATCAAATATACATGAGGACTTCAACGTGTTACCACTCTGAAAAAACAAACAAATATTATTTTTTATGTGTAGCTCATTTGTAAAAATGCATTGTTGAAAGATTAGGTGAAATGTTTTATTTACTTAAACAATGAGCTTCAGAAAATTAGCAGATAGTGAAAAAATAAGAGTACAGAGAGATAAGAAGAGACCAACTGTATCAGTTACCACATTTTCCTTTTTAAAGAGTCTGAAAATGATCTCACATTATCATACTGTCTTTCATTTTCAGGCATGCATTGGAACAATACTTCAAACGCCCCCCAGAAAAAGTTATATTCAACATACGATTCTTTTTTAATCATAATAATTTTAAATAAAATCCATTACAGTAATATTTAGTATTAATATAAAAGTATTTCAGATATAACCGTCGGATATTTTTGCTTATCTGAACGTAAATTTCCACAGTTATCTTCCATAGCTTGCTTATGGAAGAACTATACAACTACTTTACTGTAATAAATTCGGGATTGAAAATTCATTTTTCAATATACTATTTTTTTTATAAAGGCCAAACAAATTAAAATACAACACATCATATGAATGACTGCCAATATTTTACAAATTAAATTATTGGAAGAACACATATTTTTACACTGTTTTTAAAGCATTTTAATAATATTACGGTTTAGTTGTTTTATAATAATTTTAAAAATATTATTTTTTAGATGTTTTATAATAGATTTTAAAAATGTTCAAGATCCTGCTGATTATATGGAGATTAGTTGATTGGTCATAGCATCTTAAAGCAACACGAAAGGTACTTGCGGCGAGCCCCATAGCTTTGAGATTAAAATAGAAAAGCGATATTGTAGTTTGTTAGGTACCGATTATATGAGAGGGACGTTATTAAAGCCTAACCAGTGGTGTAAAGTACACCCCCCGCAACCCCTGCATTCCGGGGGCCTAGGGTTCTAGGCGGCCCAAATCCTAACTGACGCCCTTTGTAAGATCCAGATTGGGGCCCAAAACCTGACTTTGCAGGAAGACTCTAATAATCTTTGTTAAGCCACTGAACCTAACATATATGTCTCACACTAAATATTAAATCCCCCTCCCAAACAAAAAGTTAATATCCTTTTGTATTTTAATTCTTCAAAGTTATATATGCAGGTTCTATAGAACTAAAGAAAATGTCTATATATCTACCAGTTCTAAAGCTGCTGGAAAGGGAACAGCATACAGAAGGAAATTAATTAAAAATTATAGTGATCTATGCTTTCACATTTGTTTACATTTCGCATTGTAATAATGAACAAAATAAATTGTGTAATAAACATAGAATTTTTCAATCCAGGTTTATCGAAAGTTTTTTTCCCACGAAACCGGTCTCTTTAAGAGAAAATATTTCTTTTAGAAACAATTTTTTATCAAGAATGCAGCGAAAAAAGATTTTAATAGTGAATTAAAGCACGCTCTGTTAAAAAAAAAGATAAACACCTGTGAATCTTTAACTATGTCTCTAAAAGATCCCTTTTTTTCAAATTCAGCAAATTTACTATAAAAAAATTACAGATTTACATATTATAAGATTAAATTCTTATCTAATCTGTTTTTAATATCTAATTGTTAAAACTAAAAAATAGCTCGAGGGATGCAAGAAATAATCAAAGTTGTACTTCCACTTAAAAATGCTGCCTACCACTTTAAGATTACGAGATTGCCTTTTGAATAATATTTTTTAAAAAATGTATTGCCCTAAAATGAAGGCCATGCCAGACAGATGTCTGTAATATATTTTTTTTATGCCTTGCATAAACTCACGCTTCAAAAATGCAGTCTGTATTACAAATTTCAAATAATGGTTTGAAATGAAGGCTCTCTGAGTGATATGTAAAGTTAAAGTGGTTAATTTTAAGATAGTGTCAACACTTTTGTTTCTCAAAAAATTTTAACGAATACAAAATGGCTGAATATTCGTGCATTCATGATCTAGAAGATCAGATTTGAAGGTGACCTCATACTCTTTACATAATAATAGAGGGCCGATATCAAAGACCAGATCGTTAAAGAACAACTTTAAATAAAGGAAGATTTTACAATGTTTGAATTCTAAAAATACTGGTTCTGTGAGACAAAAAGAGAGAGATATTATAAAGAAATCTGATGCTTGGGGGGATATGTTCTTTGATATAATACTAAATTAGGTGGTCTAATACTAGTTAGGTGACATAATACTAAATTTGCAAGTCCTTCCTAACGTTAATAGAATCCTGTTTTAATCACCTTATGATATAATGTCAGAATTTAATTAACTTTCTTCATTGAGAATGTATGAAATTATTCGCAAAATTAAGAAAATATGACGTAATTCATTTGTTTTTTTATTTGGTTTTATATTAAAGTCACGCTTTGTAGCTGCACGTGGACCAGTGGCGCCCATAAGGAGGGGGTCCGTGTCCGGATCCCCCAAAGCCCTTGATTTTTTTTCGATTGATTATAATCCTATGAATATAGTACGTAAAATTTAATTAAGTAATTATTGTTAATAATTAGCTTTATTAATTAATACTAGTTATTAATTCAATAATTAATTTTTTACTGGCTTTTGTTCCCGAATATCGACAAAATCAAAAGAATACGTTGGGTGGTATACTGAAGTATGATACAAGAATGATGGACTTTCGACCCTGGACCCCTTGAAAAATTCCTGTGTGCGCCAATGATGTGGACTTTGGTGATGAATCTCGTAATTCTGAACCTGGTTTAGTGAAATACCCAACTCCTTAAACTTCCCCAAGACATTAACGTGAGGACTTCGACTCCCCCTCCATCTACGTGGAGGAATTTCAATGGCACCAGGACTTAAACAACTCAACAACGCCGGTCACGAGTTCGCGACCATGACTCTTGGTTATATGGACACATGTATTATACTATATAAAGGAAAAAAATGTGATTTAATAACCAGCAGTTTGAAAATCCTTATTTAAGCATTTATAGAATAAATAATTTTACGCTATATTAAGACATAATGCTTTGCTTTCTTTATTCGTTATGTTGGCATAGAACTTCGAAATTTAGAATGAGATAAAAGTTGTGAAGGAAATGCGTGAGTAAAACATATAATCAATATAATACATTGTTATCTTTATTCATGTCGGCACAAAACTTCACAATTTTGATTGATGTGAAAATTGTGAAGGAAGTATATAAGTGAAACACCCACATAGATAAGCAACGAATCATGAGCACATCAACAGAAAATTAATTCACTGTGGCAAGTGTTTAACTTTTTTTGTATTACACGTGAAAAATATTTTAAGTAATCCTCTCCCATGTTATTACTAAATATTTCTTTGGTTCTTATGAATCTAAGACATATCTCGTTCTACACAGTTTAGCAGATTTGATTAAAATAACACTTAACCCCTTAACTGGTCAATTTTTTGCCCAAAATATTTTTTTAAAAAAGGCCCCTTTCTTATTTTATATAATTCAACACCCTGTTTAATAGAATAAGAAAATGGAAGAACTTTATATTTTCAAAATTTTGAATTTTAAAGTTTTTACACCATTTTTTCCTTTACAATTGTAGAAAAACTCTTTCATGTTTGCTTTTTGTAAGTATACTCTGTATGATATGAAGAACTTTCATGTAGTATCTTAGAAAAATTTTAATGTTAACATTTTCTCAAACGGTTGACGATTTAGTGCGAGCATGTGAAGATGTTTGTGTGTGTTTCCCTGAAGAATGATCGAAATATTCGGTAGACAGTTCTGAATCTGTATCCAAATTTAATTCATCCTTTCACAAAAAAAATGTTTTTGTTGTTTGTGTTATCAATAATTTCAAAAATCACGGGCCTGAGGGCAAAACAATTTCATGTAGTAGAACACAATTTTTTAAGGATCTAAATTCTTGCCTTCATCAAAGTAAAATTCCCATCTTCCCCACAAAGAAAATGCCAAAAGAAAAGCATTTCAGTACGATAGTCAAACTGCATCGCTTTTTCAAATACTAGCACTAAGTAATACCACCATAAGAATTAAAAATATGCGCAAATCAAAGAAAGAAAATATCAATGCCTGTCCACCGTACGGGTTAACTAGTTGCGGCCAACTTTCAGTAGAAAGTAATATAAGGCGGCAAACTGGCTAAGGGATCAAAAAGATTTTAACAGATGACTACGACTAAGTAACTGACGATAAGCTATATATATAACTGAGGATCTCATCGTGTAATTACACGATAATGAATCGATGCTTATTGATTGTTTATTTACTTCGCACTTTGGAACAACATGAGAACTGTTGTAGATGAATCTCGTAGGAGTGAGTGAGTGAATATTAACGTCACACTGTTCAGCTACACGCGGGTTTTTGGTGACGGATCTCGTAATTTTGAACCATGGTCAAGTGAAGAGGACGACACCTGAGAGAGCTGGCACCTCCTCTCCTTAATACCACTCCCCATCAATGGGAGTACGTTTGAGCTCTCGACAGATTTAACGTGCATCCCTCCCCTACACGGCGGGTCTTCAGTGATACTAGGCTCGAAATCATGATACGCCAGCCACGATTCTGTTTCCTTGACCCCTAGGCTCGTAACTTAGAATTACTGTCAAGTAACAAGGATTGAGCTGTACCCGACACTCCAAGATTCCACTCCTCACCAATGTGAAGACTTTGAGGTTGACATATGTAACGTGTTCTATAAACAAAGCCCATTTACACGACAGGTCTTTAATAATACAGAACTCGACAAAAACAACTCTGGCCGCATGTTTGCGATTATCACCGCTCGTTGTATCATGGATTCTAACATCTCTATCTATATATAAAGAGATATCCATTATGAAATTTTAGCGAAAATGCATCTCAATTGTACAATAGTTTCTGAACCTGGCTTTTATGTGTAACTATTTTAGCAATGCAGTGCTAAAATAGTTACACATAAAAACATCAACAAGGCTACGATAATTGAATAATCCTGGTTTCGAGCTTGTGGTCGGCCAATTTGTTTGAATCCTGATTACATAGAAGACCTATATGTTAAGACCTGGAGATGATATATGTTAAATTTGTTAGAATTCAAAATCATTTATTCTGAAGTGGCATCGAAGTCATTACGCTGAGATGACACGAATGTGGTGAATAAATTGCTAACTCAAGGGGTGACCTCGTATGGATCAAAATTACATGGTATACTCACTATATTAGCAGACTTTGTGTCGGGTAGAAATAGGTTGTCAGTTTGATTTGATTTGATTTTAATTTACGTCGCTCTCTGAAACATCACGATAGCTATTGGCATTGGACTTCGTAATTTCTAACCACGGTCAAGGGACGAATACAACACCTGAAATGGAGCCTCCTCTCCAAATTTCAGCACCACACCGATGGGAGAACTTTGAACTTCAACAGATTTAACGTTTACCAGCCCCTCCACACGGTGAGTATTTAATGCCAACCGACAATGTCAACCTCAAGCTCACGACAGTGATCACTCGGTTAGGGTGACCATGGTAGGTTATGAAAAAAATGTTCGATTAGCAAGCAAACTGTATTAAGATTAAACTCGTACTGGATTTTGAAAACATAATTCCGTGAAATTCAGTAGAATGAAAGCTCTAAAGAAGCTTATATTACATTCAATGACTAAAGCATTTTTTTTTATAAATAGAAGATATATAATAAATGGTACTTTAAAAATTAACTATATACCGCGTGTCCATAATTAAACTTGAAATTTGCGAGCAGTCTATAGTAAAAACTATTCAGCGGAATTGCATGAAATTAGGGTAGTGGCAGAAAGTAATGATGGCATTTCATCAAGGGGAAAAAAATCAATGAGTTTCAAAAACCACCCCTAGGTGGCGTACCATAGCTTTATTGAGAACATATAAATGATCTTCAAAAGTTTATAAAACATGCTCGATATGCTGTTTACCATTGTCTCCTACTATCTGGAAGCGTAAAATCTGATGTTTCACTGTTGAAAGCAGCCTGAACTGGGGAATGTTACGCCCATGGCGTTCTATGCTTTCTTTAAGGTCGGATAGAAATGTATGGGATCACAGTAGACCATGGCCTTGAGGTTATCCCCACAGCTAAAAGTTACAAGGATTCAAGTCGGGAGATCTAGGAGGTCAAGCTGTAAGAAAATGCAGACTGATGATTCTGTCATCACTAAAGTGGTGGCAGAGCACTTGTTTCACACAACAAGCAATGTGTGGAGGAGCATAATCACTGTTTTACATCACATAGCCTGCTGCTTCCAATGGTTACAGACAATGGTAGACAACATATCGAGCATGTTTTGTAAATTTTTTATAGATTATTTATATGTTCTCAATAAAGCAAGGATACCTCACCTAGGGGTGGTTTTTGAAACTCATTGGTTTTTATTCACTTTACAAAATTCACATCATTTTATTCGGCCATTACCCAATTTTCATGTAATTCCATTAAATAGATTTTGCTATAGATTGCTAACAAATTTCAAGTTTTATTAGGGAGAGACATCCGTATATTTTAAACTCAGATTGATGGATTGTTTGTATATTAACGCCACACTACGAAGCTCTACAAGGGCTAATAACACCGCATGCTCAAATTGGATTCTGTAAACAGTGAGCATAAGGACTGCGAAATATCATTTGCAGCCTTTATACCCTCTGAAAACTTATTTCAATTCAAAGCATAAGTTTTTACAAACCTAGAATCAATTAAAATGTAACGAATACATTTAAATTCAAGCGGAGAATGAGTTATCTGAATATGTGGGAAAATGTTCACTAAGTCATGTAGTCCTATCTTTAATAAATTCTTTTTAATTAGATTCTAAATATAAACTCAGTATGCATATTTAATTAATACGTAGAAATTTTCTTCAGAAAAGATGTTTTCTCTGAATATATGTGGTATATGTGTAACTGTAATACGTTGTGTGTAATGATATTCTTCCTATTATGAAAAACTCATTGATCAAAATAATTAACATCATTAATATTTTAAGACTATTTGAGTGTGTAATGTGCTTAACTGAAAAGAAATATGTTCATTATTATAAAACTTTTGTGATTTTCTTAAAAAATTATTGAAAATTTCTGGAATTGCATTTATTTGAAAAATAACAATTCTGCAGCACATCCACGCGTATTAATGAAGAATGAATAAAACTAACGAGTCCACATTGAATGATAGAAAAAAAAGTTTTTGATTGTACTCGAAAAAAGTCGTTCCCGTTAAAAGCATCTAATTAAAAGGGACAAATAAAAACTTTATTTAAGTAATTTTCTTGATATGAAAAAAAGACAATTCCTTAGAAATACGAAAAAAAAAAATATTCAGCTAAATAATGCATCTTTTAACTAGCGCTTGTTTATTGAGCCCAAAATATTAAATTTGTTCAAGAAATTAAGCAAATATTTTTTAAAATACGAGAATAACTTTTTCAGCAGTTTTTTCGTTGGACAAAAACTTAAAATTATATAAATAAGTACTAATTCTCCCCTAATTTATTGTGGTAACTTTTCTAAGATACCATGAAACTTTTTCGTTTTCAATGAGTGTCTAATTGAAAAAAAATCATTGAGTTAATGGAAAAAGTGTGAATGGTTAATTTTTTTTATAAATATATATTCTAAAATTCGAATTACGATGATATTCAGATATTTAATAAAAGAAAATATCTTTTGATGTATATCAAATGATATAATCCATAATTATTTATTTTATTGATATTTATATGCTTTTATAACTAAATAAATTTGATAGTTTTCGATTAATAACTGTGTAATTAATTTTGCAATTAACAACAACATTTTTATGAATAGTAAAAAAGAAAAGCATTCTTGCCTCACCAAGTTTAATCGGTTTTTTCCCCCAATTCCATTGTATCCTTTTTTGCTCTAAATAAATATATACTTTTAAAGCAAAAAGTTTTAAACAATTGAGCTAAATTGATGAATTAAATTATTAAATAAATCAATTAAAATGTAGATCATATATTTCTTAATAAAAAATATCAGTAAATTATTTGATTTCTTATAATGTCTTTTAATTCTTATATTTTTAAATCTTATAATCTCTTTTAATACACTAGTGTAAGAAATTAAGAGAATTTGCATATTTTATTGAATTGCATGAAAAGAGCTTGACTGAATGAAAAACCACTGCTTCTATAGAATAAAATGTAAATCTTGTACGACAAATACTTAATCTTACACGTGTTTGTAGGCGGAGCCAGCAGAAAAACAGGCTTTATAAGCTCGAGTAAGTTAAGACGTATTTCGTTAGCTACCACACTTCAGCCAATTTCTTGGTGTTATTTTGAAGCAATCTGTTCAATTCAAATTTTAACAGTGAAAATGAAAAACCCACCAACATTTAGATGATGGAATAAGGTGGCGAATTATTGGGAGGCTAGAAGTAGGCCAATCTCAAGCCCAGATTTCTAGAAAGTTCAATTTAACGTCCAGCGACGTGTGTAACTTATGGAAACAGTTCCAGGATACTGGATACATCGAGAGAAAGCCTGTTCAAGGTCTTTCAAGAGTCACGATGGCCATAGAAGATCGCCATTTGTCGATTATAGCGAGGGGAAACAGAGGGGCTACAACTTCTCAACTCTCTCGTTACTTTTATGCAGTCACAGGAACCCGTGTATCAAGGGTGACTGTTTCAAAAAGACTTCATGAGAGAGGGTTGCTTGCCAGAAGACCTACTGCTTGTGTCCCATTGGCGTCTACGAACAGAAGAGTCCATTTAGCTTGGTGCATACAGGATGGAGATTGGAATATGGATCAATGGCGACCGTTCTGTTCACCGATGAGTCCCGTTTTATCCTTAACACTGATTCTCGTCGTACGTTCACATGGAGAGAACCAGGGACCCGCTACCTACCCTCCAATGTCCGCGAAATCTACAATTTTGGCGGAGGAGGTTTAATGGGGTCTGGGCAGGCATCATGTTGGATGGCCATACAACTCTCCATGCCTTTAAAAGAGGCTCTGTGACTAGTGTGAGGTATAGATATGAGGTCTTGGAGCACCCTATCCACATACACGCCTTTTCAGGGGTGTATGTGGCCCCGACTTCATTTTAATGGACGATAACGGGAAGTCTTCTGGACGATAGAGCTCTTATGGTCGACGAATTTTTAGAGAGTGAGGATATTCACCATATGGATTGGTCAGCCAGGTCTCCAGACTTCAACCCTATAGAGCATATCTGGGACGCTCTGGGGAGGGCAATTGTAACTCGTAACCCCCCTCCGAGAACCATCCAGGAAATGCCCCTTTTTTGGCAATTTGTGGTTTTAAAAATATGAGAAGGAGATTTTAAGTGTGACATGCCAAAACAATTCTTAATTTTTCTAAATTACTTTCATGGTTTTGCTTGAATGGGTTATTGATATTGTTCTCCTTGATTGGTGTTTGAACGTGTGTGTATGTGGATATATCTCAATAAAATTCCTGAAAGTAGAAAAAACCACATTTCGTTTTGAAATGTAAAAATATGTTCTTGTATATATTACTAATTGAAACAATTAACCAATTTCGAAAGAAATTAATTTAATTTATGTTGTATTTTAGTTTTAGATAAGCAATAATAATGTTGCACATGAATTATCTGATTTAATTAGCACATTTTGCTGTTTTATTTTTAAAAATTTGAACTAAGCTTTAATAGGAAAATGTTTACAAAAATATTGGCTCTCAAAGACATTAACTTTTTATTTCAGGGAACAGGTATTTCAAAATTATCTCCCAAATAACTCAACACCTAATATTTATTTTTAATACGCTATCTAAAAACTATGTACTTGGATGCTGTGAAGTTTTCAATAATTTTTTTAATTCTTATTATGCGTAGAACATAATATGATTTCTACTATCTTAATTAAAATAGTACATAATATGTGTCTTGAATAAAAAGTTTCAAAAGAAAACAAGATTATTAATTGTTAGTTATAATGATAAAAAAAACATTAAAAAGATAAATATATGTGCTAAAAAACTTTTTAAACACAACATTTTTAAAAATAATCATTTTTTTTAGATAACTTACCTAAATATCTCGAGTTTGAAAAAAAGCTCTTAGTGATGTAATTTAAATTGCTTTTATTTCACAATTCTGTTTCCAATATATTTTAACAACATTTATCTGTTGAAACACCTTTTCTCTGCTTATTCTACAACATTGCTGGAAAAAAAGAATAAGAGAAAGAAAATTATATTGTAGGTTACAATTTTTGAAAGCAAGTAACCATCAATACGTAATTATATTTATAAACTAAGATTTCATTTTACATTTGAGTGACTGAATAATAAAATGAATTACACAAAAAGTAGAGAATTTGTACATTTTACTTAGAATAATCATCAATATTTAATAAAATATATAAATATTTTGCTAAAATGTTTTAACTGTAATTCTATATAGAGTTTTAAGTTGTTCCTAAAGCTAGGAGGAATAGCGCATTCTATTTTTGCAGAGTTAAATTTGTATGTAAATAAGAATGAATTAACATGGTTTTTACCATCAATAAGAACTCAACTTAAGAAATATAGTATTCTGCATGTAGATGCATAATCAGAAAATTTATTTTTATATTTCTTTGATATTTACTCTTTTATTTTCTTATTTCAATGCAATTTTGAATTATTATAATAATCATGGTTTTAGTCAAGCCCAGCTAGATTGAACAAGTTTGGTTTTTAATTCATAAAATTTATATATTGATATAGTATAATTGAGCCTTTTTTTATTCTCTCTCTCTCTCATTGAAATTAAACTTATTACATTAATTTTAATATTATTGCAGAGCCTCTAGTAACATGATAACTTAATATGTTTATAATTTTCATAACGTACAATAGAAATAGTTGAAAATAATTTATCTTGTTATAAGAAAAAAATTTAAAAAAAGAAAAGAATTTTTTCAAAGAATTTTTAAATAATTTATACTTAAAAAATAAGATGGGTCATCGTGTAGAATAAATTTAATTTCTACTTTATTTCTGATCTAAGTTACACTAATTTTTATTAAAAAAAGTCGTGCTTTTATTATATTCGAGATAATGTCAATGAGATATTCTATTCTTTCGTATATATAAATGTTTCCTCTCTGACACACACATATATACATATTTTTAGAAATTAACTTTAATAGTTACAAAAAATTAATTTTTAGACTGTATTTCCACTTTTTATTTATTCCAGTAATATATATAAGCAAATAAAGGAAAAGCTAGGAGTTTTGAAATAATATTTAACTCTGTAATCTTAATCTTAAGCATAAAAGAGTTCAGTATTATATAATTGTTATTTGCAATGTCTTGTTGTATTATTACATATTGTGATAAGCATTAGTTATAATTATAACAATTTATTACGTTATTGATGATTATATATATAATATACTAAATTACTATAATTCTAAAAATATGCTATAAAATTGAAAGACAGTAGAGGACAATGCAAAATGCAATAGCATACTATGGCTGTAGAGCTAAACATAGTTTCAGGTGCTAATATTTCTTTTATTTGTCTATATTACTAAGCTGAAATAAAAATTAGAAGAGAAAATACATTAAAAAAGGTTTTTTATACTTAAATTAATTTGTAAAAATTTGAGTTGTCCTATAGTGTATCAAAAGTCCAACTATTTACTTAGGATAAAAATAAATTAAAAAAATTATTCTGAAATATTTTATATATATATATATGTAAAACTTTGTTTAAACCTGCATTCCTAGTTCCTAAGGCTGGGAGTTTGCTTTTAGTATTTCTGTGGCTAAATCTTTTCTATTATGACTATAGTTATCTTAGGTATATAACTATTTTTTGTGTATATTTTTTGAAATATATATGCCCACAGAGTGGGTATAAAATAACGTGAAGCGTTTAGATTTTTCTGGTGCGTTAAGTATTAAGGTATCCAACTACCCTAAAATTGTGAATTTTGATAAAAAAAAATTGACAATTTTTTTTATGATTTTATTTTATAGGCCATGTTATTAGCTTTATAAAAATACTAAGTTTATTGTTTTCCATTCACTAGAACAAAAACTATACAAGTAAAAGCAGATGCTATTACTTTAAGTAAGATATGTCATACTTTAAAACGTGTTCTACTTGAAATGTGTTTTCTTGAAAATGCTCAAAAGAGGGGAGGGGGGGGGGGACAGCGATTGCTAAAAAAGTTTTGAAAATAATAAACTGAAATTTTTTTGTGTGTTCTGTATAATAGTAGAAGTGTTTTAACCTTCAGATTTGTCAATCAATGTTTTTTTTACAAAATTTACAGGCCCTTATGTTAATGTAATCGCTGTTATTAATTAACCACAATTTCATATAATAACTAAGTTAAAGTGATCTAGTTTTTGTGAAAATTCAAATATTTCTTATCCTGAAGGTCATTTCAAAAATGAACAGCATAGCAACACATCGGTATTGAAAAATTGAAAATTTGTTCATAAGCTTTTGGTGCAGAATGGGCCGCATTTATGTTATTTTTTTGTCAATTCTTACACATTTTTTCCCACATTTTAGTAGTAATAGTTTCTTTTTATCTTCTTAATTTTAAAATAATTTTCTTAAAATGTACTAAACAAATCTATAAACAACAACAACAAAAAATCCTCATATCTCCATTTTTTAAAAAAAAAACATTTGTCCCAAGTAGTCGAATACCTTAACCAAATTTGATGCATGTGTAGATAATAAGTCATGGAATTTCTATTATTTAAAAAAAAATTAGTACTAAAATTAGTATTAAAAAAGAGAAATAGTGGTGTTGCAAAAGTGTGTTAATGAGAATAAAGAACGATTATATGCCAAATGACGCTGCACATATCAATTTTACTTTTCTGGGGGTCATTCACGAGGAATCTATTCTTGAATAGATTTTATCAGGATAAAACTTCATTATATAATATAGCAGGGCTCGACAACCTATGGCACATATGCCACATGTGACACAATTCTCATTAGCACTCTGCCCTACTCTACCAATTCCAATTTGTCTATTATTGAGTGAATGGAAGTTAATAAATTTGTAATGAACCTAATTTGACAAATACCTTGAAAATTATTGACATTTACGGAATCACGAAAAAATCTAAAATATAACTCTAAGAAAAATTTACAGCTACTTTGTAAATTATAGAATGCCAATTCTGGAAAGATTTAATTGTTGAAAGAGAGAAAATTGCATGTACTCTGCTTTCCGCTTTTGATTCTACATATCTAAGGAAAAAATCTTTCCTCATATGAAAAATATTTTAAATTGGCAAAGAAATAATTTAACAACTGAATGCTCAGAATCATGTCTAATTAAAAGTATCGCATAACCCTAATTTTGCGATGTGAAAATAGGGCATTAGGTTTACATTAAAACTTTATTTAACTATAATGAAGGGAAATACTTATATTTTACGCGCGTTGCCTATTTCATATTTTAAAGAATATGCTTAAAAATACATACATATGTTTATTTTTATGTTAAGAAATATCTTTAATGATGCAAAATTAATATATATTAAAATTGTAAATATCTATATTACTGATGTCTATTCTGTAACTCTGCTTTCATTTTCGTAGTAATCGAATTGTTTCAAAAAAAGTCCTATTATGTGGCACGTTGAATCCTATTGGTAGATTGGCTTGTCACGCCACAGCTGAAAGGTTGCTGACCCTTGCAATACAGGATCTTCCTCTCCGTTGAGAATGGGATTTGAGTGTGTCAGTATACTGCCCGAGTATTGCTTGTACCCTGCACATTCGTCATCTCCTGTTCGACAATAGCATTTGCAAGTTCTTAAACTTGTTGCTAACTAACCGCTTTGCGACATGGTTGCTTTGTTACAGTTCCTGCAGTTTCAAATTATTGAATCATGTTTTGCAAGTTTGTTTGGATCATTGCTCATTTTTGCAATTTCTTCAACTCCCAAAATTCCCGAAATGCAACCCTGAAATTCTCGTTTCTCTGATACTACAGTTTGACTAGCAGGCTGTCTCTTTAAAGTAAAAAACATTGAAAGGCAGTTGGACTCAGAATTTTGATAATTCACTCTTTTCCTTTTATACTTATGACA
The DNA here is from genome assembly GCA_019973975.1 of Trichonephila clavata. Taxonomy (NCBI): domain Eukaryota; kingdom Metazoa; phylum Arthropoda; class Arachnida; order Araneae; family Nephilidae; genus Trichonephila; species Trichonephila clavata. The sequence continues at coordinate 171,694 of BMAO01016681.1, forward strand.
GTTACATGAAATGTAATTATACAAATTCATTCATTGTATTCGGCAAACAATGTCTAAATGCCCTTGTGTGTGTGGTGGAGACTTTTGATATTATTATTTTTTTTTAGGAAATCTCATGGTTCACTATGTACGCTCATCATATTTCGTTATATTTTGTCCAATACTTTATTCACTAGAGGAACTTTGAACACTTCACCCTATTTTATGCTCACCCTGTTTTTATATATATGTATATATTTGTGTGTGTGTGTGTGTGTAAGAAATAACTCCTTCAAAAGTAATTCAAAAGTCCCAGTACGTTTTATTATTTTATCAAGCAATAAAAATTTAAAACTAAAAATTTAAATACACTATCTGGCCAAAAGTATCCAGACACCCAGTGGTATGGACTTAGAGCGTCCTGAGACATATATTAATATGATGTTGGTCCCCCTTTTGCATGGATGACAGCGTGCACATGTTTGGGGAGACTTTCCACCAATTTTTGATAGGTGGACATAGGAATTGCCTTCCAGGCGTCCATCACAGCTGAAGTGAGTGCTTGCAGTGAGGATGGTCGATTTGGCTGGCTACGTAATCAGCGCTCTAATTCTTCCCAAAGGTGTTCTATGGGATTTAGATTGGGACTCTGAGAAGGCCAGTCCAGTTTTTGAACACCCATTTCGTCAAACCACGTTTGTGCAAGCTTCGATGTGTGAATGGAGCAGTTATCGTGCTGGAAGAGAAATGAGCCTTCCCCGAAATATTGCCATAGAGTTGGGAGTGCAGCATTGTCCAGAATGTCCACATACATCTCAGAGTTCATGTTTTCAATCACAGAAACTAACGGACCCAGGCCAAACCACGAGAAACATCCCCACACCATTATGCTTCCATCACCAAACTTAACAGTCGGCACAATGCAGTCACTAAAGAAACGTTCACCGGGCATCCACAAAACCCAGACGCGTCCATCCGACTGCCAGACTATAAAGCGAGATTCATCAACCCAAAGATCAGTTTTCCACATGTCCATAGTCCAATGACGGTGAGCTCTACACCATTGCAATCGATGCTTCGCATTCTGTGGAGTGATGTTTGGCTTGTGAATGGCTGCACGACCATGGAATCCCAAGTTTTTTAACTCTCGACAGACAGTCCTGCTGCTAACACTAATTCCTGATGAACTTTGGAACTCCTGAAAAATTTCCACCAACGAGGACTTGCGATTTTGTTTCACTGCCCTTTTCAGAGTTCTGCGGCTGCGTTCACCAAGTATTTTCGGCCTACCGGTTCATTTTTCTGCCGTTTCACACTGCCTCGACGTTTCCAATTCACAATTACATCACTCACAGTGGATTTTGGCTTCTGTAGAATGTCCGCAATCTCATGAACTGATTTCCCAGAAAGGTGGCATCCCACTATACTACCACGATCAAACTCACTAAGCTCCTTTGACTTACTCATTGCCTCACAAACGCATAAATACAATCTGACAAACCACTACCAACACTTTTATAGCTTTTAATTACTTATCAAATTGCAGCACTCGCCAGAATCACCTTTTTAAGGGGTGTCCGGATACTTTTGGCCAGATAGTGTATTAGACAGAAATGTGTGAATAAATCGAGATGTTAAACAAGAATTTCCGTGAGTGAAACATGGGCAAGATTAAGATGTTGCTTGCTTGATAGATTAAATGTTTATTAATATGGCAATTTGAAGAAAATTGCTGTTCTAGAATATTTCATACTAAGAATATAAAAATTAAAAAGTGTATCTAAGTTTCCTTTTACTAGTCAATTTAACACATATTGAACAATATATTTCAGTACACACACACACAGCTTAATTACTTGTAGAAAATCTCAACCTAATGAAACCCAAATTGGGAAAACAAAAATATTTCTTTTTCCAAAATATGAAAAATTTGCTTGAAAAAGCAAATAGAAGAATGAAAAAGCAAATTCAATATGAAACTTTAAACTTAATTTGGTTTAAGAATGTACTCTATTGGATTAAATTTGTTTTCAAATTACAATCTTCTTTTTTGTTCTAAATTATTAAGCAGGAAATATGTGAATTTTTTCTTCATAAAATTAACAAAAAGCTGAACAAAAACACAAACGAATATATCTTCAAAAAAATTTTTTTTAAAGAAAATATAATTTTTTTTAATTAAAATAATTTGTATTTGTTTCTTACTTCTTAGTTATTAATGAATTTAAGGAAAACAAAACAAATTTCAATTTTCTTGATATTTGTTGGAAATTTAATTCAGGTAGAGGGGGATTTATTACTGCTTTTTTTTAAAAAACATTATTGCAGTTTCTAAGGATTTAACTTTAATTGGTTCAGTAAAAGTTTATGAATTATTTTTATGTGTTGAATAGTATTTACTAAAATTTTTATTTTGTTGATATCTGAAAAAAAATCTGATACTTATTTACCACTTGTATTAAACTTATGATATGTCCACAAACCTCGATTATTTAAATATAGGGTACATTGTTCAACAACAGGTATTGAATAAAAAACTATTTTAAAATTATCTCTTGAAAATAAATTACAATTACAATTTTTAATTTTTTCATTAGCTCAATTAAGACTGTAACGAATCCAAATTGAGCCCATTTTTTTTTCACACGGAAAATATAGTTCCAATATCAATAAAAATCTTGATTTCAAAAACGTATATATATATTATAGCTCTGTTTTCCTCTATTACTAAACAATGACTGTATTTATTGATTTTTTAAAAATATTTTTCATTTTTCATATACATTCCAATTTGATTTCTAACTTAATATGTTTAAGTGAAAAGCTGCATATTTATTGAATATTTTTAAGCTTTAAGAGGGCAGCATTTTAAACAGATATAAGTGTTATAACTATGTTAATTTCGGGCATTTTTCTGTTAAAAAAATGACTCCGAGCTCGGAATCTTATTCTTTCATCGTATACAAGAGGTGAAAACAGCGTAATACAGTTTTCTTAACCTAAATATATTTTGCTTCTGTCAGTGGCGCACTCAAGAGGGGGGAGGGGATCCTTGGGTCCAGACCCACCCAAAGCCCCTGATTTTTTTCCCCGATTGATTTTAATCCTATGCATATTGTACGTAAAAATAAGTAAGTATTTATTAATTATTTAATTATTTATTTTATTAATTAATGCTAATTAATTATTCATTAATTAATTTTTGACCGTGTTTTGTTCCCGAAAATCGAAAGAATATGTTGGGCGGCGTATTGGAGCATGGTGGACTTTTGACCCTGGACCCTCGCTCCCCTTCCCTTGAAAAACTCCTGTCTGCGCCACTGGCTTCTGTGTGTCAATATTTTTTCATTATCTAAAGCAAATACAAGACAAGAATTTCATAAGCTATGTCTTCTCAATGGTTCGTAGAAGAGTTTTACATTTTATTCCTTATATTAAACGAAAAGTACTCTTTGATGGATATACTGCGATATTTATTTTTTATGCATTCACATTCTGCCTTGAGTTTTGCGCCTTCCAAAACTAACCTATAGTTAGACAGAAAAGTCCATAGTGCCGCCATCTGGCGACTGTTGGAGTAAGCTCCGATATTCTTATAGCCTTTTTAAAGACTGCACAATTAATAAGATTTTAGATTTAAATCTGTTGCATATAATGAAAAGAAAAAACATAAAACAGAATTCTGTAATTTAACTTATAAATGTATTCAAAACAATATTTAAAAAAGAATAACAGTATATATAGACAGCTTTATATAAATATTTATAAATGCTTAAATTTTTTTAGAAAAATAAAATGTTTTGAAAATGTTCTAACAACAAGTTAAAATATAATTCTATACCTTTTTGATAGTATTTCAAAATAATTTATTAATATTAAGAACGTAGTTAACGATGGAAAAAAAGATATGCGCTGAAAATTTCTATATTGGAATAATAATAATAATATAATAACTGTATACACACAAAACAGTATTTTTAATAACAAAAAGAATGGGTTTTTTCTTATGTTTTGTGAGTATAGCTATTCAATTATAAAATTTTTCTTTCTAAAAAATTTCTGAATTATCTTGTTTTATTCCTTGTATGATTAAAAGAGAAACTAATGCATTTGCCATTGAAATTATATAAAGTATTTAATATAATCCTCACCAATTAAATTATCCGTTTTTCTATCAGTAATAAACTAGTTTCCTTATAAAATAATTACTTTTTACAAAAATGAGCCTCTTTGTAAAATGTTAGAAGAAAAGCATGTATAATTTCATAGCTGTTATTCTATAAAGGGATATTTTTCTAATAATATCAATCACATGGAAATACGAAAGTTTTCTCTTTTTAAATCTTTCGATCTAAAATCTAAATCTAAATCTAATTTAAAGCACAATAAAATTAATTATTGCTCTCTTATAGGCATTTATAAATAATCACTTTTTTCAGTGATATTTAAATGCACATTGAAGTATTATTTCAAACATCTATAAGTTCTATTATTTTATTAATATTATATTATTATACTCTCACTCCGAAATAAACATTGAAGCTCTCCATTAAGTTCCTGTAAAACGTTTTTACCTGAAAAATTCAATTAGATGAAATCCTCAGAGTCTATAAAGCTAGCCCTACTGATTACTTTCCACAATTTTAATGGATTCTGTGAGCTTAGTGAGTGAAAGTTATATTTACGTCGCTCTACAAAGCCACACGAGGGCAACTATTGGCTACAGACCTCGTAATTTTGAATCGCAGTCAGGTGATGAGGAGGACACCCGAGCTGGCTCCCCTCTTCTAACTTCCACCACACATCAATGGGAGGATGTTTGAGCTTCGACAGATTTAACATGTATCGCCTCTACACGGTGGGTCTTCAGAAGCACTAAGCTCATAACACGTCAATCTGTAAGTCTAAGCATAGAGCTTTTACTGCTGGTTATACTTTCAGTCCTTTGTTCCTTATTATTAATACTGAGTTTAGTAAGGAAATCCATGTAATCTGGACAGTCACAGATAGATGTAGAGTAATTAATTTTCAAAAGCACAGTAAGACAAAAAGGGACTACTTTAAATTTTAAATTGATTAAGTATGGCAGGAAAGATCCATAATTGGTCAAGGAATGTGTTAGGTATTTATTCTTGGCTTGTAATTAAATGTAAAACATAGGTAAGGTTTGCTTTGAATGGTTTCTAGTGCTCGCTAAATTCTAAGAGCGACTTGGTTTACAAGCTATTCCCTATAGATTTGCCATAAGTAGGCATTATAACAACTGTACAAAAAAACATACGTATGATATATAAGCAAACGCTTTGCTGGGTATTTAATGATGCTGTCCTAAATTGTTGTTTTTTTATGTTATTGATATTTAAGTCCTAGTATTAAGCTTTCGATTGAACTGAAAACGTTCTTATAACTCTTGCTTCTTGATTAAAAAAGGGCAGAATGAATTTATAAATTATTTTTAAATGAATATTAAATATTGTTATATATTCTCAAATGAAATTATATTTATCTTTCACACCTCGTAACTTGCCCTTCTTTTCTCGGGGTCTATTTCCTCAAAGCTCGTTCTTAATGGATGACTACTCAACAAAAGAAATATGTTTGCCAAATTTCTAGTTAGTAGGTCAATTAGTTTAAAAACAAAAATTTTTCTGTCTATAATGCTCCTTCTACAATCTTGGGCATTGATTTATGTTTAACTTGTTCTTAGCAAATCTCTACTCAACAAAAGAAACATGCTTGCAGAATTTCAAGTCTACTAATTTCTGAGATCTCTCGATGAGTGAGTGAGCGAGTGAATGAGTGAGTGAATCGCTTTTCTCCCTAAAAACATGTAAAAAATATTTAAATAACTTTCTTAGGAATATTTAAGTATATTTTTGAACTGAAGGACGTATTTTGTAGAATAATCAGAATGGGAGGTGACGAATACACGCGTGTTTACCTACATTGTCACTTAGAAACAGCAATATTTTAGCATAACTATGCCTATTAGAAATAGTTGACTGTTGTAAAATTCATATAAAGTTGTTAGATGTTGAATACATATTAAATAAATTGATGAAAATTTTTTTCTTCTATTAACTTTGCCATCAATGAAATATGTATTAAGAAATTTGATTTCATTTAACTTACTTTCATATGAGTAATGTAAGCGAATTATTAGCTTAAATTTGTAAAATAAAATAAATTAATTACTAAATAAATGTAGTTTATGTGTAAAATTTTTTATTCATTAGATTAAAATGATTTCTATTAGCTACGAAGCTGAGTCGGAACATAAGTTTCCCTCTGTTGACTGTAGTGAGAATTGTGTATGAAAGTCAAAATATAGAATGAGACATTAAAGATAAGACATAACTTTATTTTTCTACATAAGTACCAAGTTCATTGAAATATTTGTCATACCGCTTGATAAGCTACAAAAGGCCCTCCAGGAAAAACTCAGGGCTTTGCAAACGGAATAAGCGTTTAACGGCTATGGGTGAAAGACGATACTGCAGATGGACACGCAAGACACACCAATACATCATTCGTTGGTACATTGGGCACTTGCTACGAGGTACTGTGACACCTTCTCGAAATTGAAAGAGACGATTCAGAAAAAGCGGCCTGGGCTTCTCGGATCTGACGTTCTGTTGTTGCATGTGACTCGGCGAGGGAAACGCAAAACCGCATTGCAACTCTTGGTAGGGAGCGCCTACACCATCCACCATACAGTCTTGATCTCGCACCAAGGTACTTTCATCTGTTTCCAGCTTTGAAGAAGCAATGATGAAGTCAAAATATGAAAAATGTTTTAATGTACATGGTACTTATGTAGAAAAATAAACTTATGTCTTACCTTTAATGTTTCATTGTACGTTTCGATTTTCATACACAACTATGACCATAGTCAGCAAAGGAAACTTATTTTCCGACTCACCCTCGTAAAAAATGCTATATATCCTCCTATATTACAGTTTTCGACTAAACTTTTGTGGTTTCTGTAACCCCTATAATGTCATGAATTACGTAGTCAGGAATATGCGAGTCGTTTGATTGATTAATTGAAATTTTACATATTTACGACGTACTTTGAAGCTACAGGAGGGATACTGGAGACGGACCTCGTACTTTTGAACCGTGATAAGTGTAGAAGACGACACCTGATCTGGCACCTTACTCTCTTAACTTCCACATCACGCTGTGAGGACTTAGAAGAGTGTAAACAGAAGAATTTGACTAGTTTACAATATAATTAAAAAAAATTTTTGCAAGACTCTGTGGATACAATAGCAGTATAAGAGGTCACGAACAAAATGTTTGATCCCTCTAGGACCATTATGCAGCGTAATGAAAGAGTTTAAAACTCAGCTGGAATTCCGAATCTTAAATTAGTAAAAAAATTTTGGGAGTGGGGTAGTCTCGAAAGCAATCATTATAAACTGTGGTTCAGGATTGTTAGGTACTTTGCCAAAAATTCAGTGACCCCTATAGCAAATAATTCAGTGGTCACTACGGTCAGCGTTGTTTCTGTCGAGACTTAGAGTCACTGAAGACCCAACCTGTAGAGCAGTGGTCTTCAAACTATATTCCATGGAACCCCGGGGTTCCCCAAGGAATAGCCAGGGGTTCCACGAGTCACAATAAAAAAATCGAGAAGAGATAAATATGTATGCAAAATGAATTCACTTTCTGTACGGAGTTTGTTTAGTTATAAGTATCTATATACACTCATGTCCATAAATTAAGGATAATTCAGAATCACACAGAAATTGAACTCTAAAATAAAAATTTCACCTATAGAATTATCACACACATCTTGAAGAAAAATATGCAAATTACAGGAAACCACCAGATGGCGCGGATAGTACGTCACAATGACGAGAGTGTAAGAGAGGGGTATATAAAGAATGGTGGCAAAGAAGTAAAATTGTTCACAAGCGCTTGAAAAGCCTTTCAGTGCAATAACCGCATAGTTATGGCACAAAGAAAGCATTTGGATGATTTGTTACGTGGTAGAATTATCGGACGACTGGAATGTGGACGTACCCAGCTAGAAGTATCCGAGGAACTTGGAATCGCCCAGAGTGTCACCTCCAGGCTTTGGCAACGATTCAAAGATGATGGTAATGTGAGTAGATGTTACAGCATAGGTCGCCCCCGAGTTACAACGCCGAATGAGGACCGGTATTTGGCAGTTACTGCCAAAAGAAACAGATGGAGCACAGCATCAGACCTCTCTCGTCAGCTCTCTTCAGCTACCGGTACGACTGTTTCAAGGCAGACCGTGTACAGACGCTTAGGGCACATTGGTCTATATGCTCGTAGACCTGTCAGATGTGTTTCCCTTACCGCAACTCACTGTCGCCTGCGATTAACTTGGAGTAGAGAGCATGCATTGTGGACACCGCAGCAGTGGTCTTGTGTGATGTTTTCCGTCGAGTCCAAGTTTAGTTTGCAGTCTGATTCTCGCCAGATTTTCATATTTAGAGTGCCAGGTACCCGTTACCACCAAGAGAACACCATTGAACGACACCGTTACGGTGGTGCAGGATGGCTCGTTTGGGGAGGAATTATTCTTGGTTCCAGTCCTCACCGTGCAAACATTGTAGACGAATGCCTTCAATCGGAGGATATCACCCGTATGGATTGGCCACCATGCTCACCGGACTTGAATCCAATAGAGCATGTGTGGGATATGCTTGGCCGACGAACTGCAGCCCGTCAACCCCCTCCCACCTTTCTACCGGAACTTCGGAGGGCATTGCTTGATGAGTGGTGTAATATTCCCCAAGATCAGATTGATAATTTGATACTCAGCATGCGTAGGCGTTGTAAGGTCTGTATTGCATCGTCCGGGAGACATACTCCGTATTAACCATCATACTAACCATGTTATACTGTTTTTTTGTAAATAGGTTCTTTTTTAAAATTTGCTCCAGGGTGTAAAAATCGCAATTTTTATTAATTATGTCAAACATATAGCATCTTTTTTGCTCTTTACCTTTTGTTTAATAAATAGATTTTACAAATAAGTCACATTTGTTTTGCTTCTGTCTCTTTCTTTGCCTGAACTTCATTATCCTTAATTTATGGACATGAGTGTGTATAAAGCTCATCCCCCTCCTATTCATTAAAAGTGAAAATTTTAATTATATATAATAGATTTATTTTGAAACACTTTTCAAACTTTTATTATAATAAAATAAAATAACATTACGACATTATATATATATATATATATATATATATATATATACTTCCTGCTAGATTGTGAATATTCTATTTTTTACTAACTCGGTTCCATGAGATAATTTTATACTCGTTAGATAACACTATGCCTTGCAAAACTAAATACTTTTCTAATGGAAAATGCTCCTTTTTTTGCATTTGTGGAAAAGACATCTATAACGAAGGAGAGGAAACAGCTTATCAACAAATTCGATGTTAAAATCTAAATTTAAGCAAGAACAACTTCTTAATTTTAGGTTGCAAATTCCTGCAAAACACCCGGGATTTCACACAGCTAAAAACATTTTAATACCATTCAGAACATTGTGTTTAAGTGAAATATATTTCTCAATGTAAGTGGATACAAAAACAAATTAAACTATAAATATACAATGTGATTTCATTTAATCTCAATACACCTAGACTTCAAAACTTTGTGTGAAGAAATGAAGCATATATCCCAGTTACTAAATATAATGCATGGATAGGGGACACTTTAATCACAAATTAATATTATTAATAAGTAAATTATATTAAAAATTATATTATTTTTTTTAAAAATAAAGCAATACATTTTTAATTGCTTTTACATAAAGCGTCTATAACATGTTGATTTACTTTAAATATTAGTTTGAAATATATTTTTCGAAGTGTATGTATGGAATGGGGTTCCACGAAACACCCTCTAGTTCTAAGGGTTACACGAAAGCACCTTCAAGTTCTAGGGTTCCGGGAGTTGAGACAGTTTGAAGACCACTGCTGTAGAGAATTGATACCCCCGTTAAATCTGTCAAGGTTTAAACTTCTTACTCTGGCGTGTGTAGAAATTTGTAGGGAGGGTACCAATTCAAATGTCGTCACTTGATCCCGGTTTAAAATTACGAGCTCTGTTGCTGATAGCTCTCGTATAGCTTCAAGGTGCTACATTAAAAAATTCATCGATAAATTTATCAATAGCCCATTGTAGGGCCCTTATTTTGTGTTATTTAGGTGGCCGCGGTAGCCTAGCTGTTATGGTCACGAGATCGTAGTAGGGGTGTCATGAGTTCGAGCCCTAGTGCCACTGAAGACTCACCGTGTAGAGGAGGCTGATGTACGTTAAATCTGTCAACGTTCAAAGTTTTCCCGTTGGCCTCGTGCAGTTGTTTGGAGAGTGGGTTCCCTCTCAGGTGTCATCCTCTTCCCTTGATCAAGGTTTAGATTAACGAGGTCCGTTGTCAATAACCCTCGTGTTTCTTTATAGTGAGACGTTAATAGACACTCGGTGCTAATCGGATGAAAACATCCATCTTGAGTTTATTTACAGTTTATCATCAGACATCGTTGCTTTATTTACATTATTTTTATAGATATTTTGAGTTAAGATATCTTAAAAATTAAACTTTTTTGGGAAATATATACACACTTACTTACAATTCAGTTTACACGCGCTGTATTCATAAGCTCTCAAGTTTTACTTGATGCGATTTGGAGAGTAAGATGTCTGCTCAGGTGCCTTCCCCATTTCAAAATTATGTTTGAGGTCCGTCGTCTCCAGCAACTCTCGTAGTTCTTTGAAGTGAGACGTTAATGAATAATTAATCAATAACCTCTAAAATGTAAAAACGTATGTTAAAAAAACAAAGTTCCGAATAAAAATGAATTTTTCAATAAATGAAATGAAGAACAACTCCCTGTTTTGTGAAGATATGTTGCTTAATAAAAGCAAAAAGTATTTTTCTCTTTCTTTATAATTAAATAAATAAATAAATAAGAATGGAGGAGAGAGCTTACAGAATAGAAAAATACGGTTTATTTCAGTAGTTAGCGATTAAAAATAAATTATAATTACTGTGTGTGTGTTTAACTTTTAAAAATCGATCAATTTTGATAATATAGTGGATTTATTTGAGAAATAAGAAATCATGATTTTCTAATTCATGTCACGAAATTTTTGTGATTGACTGTTAAGGTAACTTTTCCGTCGGTAGTTGACGAAAAAGTGGTTAGCATCTATACTAAGCCTCTTTCCTTAGGCTTGCAAAATCGATGCGCTAGATAAACACAACGATCTTAGATTTGCTTTTCCTTTTCTCCCCGTAATATGTATTGCGATACAAAGTTTATATCAACACATCATGTAAGTTATAATTTACGCATGGAAAAATTTAGAACTTCCAATTTTATATTCGCAAAAGATTTTTTTTTTTTTGTAACTATTAGTGACTTTTTCAGTAACAAGTTGTAGATTATTTACATTTTCAGTAGATTCAAACTTTAAAAGCTTCTATTGAAATTTTATTACTTAATTTATAGCAACTTCACAGTTGCAATTCTAAGACTACAATGATGATTAAAATCTATAATCCATATTTCAGTAAAATGCTGTGTTAAGAGCTTAAATTTTCGGGGGATTTGGATTTTTAGAGGATTTAAATCAAATAAGTAAGAATGCAATACAAGAAAGAAAGGAAAAATAAAGAGAATTCTATCAAATTCAACAAATTCAGAATATTTAGAGTGTACATAATTTTTTTAGCAGAAAATTGGATGAAAACAAAAGATTACATATATGAAAATTTTTACTTTCAAAATCAATTCACTAACGATTTATATAAGAGATGTGATATAAGATTTTCAGGATAATCTATCATCTAAAATCCTAACTCAGCCGATTTAGATAAAAATAAGAGAATTTGAATGGACAATGAACAGAAACAACACATTATAAATACTGAAGAATGATTTACATACTCAAATGAGTATATATTAAAAAACCATTTTCTGGTGTGAGAAATATTTATAAAATATCGAATAGGAAAAAGACTTACAGTAAAAATGTTGTTTTTATATAACATACAGAAATATATCATATCTCTGGTAAGTTAATGGAGGATTAATATACACACTTTAAAAAAGAAAGAAAGAAAGTGAGCAACGTTGAGAAACAAAGTTTCATGATATATCTTTTCAACATGCACATTTATTAAATAACAGGGTGATAAATGAAGACATTGAAATACTCATAAACTTTTATTCAATCTGATATCTTAATTTATAGAGTATAAATACTTTAATGACTAGCAGTCAATAGGTTCGAAATCCTAAAACATTACGAAGAACATCGAACCCTAACCAGTAATAATAAATATTCACTTAACTGACACTGTGTATGGAAACTTTGAATCACAGCTAAGAAAGCTCCAAAGCTGACATAAATCCGCGAGTTTTAATCACCATTTCTAGTAAATAGTCAAAGACTCGCAAATTCTTCACTTACAATTACAACCACAACAACCTCACTTACAATTACAATCTCAAGCTCCTCCACGGTCTCACTTCGTAACTCTTTAAATAGCAAACTTTATCTGCATGTATCAAGGTACTTTCACAAGGCGATGTTCTCAAATCAATCAAACAATCCATAAAATAAAATCACCTAGGGGTTCATTTAAAAACACGTTAGGAACAAGCTATAGCCCTTTGAGAAAATTTAAATTGCAAAATAAAAATTTAAAACAAAAATTTAAAAAAAGAAAGAATTATATTTTAAAGATATTTTTGTGATGTAATTCCTACAATTCCACTGTAAATTTTAAAAAAAAATTATTAAGACTATATTTATATTAAAATAAAGATGTATTTTAAAAAAATTACTCAGCCCTGAAAAATATCCATAAAATATAAAGATTCAAAAATTTATGTAATGTGTTGCAACATGCAATTTTTTTTTTGTGAAGTTATCCAGCTTTCTTGTTGCTTCTTAGTTTTATGTAAATAAAAAATCAGTTCATGGAATTATCTTAATGTTGTACTGATAATGTTTAAAATGCATTTTATATTGATAAATCACAGATAGGCATACTTTATATGTTGAAACACTTTCATTAAATAGTATTAATATAAATTTTCTAAGGAAATCATTTAGCGATATTTATCTTTCACAATTATTGTTTTCTTTGGCCATTGGAAAACTGTAAAACCAATATAATTAGATCCACAACGATTCACTTTCTAAATCCTTGATGAAATACACAGTAATATTAACAATCGATTTAAAATATTAAAAAAATTATAATCATATTTAATGTATATTCCAAGTCACTATGGAATCATAGGTAATGAGTTTGCTAAAATACTGGCCAAAGGTGGCTCCGACATTCCCGAACCTGATCCTCCAGTTTGTTATCAAATTATCAAAAGAATCATCAATGTCATATTTAAGGCTCATTTTCGAGAGAAGATTCGGAACTCCGTGAGTAGAAAGAATTGAGGATTATTAAGGGAAAGTACTATTTCCATATGACCTGACTAGACCTGTCGGTGTCACTAACTTTCGAATAACAACTGGACATGACTTTCTCCTAAAACTGCTATACAAATTCGGTTTAGCTAATTTTCCAGTTTGCCTTTTATGTTATTCTACAAACATGTGCTCTGACCATTTGGACTAGGAGACGTAGCAGCAGCTATTCGATCAAAAATCAGTGTAGATTTTACTGTGTCTCTAAATTGTACTAGGTTACCCGTCTAACGGCATTGGAGTAACGACGAATACTAGGGCCCCTTGCAAAATCAGGTTTTGGGTCCCAAGCCCAAATACATACTTGGCGTCAGTCAGGCTTTGCCCCCTTCCCCGCAATGCGGGGGTATACATTACGCCACTAACTGATGGTAGTCATGCCTAAGTCTAGGGCAGAATAAAAAAAAAATAATGTATTTGTTACCGTTAAAGTGTGAAATCTGTTATTTCATAGAATAACTAAATATTTCATGGAATAAAAAGACAAGACAGTTCAAGTATATAAAATTATTGAATACTACGATTTAACTAGGTGTTCTATAGAATAACGATTACTTAATCGTTAAATTATAAAATATACCACTCGCGAAAGTTCTTTGAACCGGTTCTAGCCGCTTTGGGAAGGATTTTTCCGATTAGGAACTAGAGATGACCGAATAAAACAATTGTACTCTAGATATCAGTTTAGTATACGTTAGCGAAAATTATTTTCCATTGAAGAAGTTCCAAATATTGACACAATGCTTCGATCTGTTACAAGAGCTCAAAGTTGTGGTACTGGAGAAGGATTTAAAAAATACTCGTGTAAAAAGATGTAAATAGTAAAAAGTGTGCTTGTTTCAAAAATAATAAGCAGTGCAATCCAAAGTGTCATCACAGCAATCCTTGCTCTAATAAATATCGAAAAGTAAAATAAAGGTATCTTAAAAATTTAAATTAATAATCTCTTGCATTTTTGTTTTAAAAAGTTTACACGATGTTTTTATGAAGCAACAATTTTTCTTCCCAGCATATATTTTTGTTGATATTATTTAAATATAATCTATTTTTACAACATATTCTTTTTTTCCCTTTCTGTTTGGCTAATGTTAACATTATGGGCAGTAATAAATTATACAATCTGCTTTCCCCTTATTATTTATCAATTATTCATCCGCAAAAGGAATAAAATGTATTTTTCGAGAGATTTTTGCTATTTAGGATCAATTAATTATTAAATATATAGGAATTGTTTATTTTTCACTTTAATGATCTATCCTTAGTTATTTCATAAAATAACTAGGTAAAATATGAAAATTCTCATCTATTATGTACTTTAACTGACTTCTCTAGTTATTTCATGGAATACCTAGTTATTCTATGAAATAACTGAGCTATGCACTTTAATGGTAACATATTTATTTATATAAAGATATAAATAAACACAATGTAAGAGATTACCTTTTATATGGTGTAAGCTAAACTATCGAGTGTAATAATATCGCAAGAAATAAATTGGATTTTATGTTAAAAAATTAATTATTATTATTGAAATTTCATGACAAGGGCACAAAATTTCAAGATATTCATATGACACATATGAATATCTCATATATTCATAAAGCATGAACTCCTCATTTGACCATGGTTCAGTGAGTGAGTGAGTGAATATTAACGTCACACTGTTCAGCTACACGAGGGCTTTTGGCGACGAACCGCGTAATTTTGAACCAGACCATGTTCCAGACGAGTTCCATCACCAATAGTTCTCGTGTTGTAGTTTCTAATGCGGTGTTACTATAATTAAACCAACCCAGATCTTATGTCAAGAAAGGTAAATACAGTTACATATGCTTATATAAAATTAAACTTCAATAAACACATCTATAGAATAATTGTCATCGTAATAGGTTTGGTTTGATGATTCATATGGTAGAAATATAATAAAGCAGTAAAATACATTTAACTTTTACACCTGCCAATGACAACTCTTGGACTTGTTTGATTAAGGGCTATATACTTAGTCTGTGGAACTCAAAAAAAAAAAAAATATGCATGAAATTAATACATTGAGGATGCATGCTCGTTTTGAAAAAAATAGGAGCTTCTTTTCAATAAAGGTAATTTTTTATTCTTTTTCATTTTTTATTATTTCTTACCACCACACACACGCACACCCATTAATACTTTCTCATATATTATGAGGAATATTATATAAAAGATGTAATTTCTGAAGTTCAGGTATATCTGTAAAAGATATGATTTGTTTCCTTTTATGTGTAAAGACTATTTTGATTCTCTCATTCTATTTCTCTCTCTTTTTATTTGAGGGCATTATCTGTGCCATAGAATTACAACAAAGGGATTTAATGATTTCGCGATTGTACGTACAATAATATAACACGATGTGTTCTTTTATACAGTATTTGAATGTTCAACAACACTAAAGGTGTCCCCCGTTTAACACGGTTAATTGGTACCGTGCTATGTATCAAAACCATGTTATACGAGACTTTTTATTATTTTTTATTTAAGTTATTATTTTATTTATTTAATTAAATTATTATTTTATTTATTTATCTAAATTATTATTTTATTTATTTATTTAAATTATTTATTTATTTACTTATTTAAATTATTATTTTATTTAATTAATTAAATTATTATTTTATTTATTTACTTAAATTATTTATTTATTTAAATTATTTATTTATTTAAATTATTTATTTATTTAAATTATTATTTTATTTATTTATTAAACTAATTATGTATGCACATAATACAAATCAGTGCAATATGTACCCTGTTGTATCGAAACCGTGTTATACGAAATTGAAATAATACAAATCAAATTAATGTTTACCGTGTAAAATCGAAATAAAGTCTAAAGAGATAAAATTTTATGATTGCTAAAATTTCGTTCCAATAAAACGTACAAATGAAGAAGTAAGTTAATTTAAAGTTTTTAATCAAAAAGAAAATTTTGAAATATAAAAATTAAAAATACAACAAAATATATTTAAGAAATAATAGTTATTATTATAAAATAAATAGAATCGACTTATTAGGACCGCAAAATTAATTTTCGCTATTCTCCTCATCAGAAATTATAGCTAATCTATTTCTTCCCCTCACAGTTGGTTGAAACTCCTTTTCAATTGTAATTTCACCATCATTACAAAAGTTATCTGAAGTAGTAGCAATTAATTACCTGTCAGTTCCGACCTTGCAATTCTCTTACAATTTCTATATAAGGAGCTGAAGAACTTTGCAATTATCTTTTAAATTTTCTGCCAAGTACTACTGGAGAATCTTTTTCAACAAAAATATTTTCTAATTTTTTAGCTGAAGCTATTCCTTTTTGAAAATCAATTAAATTTAAATAAGCTACTGATTCAATGTTACGAAAGTACACGCAAAATTTGCGAGTAACATTAAATTCAAGTTTTGCGCCGTGTAATATCGAATCCATGTTATAATAATCGCAAAACCGTGTTTTACAAGTACAGCGTTATTCGAGGGACCTCTGTATATGCTTTGAACTGAATTTTACGTAACATACAACTCTCTTTCTCCCGTTACAGTGCTTCTATCTATATATATAACGCACAATCTTTAAAAATCTCTTCTTTTTCCAAAAGATGTTATATCTCAGTTAACAATTGGGTGAAAAAGGTGTGAATTTCACACAGCCTGTAATCCAAACACACGCGTACAAACAGAAAGAGTTTCATTTTTAAAACAAAACTCAGCTGGTTCGTTACGTTTTCACCAAGGAATTAAAAAGATCTTGTCTTTAAAATTGTGCTTGCTTCCTGTGTGGTGCAGTCTTATCAGTGTAATGTTTAAAGGAGGGATTATTTTTAGACCAGCTTTTGAGCTTCCTCTCTTTCCTATGCAAGAATGAAAAGAAAAGATGAGAAAAAGGCATCAAGTAGTACTAAGAAAAGAATATTCATTATGGGTATAGCTAAATTATAATCTGGCTGACAGCAAAAAAAAAAAAAAAAAAAAGAAAGGACGGACTATAAAAAGAATTTCCAAATTTAAGGATCTTGTTTTCTTTTATAGAATAATATTGGGAATTATTAAATTTTAAGAAAATATCACAAAAATTGTTGTTGTTTATTTATTTCCATTCAAATAGCTCTAAGATAATAAGTTTTAAATCAGTCAATTGTAGTTTCATCTGAGTATATGTTTATTGTAATATTTATACAAAGAAAAAACTAAGAATAGTACGAAAAGGAAAAGAAAACAAATGATATATACTTTTGTGTAGAATCAAGATGACTCTATACTCATTTTTATTGTATT
This sequence comes from Trichonephila clavata, assembly GCA_019973975.1. Lineage (NCBI taxonomy): Eukaryota > Metazoa > Arthropoda > Arachnida > Araneae > Nephilidae > Trichonephila > Trichonephila clavata. Next base: position 189,464 of record BMAO01016681.1, read on the forward strand.
GGTATTATTAGTAGTCTCTAATATATTTGTTTCTATAAATTGTTATCATGATTATTTGATTGTAATCATGAATTATCATGAGAGGATAATATTTTTCGATATAACTTTTAAGTTGACATTTTTTTGTGATAAATGACTGGGAAAATAGGCCATATATTAAAATTTGATCAAATTATTTGCTTAAAAATTATCCTTTGTCTGTGTGTGTGTGTTAGTTTTGGAATTAAAGGTATTGAGGAACCCATGAATTTAGAATTTATATATTTTCTAAGAATTTTAAGTAGGCATTCATAACTAAAGTATTTTACGAATATCAATCATATTAATCAAAAACACTATACCAACTTTTATGATAAATTGTTCCAATTGTTAACAAAAGTCCAATTTTTGTGTAAGTCAATTTTTGTAGAAATAGTAGCATTTCAAGGAATTTTTAAATTTTTTCTTAAAAGATTAAATATTTAGCCTTTTGAGGCATTTTGAGCTCAAAAACTGTGTTTTACACAAAACATATACATACAAGGCAACAGAAAATTTGTGAAAACCAATAAATCAAATTTTTTTATAAATCGCCTCTCAATAACATATACTGCTTTGTTTCAGGCTCTCTCTCTCTCTCCCGCTTTTCTCTCTGTATATATATAACTGAGCAATAATTGTTAAAGTTTACTATGAATCATAGTCCCACATCACAGAACGGCGCTTTACATATAGGTAGTTCCTATACTGTATGCGAAAAAAAGTTTTCTTTAGTTATAGAATTTTGTCTGTTTATTGTGTGTATCATTTTGTTGCTTTGACCAATTTTACAATAGTCATTCATTTTAGATTAATTGTTTATTAGAATAATGTCAATTCGCACTTGATATAGTTAGGCTTAAGTCATTTTTCAAACTTGGTTCTGCAATTTTTCTTGTTCTATTATGTATAAATTTTCTGCTGAAGGGAAAGGTTGAGATCCCATTAGGCAAACTTAACCTTTCTTTTCCAACCTAAGTAGATGACAGCTTTACAGAACATAATACTTTTCCATTTGGGTCAATTGACTTTTTATATATATGCACTTATATTTTAGTTTGTACTTCTTGGTTTTCGTCTATATATGTGTGTGTGTGATAAAGAAGTAAAAAATATAACATTAAAATTGTTCATTTTTCAATCTGAAAAACAAATGTATGTTTTATTGCTGAATTTTAGGAAATAACTTGTTTAGTATCTTAGCGATGAGGACAGATTCAAATTTTGATTAAAAAAGATAATTTCTCGCATTTATGCATTTAATTTTACTACTTAACAAGTATGTAATGGGAAAAAAAACGTAGGTATAAGAAAACTTATTTTGTTTGTAAATAAGCTAATCGTGGTTTATAACAGGGAGGCTCTTTAACAGCCAATTGTGGAGATTTTCACAATCGCCAATTGCGGGACTTTTAACATGAGGTAATTAATTCAATTTTTTACTGAAAGCATATTCTATTCTGAAATTTTAAAGTTAATGGAACTTCTAAGTTAGTACAGTTAAATATTTTTTAAATTCATGAACTTATTTTTTTTCCGAATTAAGGTACATTTTGCTAGATTATGCGCACATTTTATATGAAAAGATAAAAAATTTTATGATCAGCGTTAAGTAAAATTCTTTACAGGTAGACTTCAGAACAAAAACTTAAAATAACTTATTAAAACATTTAAAAAAGGTAATTATGTAAGGGTGCTTTTCATGGCCAAACTGATTTATTAAATAATCTAATTTTTTTCTTTAGTACAACGAGCCCGGAACAAGATTATAACAATATTTACATATTGATAATTAAGATAAATCATGTAATAGTTTTTACGTTTATTTTTTTCTAGACATAAATAAATGAACAAAATAAAGAAAAACTATCGACAGTAATCAATTCCTTAACTTTTACTGAAGCTTGAAACTTGGATAAATAAAACGTTTACCATAAATACGAAAAGAGAATACTTTATTTCACTGTTATTTCTCTTAAAAAATGTTCATCAAAATAATTTAAACTATCAGAGGAAGAGCAATTATATCTGACACTTATCCACAAGTTTCTTTATCCAAAATGCATATTTTGTTATTTCATTAATGGGATTATTCTGTTAAAGGTTTTTGATTTTATATCCTAAAACAGTGATCCTCTCTCTCAACCTTATTATCACCACGAACCAGTCAATGATTGATAATTTTGCTGCGGCCCACTAAGGGGGACGTTAATTGTTTATATTTTAGCTTGTTTTGATTTAAGAATTTTAACTTAATTCTACTTAAATATGCCTTCAGAATAAAACACAATTACACCTAAAAATGAATACAAAGTGACTTGACACGGAATGTAAAGTGATTTCCATTGAAAGTCGCACAAACCTGAGGGAAATACACCACAATAAATAAAATAGAAACTTAACCAATTGATCGATGGCCCGAAGGTTGAGGACCACTGTCCGGCCGTTTCCTTTAAAAATTTAATTTGAAATGTCTGTCATGAAACCATGCTTCAAAACTCTCATGGAAAATTTTCGTTGATGATCCTTGAATTGTTTTCTTTTTCACACACATTAAAGAGTTTGAATGGTTGAATCTAGTGCTGTTGATTAGTTACATTTCATTTGTTATTGTTTTCAACTGACTTGTATTTTTAAAATTATGATTTCGTATTTAGCATTTAATAATTGAAAAGGGTCACTGCCATTTCATAATTAGGATTTACAGAATTATTCAACTATGTTATCAATTTTTAAAGAGAGGAAATTTTTGAAACAATAAAAAAGTCAAATTGGTATGTAACTAAACACATTATACACAATTATCGTTTTTAAAACAATTTCAGCAATGACTCGGAAAATTAATGTATTATGCTATAATTAATTTTTATGTGATGATACAATTAGGTTAATCATGTACATTATATTTTTGAATTTTTTATTTTAATATGAAAAGAAAAACACGTTCTTTTTATATATAAATACTTAGTGAAAGAATTAATAAATAAATTTATAAATTTTAGACATCTATATTCGAAAGATAATTTTATGAGAGTTGCTTGTCATGTTGCTTTATTAACAGAATCTTGTATTATATTTTGAACTGTTTTTCTAAAGTTGCACAAAACATATGTTATTTTTATGGCATAATCCAGAAAATATTCAGCATTCGGTTGTGTGTCAAATTTTCAAATAAAATATATTTTTGCAGTTGGAGAGTGAAAATATGCTTGATCCAATAACTCCACAATATTCTTCAAAAAAATCATTTTTTTTCATGCACCGTATTAAAAGGGAAAGAACGATATTAAATGATAAATGAATGTATACTTTCTTGAAAGTTGTAATCACACAAGAAGGTCTTTGAATACAAAAATTATATTTTTATCGTTCACTTAAACACAACACAACACGTATAGTAGAAACTGTTCTAAATATTGCATAAGTATTGGATGCATTGTCCCACTTTCAGACCTATAAAAACAAACTTGAATTTTTAGAAAATTTAATCCTTGGTATATAAGCACTTTATTTCATTTGTATTTACATACAATATTAAATCGTCAAGTCAAATCAGTTTAATAATAAATAAATTGTTTCCACGCACACATTGTTTCTTTTTCTGTATTTTTTTTGTTAATAAGTTTAAAGAAAACATTTACATATTCTGAGCTCTATATTATACATATTTTTCCCAGGAAAAAATATTTCGAAGTATTTCTCTTATATGTACATTCTCTAAGAATATTATTCTCTAAGAATGAATTCTCACACACACATATCAGTGTTTCTTTTCTCGTCATTTTAATCTTGAGACTATAATATGTCTTTTAAGTCAAAGACTTAATAAAATGAGGCAGGGAATTTTATGCATTTTTCTAATGCAAATTTATTATATCAAAATAACAAATTTTACTATGAGGAATTTGAAAAGGTAATGTAATCTTAGAAAGTTTCAAAGTAGCTGAAAATACTAATACATTTTTGGAAGAAAAAGTGGCAATCCAATCTTTAATATCAATGGGAAAAATAAATCAGTTATATTTTCGCTAACTTTTTCCCCTACAAATTTTTAACTTGCGATCTCGGTACTAATAGCAGCTTACTCTCTATTACTGGGAACGTATACATAAAAATTGCTTCTTTCTCTTAATTTAAATGAGTTTTATGATGTGAAGTATGTTATCTGACGAGTATGACGTATAGTATAATGATATTTAAATATATTTAAAATAAACTTTCAACGTATTTCATGATGTCTCTTTTTGACATGTATGTTTATGAATCACACACACACACACGTTTCATATAGTTTAGCTGCTTATCTCAGAAAAGCACAGACTACGCCAATCTTCTGTTCCAATGGTTCTCAGCATGAGTGTGTGTGTGTGGGGGGGGGGGGTGTAACGCTTTTAAAAGAGTCCTAACGTACCTAAAAAAATCTATTCCTGTAAAACCTAATGATCTTTTTCCTTATTCAATTAACAATAAAATTGACAACTGGAGAAAATTTCAAGAAAAGAGTGATTATTTCTTTGCCCTTATAAGAAAGGTCTAGAGCCATCTTCTAATAACTTTAATGAAAGAAACAATATGTATGCTTATGAAGAGCTTCCTACACTAATGCTTCCTTGCTCTTTATTTCAATATTCCTTTGAAGACAATGCTTTCCCTTAAAAAAGTATCGCGTATTAAATGCGATAATTTTACGTTTTCCCAGGAAAAGGAGGAAGGAGTCTTCGTCCTTCTAACTGTACATTATTTTTACTGTAATAATCGGCTTCATCAAGAGTTAGAGCAGAACCATCTGACTTCCTCTACTACGAAAAGTGTTTAATTAGAGCCTTGATTCCACTAAAAATGTGTTATATAGAATAATATAGCCTGTTGTATGTTAAAGAGACCAGAATTTGAAAAGTACAGAGTAGAAGTCAGGAGATACAAATTAGGATGTTGTCATTGAATCACTTAATCGAGATTCAAAATTACAATATTCATCAGCAGTAGTTCCGTGTGACGTTAATTAAAAATTTAGAGAATTCCCTTTTAAAGTTTATTCATTCATCAAAAAATAGCATTGAAACTCCTCAACATTTTTGTTTTTCGGATACATCCATTTAGACAAAATTTCAGAATTAATAATTACTCTTTGAAAAACTCTCTTGCTTCACAGTATTACATTAAAATAAAACAGGTTTTTAATTTTGCTTCCTTTTTAGTCGTGTTTTATTGCATTTTGTAAGTCCCTTTAAAAATATTTTGATGTAGATCTCTGTATTGTATAAGATTTAGTTTATTTTTCTTTTAAATTACAACTGCATGCTAATCATTTCCTAATTTATTGTTCTCAATTGTTCTTACAATATCAAGAATTGTTTGTAGTAATAAAAACGGCAATCAAAATACATTGAAATTTATTTTAATGCATGATGCACTTAGCTTATTTTATTGAGTTGTACAATCTATGCCAGTGGCCTTCAAACTTTCCAACTCATGGAGCCCCTTGAACTAGAAGGCATTTTCGTGGAGCCCCTAGAACTAGAAAGTATTTTTGTGAAACCCTATTCCACATACACAGCTAGAAGAATATATCTTAAATAATATTTAAAATATATCACAATAATATATCAATGTAAAGGCGAATAAAAAAAAGTACTGCATTTAATATTAAAAAATTTTAATCTACTTTAATATATAATGTATTCATTAATAATATTAATCTGTTCCAAGTATCGCCTAACCATGCATTACGTTTAGTAAGTAGGATATGTGCTTGCATTTTTTCACACAAACCGTCAAAGGATAGGTCTATTGAGATTAAATACAAACGCATTGGTTATTCTGAGTTTCATCTGTTATTATACTTTGTTTTTTTAGCCATTCACGTTGAGAAATATTTTGCACTTATACACAATGTTCTGAATGGAAATAAAATGTTTATAGTTGTGTTAGAAGCCCCGTGTATTTTGCATGAATTTGCAACAAAATTTAGTAATTTTCTTGCTTTAATTTAGATTTTTAACATCAAATATGTTGATATGTTAATAAGTTGCTTCTTCTCCTTTGTTATAGGAGTCTTTTCCACAAAATCAAAAAAGGTGCATTTTCCATTAGAAAACTATTTAGCTTTGCAAGACATTGTACTTACGAGTATATAAAATTATATCACAGAAACCGGGGTAGTGAACAATAAAATATTTATAATCTGGTAGGTAATATAGATAAACACTCAAAGATAAACACTTTAATATTTTTTTATTATGGCTTAATAAAAGTTTAAAAAGTATTGTGCAAAATAAAGTAATTATGTCTAAATAAAATTTTCAGTTTCTTGATGACAGGGATGAGCTTTAAATTCTTGTGGTTTTACAGAAACTTTATAAAAAACGTGAATCCATTTTGCATACACAGTTATAAGTCTCTTTTCGATTTTTTTATTGTGACTCGCTGAACCCTCTGGTATACCTCGTGGAACCCCAGGGTTCCATGGAACATAGTTTGAAGACCACTGATCTATGCCATTGAATAAAAAAAAAGTTGAGTCATTCAGATTTCATGCATAATTTAGGTTTACTTTTTATTTCCAATGAAAAAAAAAACTTTAATCAAAAATGGTTCCTTAATCTAAAAAAAAATCTAGTAAAAATCACTCAGTTACAGTAGAACAATATTCTCATCGGAATTTTGAATAAAAAAATCACCTACCATAACGCAAAAATTTTCCTTTTCATTTCTAGTTTTTCACATTAAATAATGTCATACACTATAGGATTTTTCTGTGTTTAAAATAAGAAATTAACCTGTAAAAAACTTATCTCTTTTTGTACTTATCATTTATTTTCTAAAATTGTAATTCTGTTTCTTCTTCATTTTCTTTTATTATAGCTTATAAATATTGCGAATTTTACTTTAATTTAACATTTTGAAATCTAAAGATTTTAATGAACATATTATATTGTAGTAAATGTAACAATTTTAAAATTGTTAACTCAAATAACTAATTTAATTTATCTTTCTCTTCTGAAATGTATCATGAATTTATTTCTGCAACGTAATTGTTGATTCACCCAAAATTTAGATCAGTTTTCAGAACATGGTAGTAATATATCGTAAAATCAAGAATAAAGATACTTTGTCCGTGGTAGGCGAGGGGTCAGGGTCATGGGTTTGAAACCTAGGGTCATTGTAGACCAGAAGTGTAGATACGAGTTAAATCTGTTGAGGCTCAAAGTCCTCCCGTTGCTTTGGAGAGGAAGTTTGCAGAGGGAGTTGCCCGCTCAGGTGTCGTACTCGTTACTTGACATGTCTAAAAATTACGTGATCCGTCGTCAACTGCGCTCGCATTGCTTCACAGTGCGATGTAAATTAAAATTAAATTCAAAATAATTCAATGTGCTTGTTGTTTTGTTCTTTGTATCGTTTTTTATAGTAATAATTTTAAAAAAATTTAATGAATTTAATTAAAACTTTCCATGTATTTGATCATTTCTCTTGAAGAAAATTTTAAAGTGTTCCATTCCCCCCCCCCTTTAAAATAAAACAAAAAGAAATATACTTAATACTAAACTAATTTTGTCAATGGGGAATGTTATTAGTTAATGATCTCAATCGCATAATAAAATTTCTTACTATGAAATTATGCATTTCATCTATAGCCTATTTAGAAAATTTTTTCTCTAAAGCAGTGGTCTTCAAACTTTTTCAACTCACAGAACCCCTAGAACTTGAAGGTGATTTCATGAAACCCCAAAACTAGAAAATGTTTTCATAAAACCCCCTAGAACTAGAAACTGTTTTCATAGAACCCCCCATTCCATACACATACTTCGAAGAATATACCACAAAATAATATTTAAAGTAGATCAACATGTGTATAGGTGCTTTATATATGTAAAGACAATTAAAAAGAGTATTGCATTAATTATTAAAAATTCTAATCTAATTTTTTAAATATAATTTACTTATTAATAATATCAATTTGTGATCCAAGTGTCACCTATCCATGCATTATATTTAGTAACTGGGATATTTGCTTACTTTTTTCACACTAAGTGTCGAAGTCTAGGTCAATTGAGATTAAATGCAATCGCATTACATATTCTATGTTTAATTTGTTTTTATACTTTGTTTTTGTAGCCAGTTACACTGAGAAATATATTTCACTTAAACACAATGTTCTGAATGGTATTAAAATGTTCTTAGCTGTGTGAAATCCCCGGTATTTTGCATGAATTTACAACCTAAAATTTAGAAGCTGTTCTTGCTTAAATTCTCTATATTTGGGTCAACACGTATTTGCGAACAAAGTTTTTCTTTCATGAAGAACAACAAGAGTAAATATAGATGCAAGTTGGCTGGCGTTAACTTGGAAGCTGGGATGAGAACTTCAACAAATAATCTCGTTCCTGATTAAATTTTTTTTTTTTTGAAAGTGTGATAGGATACATTTGTCTCATTAAATTGATTCTTAAACTAAATTGTGCAAGCAGCTATAGATATGAAATTAGCACAATAAATAAATCAATAAAACTGCCACTACTTTATTTAAATTATGTTTATTGATTTTTATATATTGTACAATGTATATATATATATATATATATATATATGTATACCTTTTCTGAGATGCAAAGTTAACTAATACATGCACTTATTTTAAGGAGAGAGAGAGAGAGATGCTGCCTCTTCCAGTATTCTCCCCTTTCACAACGTGGCCCTAGAGTCAAAACAATTGTCAACCCCTGCTCTATACATTTAAGTTTGATATACAGTCGGACCTCTATATAATAAAGTTGCTAAATCCCGAAAAAAAGTTCGTTATATGGAAAATTCGCTATACAGAGGTTCATCTTTCCATTTTCTTAATAAACTACTTAAAAAGTATTTTAAATTCATGAACACTATATATTTAAAAAAAGCGATTATTCACACCTTTTTATAAATTAATATGTATTTATTTTATCTATCTTACCTATCAAAGGAAAAGAAAGAAAAACTGCACGAAACATTTCTTCACTCCTTTATCCACTTCTTGAAGAATCAAATTTTTTTCTTTAATACTCAAGCACTTACATTTTGACATTTTCGAGCTACTAGAAACGAAGTTACCAGTACGGCTGATCAACACTACAAATGAACCAAGACAAAAGGAACGGTGACACGAGACAGCTCCACTGAGGGTGAAAGGGGATATGGAAGATGCTTCTAATGAACTGGACATGGGGGGTTAAAGGTTGCACTTCTTGGATGAAATGCCTAGAATTCTGTTGCTCTCGATGAGCTAGGCATTTAATAAAACCAGTTCAAGATTTATTACCATTATACAATGTACTATAAGAGAGATTATATAAATTGAAATGTCGAGAAATACTTTAGAAATAGGGAGAAAAAAATTGAATTACAAGAGAAAAAGTTCGTTACATAGGAAATGCATTTTGCTATTGGGAGGTGATTTTACGAGGAAAATCATGAAATGTTCTTGGTTCCTGGAAAAAGTTCTCTATATAGAAAAATTCGCAATATAAAAGTCTATAATATGGAGGTTTGACTGTATATATATATATATATATATATTTACTACGAGTTTCGTTTAAACATTACAATAAAGCTTACATTTTATTTTATTTTCCCTACTTTATCTCTCTGACATTTTGTTAAGATCAGTTTTGGTTTAAAATCTGTGTGAACTATATATAATCATTTTTATTTATTGATTAGCTTTTTGTTCAGTCTGAAAAGCATTGAAAGAATTACATTTCATTTTACTTAAGACTTGGTTACTAAACTTGCAGATCTTTTTATTGACTGATTCATTTATTTTTGCAAGTTTCTTATTTTGTAGTTAACATATACAGACAATTACACACAGCAGTGATTTTTTGTTTTTAGTAGAGTCCGTAAAATCTTGGTTCCCTGCAGAATATTTATTTGTCCCTCTCACCCTTTTGCATTTATCTTTCTAAGTTTTTACATCCGGTTTTAAAAGAAATTGGCTATTCTTTAAAAGGGTTTTTGAGTTCGGGGGATGAAAAATATATATATACAAACTCTTTAAATCATCCTAGCTGGCAAGTAACCCTTCTCTGGAGACCCTTAGTACTCGGAAATTCTTTCACAGATCCGATATCTAAATCCACCCCTAGCAGATCCCTTTCCCATTTTACCCTTTAGCGAAAACAATTTCCTGGCTTGTTATCTGAGATCGACCTGTTTTATGTTATGACCTTTTACTCCCTGCCTTTTACAGTTGCTTCCGGAGGAGGTACTTTTACAGCCCCGGGTCCCTTTTTCTCAAACTGGATAATGCTTTCATGAAATTTCGATTGAAGGGGAGGAACGTCACATGCAAATTTACAGAGGTCCTTGCATTTTATTGCTGTTTTACGAGCGCCTATGCCTTTTGGGGAGCGAATCGAAGAGAGGAATCAGCACAGAGGAGGAGCTCTGACTAATTTTGCATTCGACATAAATTTTTCCTCAGAAGCCCTGAGACTGAAAAGCGAAAATTACTTTTGTCTGGAGCTGGGAGTCTGGAAAATTAATGAGTCGGCTGCTTTGAGAATGTAAATCTGGCTTTAAGAGATTAGAACCCCACTATAAAATTCGTGCAGGTGTGTTTAGAGAAAACTGATTAGGCCATCCTGCTTGAGTTACATTCGAATACTATCTGTATAAGTTAAGACTGAAGATAACATGTGTCAAGGGCTCAAAAATGTTAATGAGTTTTATTATAGAATCAATTGAGAATCATCTACGTTTATTGAATGAAGATTATCATATCTGAGACAAATAAGATAGCAACTGAATTTAAAAGAAACATTGAAACTACCTTGCGTGTGTGATTTTACTATAAATCAACCCTTTTCTTACGTAACTACTATACACCATTTTTGAAAACATGTTCTATTTTTCAATCATAATGTATGTTTGAATTTTTTCACGTTTAAAATATAATTTTTTAGAATTCTTTGTATTTGCTTCCAAGTTGTTAAGACAAGAGTTTTTGAAGGTCGAGTGTCAGTCATGCCGTTTAATAAGAACCTTTATATTCTAGAATATAAAAATTATTATTTTTTTACGGTTGACTCTTCTCGTAACGAAAAAATTTTATTAATAATTCTTTAAGGACGTTCTAAAAATACCTTAACTTTTTTAACCATTTGTCTTTTTACGACCTTTTAAAACTAGCAAATTAAATGCAGAAACCAATCTATATCAAATATAGTATTGCAAGAAAACTTGAAATTTGGAGCTATTGAAACAATTTGTTAATTTTGGTAATAAGCCATTTTATTATTTAACAAACTTTTGACTCATCATTAAAATTTGATTGAAAATTTATACTTTTTATTTCATAATCATTGTGTATTAGAATAAAAATAATAAAAGAAGTAACTTTTAAAATCGAGAATTGTTGGCTTGCTTTACATTCAGTTAGAAGTATATTTATGAATTTAAAAGTAATTTATAAATTGAACATAGACAGAAATAGCAAATTTCTTTCGAGTTAGAAACATAAATATAAACCATTTAGGAAACAAATGACCGAAAAAAAAACCCCTTCCCATAAGTTCATATATCAAATCGTGTTTTAAAGATATACTTCAGAATTAGGACTGTAGAGAAGTATTTATATTATTTGTAAATAATTGGATTGTAACAAAGGACTAATCTAGGAAATAACTTTATCATACTATTTATCTTACATGCATTGCTTTCAGTTCAAGATTGAATATATGTGTATTGTTTTTGTTCTAAAAAAACACAACAAAAACAACAACAAAAAACTGGAAGAACTAAGAAGGGAAACCAAAAGAAAAATTAGTTCAAAACTTTTTCAAACAGATTTTCTTTATTTAGCATAAATAAAAACATTTCAAATAGTCCAATTTAACTAATGATAATACAGTTTATTTTTGACCTCTTACATGGATAGGAATTTATTTAAATTTAAGTCATGCAAATAAATAATTTTTCAATAATTATCCATTAAACTGGCTCTAAATAACTAAATATTAAGTAATTTCCTAGGGGAAACTTTTTACGGGTTTTTTAAAAGACTACTCGAATAAAAAAATGGTTCATGTAAATAGTTTAAATGTTCTTTAATTTATAACTTGATTGTTTTTAATACGCTACTGTTAGATTTCTAATAAAATACTGATATTTTGATAATTAACGAACACTGTTTACTCTTTTAACTATTTCAGCAAGATAGTTCAGGATTTTTCTTGAGAAAAGGACCCACACATTCCTTCCTAAAGCAACATAAGAAAACTCTTATCCTTCTTTATCGTTCAAGCAAGTACGTGTATTTTTCACACTTGATGTTGTGAATTTTGTTCATTATTTTTTTAAAAATATATGTACTTCCTTTAACGATTTTTTTTTGATAAAAAAAGCTCATTGTAAATAACATTACATGAAATATATCAAACATATATTTTTTGCTTACTTAAAGAATCCTCTGAGCTTTAAGCAATAATAGGAGTTTTAGTAAGTAAAAATATTCAATTCTGCATCTTCAAATGCTTATAGTAAAAACAGCTTCGCCTTTTTATGAAACCGTAGGTGATGTACTACTCCACTGACTGAAGACATCAGAAAAACGAAGTTAAAAATAATAAGAAAGCTTAAAGCATTTTATTATTTATTAATATTCCACTTATAGTAACTTCTTTTTAAATTAATTATTCCCCTTTTTATTTAATATATATACAGTTTCCATTATTTTATATAATTTTAATATGAAGGATGTGTGTTTTTGTATAATGTTAAAGAATAGGACTCACACACAAAATTGAATAAATTTTTGAAATAGAAAAGAACTCCAACATTAATATTATTTTCTGCCCTCACTATCCTATATCGAGATTAATATTATTATTAATTATATTACTTATTTTTATTGAAGTTGAACCATCCCCCCCCCCCCCGATATATGAGATGTTTCATATTTTGTCCCTTATGCTGTGACACTAAATGAGCTTTTACTTTGGATGTTAAAAGAAGAAATTGTTATCTTATGTAACGTTTTCAGAGAGTTTAAAAATATGTTATAATGAACTGATGTTTGTATTATAATGTTGGGAATTTTCATGGGACATTTTTTTTATTTGAAAGTTCGTTCCGAATTTGGTTCACCTTTTTCTTACATTTGGCTAAGATAAATTTAAGCAAAATGAATAATCAAAGACTAAAAAAAATCAATGAATTTAGCTTTTCTAACAGATGTTTGTGTGTCTTTGCCGTTCTTAGATCTAATTACTGTAAGCAACTATTAGTTTTTTATTCCTAAAAGTTTTCTTTTTTTATGTCGTCATATTATTAGTTATAACTGAAATAAATTTATATTTTTCAATAACTTAAATGACTTATCACACACGATAAGGTTTTTTTTATTACTAACATTGTTTTTAAATACTTTAAGTTTAATGCGCTTTTATTTTCTAACCATAATATTTTTTGAAACGGAAAAAAATATTTTAGAAGTCTTAAAGAAAATCCAGAGAAAAACTTTTCAAGTTCTATTTTGAATTTGTTTTGAAAAATATTTCTTGACATATATCCTATGAAAACTACCAAAACAAATTTGCGCAAATTTTAATTCACATTAAGCATACATTATGTTCCATTGGAAATCACTGAGTCAACCCTTTTGGTTATGCATAATTAATTATTTAATGTCATACTTCTAAGCTACACGAGAGCTATTGTAAGTTATTTTGAATTTATTTAATAAATTCAAAATGTTTTTCAAACAAAATTCTCATCAGACAATTGAAGAATAATATTTATTTTATAAAATATTCAGAAAATACGCAACTTCCATGCATTATCGCATCTTAAAACTACATTTTAAAATAGATTTTTGTTACCGTTCATTCAGTTTTGTTACCTTTAAATTCATTAAATATTAATCTAAAATGATTTCATGCAAGATTTAAATGAAAAACCTGAAATTAACGCATTCTATGAACACAAATCTAGTTGTTGATATTGTTGTTGTTTCTAATCCCTAGTTGAACTATCTAAGACTAGACCAATTCCATCACACACACACAGTCCGTATACTTCCAAAATTTAAGCACTGTAACATGTGTTCAGGTGATTCCTGAGAGCAGCAATACACTTCGTGCAGATCTTAACAACTTTTAGACCTTGTTCAAAAGTGAAAGATTTCAAATGTCTATTGGCAAATCGAGATATGCAAGTCTAGTTTTCTAGTGAAAGCGATTGAATTCTAGTGAAAAGTTTTATTAAAAAATCAATGCATTAACCACTTACATTTATTTTAATAATAATTATTAACAATCATATATAAACAATATGTAGCAACATTATTTAATCAGTTATACTGAAATAATACTACAGTTTTTAGCGATAAAATTGAAATTTTTGTTTTGATAATTTTGTGCTTTTTGTTCTTCGATATTTGACGGTGTTTTTTTTTCGTATTAATTTTAATGAAAAAAATGTATTTTTCCCTTAAATTAAAGATTTAACTGGCTCTTAAGAAAACTTACTTATGAATATGAATTTTTCAAATCTGTATCAAAATAAATGTGCACAGAAATATTTGCAATCGTTTTTTCGGATCTTTTTGCTCCCATTTCAGAAATTCCTTAATGCTAATATCATTAAAAAGAACTGTGAGAGTATTTCCTGCGTTTAAAGTGAAACTATAGGCAGATGAGACAAAAATTAATCTGATGTTTATTTCAACTAGTGACTTTTTATTGAATAATATGGCTTTCTTTATTCTGTCAGTTTCTTTTTATAGATCGCTCTTTTGTTCTGAAAAATTTGTGTTTTAAGCAATTTTGCTTAATATCTATCGAAAGAATAGGATGACTTTGGTATAACAAGTTCAGATATGGAAGGAGATTTTAGAAATAGAATATTTGTGGAATCATTTATAAAGAATACTGCTTAAATTCCAATCGGGTTAAATGCCTTAAAAATATTAAGAAGGTTTTCTTTATTCATATATATTTATATGCAGGTTCAATATACGAATTACTTTTATATATGACATATTTCAAGAGTCACAGAAGTGCATAGGATTAATTTACTTGTGGCAAATAAGGAAAAAAATATTGAAGAAATTAAAAATAATATGGAGGTGATGCTTCTAGAGAAAACTAATCTAGGGACTAATATCAAAGTTTCATAAGATTGCAGGGGGAACTATTAGGAACTTTTATTTGTTACTAGAGTAATATTTGGGTGACTGAAACTATAGGTCATTTATTTAAAAAAACGAAAATAAGATAATTTTGCGTAATTTTTAAAAATACTTCATTTTATTGTAAAAGATGGATTTTTCCGCCAAATGGAAAATTCATATTTCTTAAGCCAATTTTAATAGACAGCTTGGAGAAATAAAAAAAATCTTAAAAGCTATCGATAAATATATATAATGTCCCACTAGAGAGTTTTGGAAGAATCTAAACACATTTTACTAAAAATACGATAATTTAAAACGTGCTTGAATTTAATAAACTAAATACCTTACTAAGATTTTAGAAAATTAGGATTAATTTAAAAAATAATATTTCGTATTGATTCAAATATAAAAATAGTAATAGGTTCTAAATACTATTTTAAAAGAAGTTTATAACTATTCACACACACACAGGGCTTTCTCACAGGTTTGACAAAAATATCTAACGCTTAAGAAAATATAATTTTTCCAGAAATTACGTGGATAAAATCAAATGAAAACATGTTTAATTTTTTCTTCAATTTATCTAAAGAATAAAAATTATGAGCCATTAAAATATGGGAGCCCAGTTTTGAAGACAGAAACATTTCGTCTCCTAAGTTCAGATGTTATTAGATTTTAAAGAATGCTTGTAATTTTCTTAGAATTTTAAGAAAATAAATTATTATCTCCCCTTATAGTCATGACTTACAAACTTACATTTAGCGTAATTTTGTTACTCTTATTGACAGTTAAAGACGTTTTTGCTCAACAAAGTGACCACAAATAAAATAAGACAAAAAATATACTTTTACTCATTTTCACTACATTACAAAAAAAAATGTAAAGTAAATGCTATATAAAATATCCTATACAGATGAGAAAAATGGACATACAAAAATCGGACTTAACCCTTTACCTACTGACGGTACTTATAGGTACCACTCACTTTAAAAATACATAGAATAACCCTTTTTACGAATTGATGATACTTAATAGGAATATTCTTTGAAATCCACTCTTCTACGATATATGGCAGCACGGGTTCTATGATGAGCATTTTAGCGGGGAAGGCGAACAGTTTTATGGCAGAAATTGCATTTTCAGCTGACGTTTTGATCGGATTGCGAAGGTTACCATTTTTGTGCTGAAAAAGTAGTTAATGTCAAAAGGTGTCTTATTATTTTTTGTATGTTAATGAAGATCTTAGAAAACGATTTGACTGTTTATTTTAAGCGAACAGTGTATGTAATTAATTTTACGGCTGAATATCTTTAATTAATTAGCTCTAACGGATTAAATTTCCCAAAGTTGAGTATTTTGTTTATGTATATCCCTTAATTTTCAATGTAGTGATTCAAAAAAATATCGCATGAAAAAACTGCAGTAAATCATAATGCGGTTGATAAAGGGTAAAAAAGAAATAATTTGATTTAACAGTCTTCCAAACATTAAATGTACATAGTAATATAATAGTTAGAAAGTGCAATACAAATACTTTAGCAATACTTTTATTGAATTACGGTAATTATTTTTCAGTTTAGGAAACATTTTTAAACGCGCGTCTATATGTATTTAAAAGTATCACAGCAATAACAATATTAAATGTAACACTAATACATATATACGTAAAATGTCTCTAATTCAAAGTTTTGTAACTTAGAGTTACAATTTTTCCAATTGTTAAAATAAATAAATAAATAGCTATATGTATTTCACTTTTTTGAAATTTTACCTGACTTCAATATTTAAAATGTAAAACCGGTTTTTTTATAAACGTAAGCTAAACATAATTTAAGGACCGATAATTTTCAAATATAATTAAATAATCAGAATGCCTTACCTTATATGGAGAAGGTTTAATGCTAACAGAACATTTGAAACAAGTATAAACAATGTAGAAAATTCCATTCATCAAGATTTTAAAATCTAACTATTTCCCCAATTTGCTTAACTTTCTCAAAGACTGAATAAACATGGTCTTTAAACTACTAACTGACAACAGAAATACTGAAAAATGTCAAATGCAGCAGACTTAAAAATACTAGAAAGAAGGATTGTTGCCTAAGGGCTTCAAACAATAGTAACATTTACTTGGCGTCAAGCCTTCCAATTGTCATGTACAATGAAAGGCGTATTTCAGCTTTTGCAATTCCGAAATAGCTTAGCCAATCTGAAAGTGCCAATCGACGTGTAAAATGGGAGGCTTGAGGCGTTTAATAGCAAATGAGTGATTTCTCTTGTGAAAACGAATGAACTCTAGTGAAAAGTTTTATTAAAAATCAATGCATTAAGCACTTACATTTATTTTAATAATAATTATTAACAATCATACGTAAACAATATGCAACAACATTATTTAATCAGATGTACTGAAATAATACTATAGTTTTTAACAATAAAATTGAAATTTTTGTTTTGATAATTTTGTGCTTTTTGTTCTTCATTATTTTACGGTGTTTTTTTTTTTTCATATTATTTTTAATAAAAAACATGTATTTTCCCCTTAAATTAAAGGTTTACCTGGGTCTTAAGAAAACTTAATTATGAATATTAATTTTTCAAATCTGTATCAAAATAAATGTGCACAGAAATATTTGCAATCGTTTTTTCGGATATCTTCGCTCCCATTTCAGAAATTTCTTAAAGCTAATATCAGTAAGAAGAACTGTGAGTATTTCCAGTTTTTAAAGTGAAACTATAAGCAGAAGATACAAAAATTAATCCGATATTTATTTCAACTAGTGACTTTTTATTGAATACAATGCCTTCTATATTTTGTTGGTAAGAAAATAGAATCTATAGTTAAATATATTTCATCATTCAAATTTTGCATCATATAACTGTATCACGTAAGAAATTATGTAATGTACATCTTAATTATTATCTGTGAATTTCGTGTAACAAAGTAAAGTGCTTTAAATTATTGAACTTTTTAAGATAATGCAAAAGTTATTAATGAAATTCAAACAAAAATATGAAAAATGAAAATTGCAATAAGAACTTCTTTAATCGTTTCTCAGCCTATTTATATACTGTTTTTTCCCCAATTTCTAATTAACTAATCTGCAAAAATTGTGCAACAATATACTAACAGTTTTCAAAAAATATTTGTCTGAAAAGGCTAGATTTTAAATTTAAAATAAACGTTTTTTAAAAAATTTAATTACTAATTTCCATTATATTATAAAGGTTATTTTATGTTCGATCAGTTTATTTTAGATACGAATGCATTTTTATTGCATGAAAATTTCTATAGTTGTGTGCAATAGAAGGTTTTAGATTGGTTAAGTAATCAGTGACACATAAATAAAAAAGCAATAGCGATTTTAAAATATTTTGCAAAGAGTACGAAATTTTAACAAACTGCATTTAAAAATCATCAGATTTAATTATTTTTATATAGTAATTATAATGTAAATTCACTATTTTATTATAAATTTTAGTAATATATTCTCATACACGAATGAATATAATTCTAATATTTCTTTATTTAAACATATATAAAATATGAAGAAAAATGGAATAAAATAATACGCAATTAAGGACCAAAGTTCTTGGTTAACAAGTAATTACTTTTTAGTGCAATAATTCTGACTCTTACTGTTTTGAAGACAGGAAAATAGGAAACAAAATTTAAGAAATTGTCACTCGAAAAATATTTTTTAGATTTGGCTTGACAAAATTGGGATTGCTACTTTCTCCAGAAAACATTGAATAGCATAGTTAGTCCAGTGGTCTTCTTCTGTTGTCCAAAAAGTACAACATCCAGTTTGTATTCTAACAAAGTGAGCAAAATGTTGATATCAGCTCTGCTAGTTTCACATAGTTCTTCGTAAGTCTTGCGCTTTTATCTGTAGAATCTTCGATTTTTCTTTTGGATATCTTTTCTCCTTTTTAAAAATCTATAGAAAGATAATTAATAACAAGATATATATATATATATATATATATATATATATATCAAATTAGTAAAATAAATAAATAAAATTTCAACTCTATATAATTTTTAATTAAAAAAAAAGGATAATAGTTGTGTAATAATGTGATTGGTGTGTGTGTATAACTTAATTTTCTCTCACAGATTCGCACCCCCTTGACTAAAGATATAAAAAAATAAAGTTATAAGATATCAATAATATAAACATAGCAGTAAAGGTATAGCAAAGAGTAATATGAACAATTTATCAAAACAAGAAATACAAATTTTTCAGAAATTCATCCTTAGAGTGAGAGAAAGAGGCTTTATTCGATAGCAAACGGCCTTTAGAAGAATCAACTCATATTTTTGAACGTCTTATATTAATATCAAGTTTTTTTAACTTCAGTGAACTATCACATGTCTAATACTCTATCTTGAAAAATACTTTAAGAGTATATTACAATCAAGGAAATTCCGCAAATAGCTGTTTTTTTCCCTCTAAATTCTACTATATAATAAGCGTTTACTGAATTAATATACAATTATGAAATTTATCGGCAACGTAATAAAAATCTCAGTAAATTAATTTCTTTATAAGGGGACTTTTCAAAGGATTAGATTTTATCGGTTTTTATTTTATATTTCGCCTATGTGTTAATCGTTTCGAAGGTTGTAGTAGCAACTATTTAAGATCTAAAGTATTCTTTCGTTCTCGGAAACAAATTTCTAGTTTACTTTAAAATATTTGGAAGTTTCCAAAAATTTAAATCTTTTATCAAATATAATATTTCATCAACTTCCACAGGTGTCATAATGAGAAAAATTTTTCTCAAAACTTCCAAAATAGTAGGAAATTACAACTGTAGTTTTTAACAGCTACATTTGTTAGATTTTTTTCCTTCAATCATTATGGCAGGATTAACTTCAGATATTGGTATGAAATTACAATAAAATGTTTTACAAGCTACATTTACTTAAGGTATCCGACCAGGTTGAAAAAGTGCTTTTTAGGTGTTTGATGTTTGGTGTTGTTTGGGATTAGGGACAAAATAAATATAATTATTGAGAAAGTAGGACTAATACATAAAACTAGAGAGTTTTTAAAGTTGTTTTTTATAGCATTTGCTTTATCTAGCTTATATATATTTTTAATGAGTTTTTTGAAGAATGAAATTTTTGCTATAATTTGTGCACGAAAAAAGGGATATCTCCAGAACAATCCAACCAAATTCAATGAAATTTATAACATGTATGTCTCTGCAGAGTGTAACAAACGGCAGGATTTAAGATACCTATGTTTACTCACATTTTACAGCCATTTTTAGCTTAGAACATGCAGTAATTTTGATGAAAAATCATTACCATTAAATTTAATGCTGATAAAATATTTATTTCTTAAAATATTTTTTATTCTGTGGTTTGTGACACTTTAGAGGGATCAAGAAGTATATCAATGAAATTAAAATTGCATAATGTGGAATTTATTATTGTTTATGGCGTTTTTCTTAACTTTAAGAATTTGGTTAAAATTTCATAAAAATAATATTTTTTTTTCAAAAACAAAGGGTTAACATGTTATTTATTTAATAATTATGACTTTTTAAGCCTATTTATACGCTTTAAAATAATAAATTTAATCTAAAAATCAATTTTTGAAAAAATGGTCTCCGAACCTAGTCGGATACCTTAAGGAGCAATTAAGTATTTTAATAATTTAAATATTCGTACTTAAAAATAACTACTTTATGTCATGAATATTTTTCTAATTTTTGATACCTGTGTGTGTGTGCCTAGACTAGGGGTGGGCATTTAGTCGATGGCGGTCAACCGGTGGACCTTTAAGACATTTTGGGGTGACCGCCTGAAAATTAGCAGTTAGTAAATATATACCGAAATATTTAAGATTGACTGACAGTATGCATATTAAATCTTCTACTGGTTATAACTATGAGCACTAACTTTAAATAATGATTTATTTTTTAATGTATTTTGAATTGTTTCGTGACAAATGCATCATTTAATATTATTGTATTTGTGGCTATTATTAATATGTTTGTATATTCCTTTTGCTTTAAACGTGATCTTGACAGTGTAAGTTTATTTTATTTTGGTTATGTAGGTATATATATATATATATATATATATATATATAAGTACATATTCTGTATTTATATTAGTGTTATAATAAATATTGTAGGCTTTTTCCTTATTTCACCTCACTTACGCCACTGGGTGGACTGCACCACTTTGAAAAAATGAGAGCCCATACCCTGAAAAAGTTTACCCGCTTCTGGTTTAGACCCTTCCCTTCCTTTTTTTCGATATTAGTGAGAGCATGAGGCATTGTGTAATATTACTTTAAGCAAATCGCGTCTTTTTTATTTCGTTATATATATATATATATATATATATATATATATATATATATATATATATATATATATATATATTACTCTTTATT
Source organism: Trichonephila clavata (assembly GCA_019973975.1). Taxonomy (NCBI): domain Eukaryota; kingdom Metazoa; phylum Arthropoda; class Arachnida; order Araneae; family Nephilidae; genus Trichonephila; species Trichonephila clavata. Next base: position 211,049 of record BMAO01016681.1, read on the forward strand.
AAGGAGATTATTCAGCATTCAGTTTGAACTAAAATTACCGTGATATCAGGCATAAGATGAGCACCTATACATTCAAGTTGCATTTTTTAAATTTTTAGTTACATTCGCCGCGCCCCCTTTTTCCCGAAGAAACCTGAAATGTACCTACGCAATGCTCTTATGTTTTGAAGTCATTTATTCCAGGTATTATCCCAAGCTTTGGAAAAAATGGTATACTTCTAGAACTAGTCTAATTTTTTTTATGCTCATCTCTTATTATTATTATTATTATTGAAGCTCTAATTTTTATATACCCACCGGTAACTTTCGATTTTATTTTGTGGGTTAAGAGTATGCATTATACGCCGGATTTTACGGTATGCATTCTTTTCGAATTTTGCGTCTTTTATGAAATAACGAAGAATTTAAAATGAACAATAGAGTAAAAAAATATTTTTCGAATGTAATTTTTAAATATCATGCTGATGTGTGCATATGTTTTACTTTAATTAGAAAATGTTTCTAGAAGTATTGGTTTAGGGACCATAGACACGTATAGTACTACTATTGCTGCTTTTTACTACTATTACTGCTAATACTTTTATATATTCTGCTTTACCAAAATAAAAACAAAAAAAATCGACAATTAAATTTTCTTACATTTTAAAAATTGGAATTGAGGGAGAGATAATGTATTGTTCTATAAAAGCTGCATTGATCTGACTAGCGATTGGTGGGATGCAGGCTTAAGACTCAATTCCATAGAAGAACACTATATTAAATAATAGAGGGAAGAGTCAAGATGCACACTTTAAAATCAACTGAGCTTCAATGTTCTCTCACGTTATGATGTGGAATATAGGAAATTCAAGTATGGTTAGAAGTCGTTCACGTGACGGGATTGTGACTCGAAATTAAGACCTCCACCACCGGTAATTAATAGGGCTAAGGTCTATTAAAGGAAGAATTTAAACTTGGTAATATACTATACCAATAAGAATATATATAAGAATAATTTTTTAAAGACTTTTATCTTCTATATTTTCCGCTAATATATTAGCTGACTAATACATGATTAAACTATAAAAAGACTTACGATACAATGCTCTAATAATCCTCAAAATTTTTTATGTTGTTTCATTCCTTGCGTTACATATATATATATCATATTCACGCGTTTAATAAGAGACAAAACAATTGCAATTGATTTCAATGTTTAGGATCTTTCTCTATAAGTTATAATTTCATTTGTTTGAATTAAAGTACTACGAGAAGTAATTGTACATAAAAAGGGCCATTAAATATATATATTAACATCGAAGTATGAATTATATACCACTTAAGCTTTTTATTGCAAAGTATTATAAAATTATTCATATTTTCTGTCATTTTCTTTACATACATATCTTGTTTACTCACCTTTCTCTTGAAGTAAACTTGATTCTTTAGTTGCAACTAAATCCGTTTTTCTTAAGAACCTACTGAAAAAATAATCTAGAGTAAGAAAATTTACTTTCTTAAAACTAAAGTTTTTAATTTTATAAATAAAAGTTGAAGAGAGTCAATTGATTTAGAATACATGTAGAAATGTAAGATATATTTTAACATCAATTAAATTTGTTTAAAAAAATAAAATGAACAGCGAATATTAAGGGGGTAGGTTCACGAAACAGGATCTGTATCTCAGTAATGTTAAAAATAGGTATTTTTAAGGAACATTTATAAACATTCTATTGAAAAAAAATCTCCAATTTTTTTACTGATTATTCTTTGAACCATAATACATACGTTAATCAAAGATTTTATAAATAGGATATCTAGTTATTTCAAAAAAAAAATTTTGAACAAATCTGTTTTTTTTTTTTTTCAAAAACAGTGAAATTTTATGATGTTTAATGCTTTAAACTAAGTCATAATATTTTTTTGAAAAAATTCCCCCATTTAAGTATGTATTAGAGTGTAATTATTAATTATGGAAAGTTATAAGCTGTTAAATGCAGTAGTTTAGGAACAAATGTTCCTTATATGGTAAAAATGTTAGCTTTGAGAAAAATGGATTTTAGTAATGGATTTAGTGGACTTTGACAGGTGGTGAAACATTATCAAAAAATACTAAAAATACTTCTACTGCACGTAGAATGATAATTTTTGCACCATTAGAAGCGTAGAAATTCATGTTTTATTAAAATGAGAAAAGTGAAAAATGTGTTTGGGGGCCGAAATTCATGAACCTACCCCCTAACAGAGTAAGGTTAGAATGAGTGAAAATGCTCATGCCATTTTTATTTATGAGAAGCCTTATTCTTTAATTTGAGAAAAACTAAAGGTTAAATAAATATTTTATTTTTTATCCCATCATGTGCAATCGAAATAAATGTTTTATAAGTGTTTTATGAACTACAAAACAAGATTAATCGAAAACATAAACTGTACCTTTAAAATTGTTTAGATAATAACTTTATTTCTTAAAGTTTCTTATACTCTTCTTTTTTGGTTTTCAGAACTATTGATAATGAAATTTGGGGATGAATTTCTGTTTATTATTATATATAAAAGTTGAAAGAAAAAGTAACTTTGAGTTTACAAATAGTTAAGTAATCTTTTACTAAAAGATTTGATCATTCATTACATGACGAAATTATCAACAGTATTCTTTTGAATTTTCTTCATTGCATGTTTATATTTTATTGTTATACCTGGAATAGTGATTTTTGTTCATATTTCGACTTAAATTGGTAGTTGCAGTTGTATGACAATTTCAAATTTACTTTTCCAGTAGCTACTTAGTCACTTTTAGGGGCAATCTGAATGATTATCTGAACCATTTTAATTATTGTTTTGAGGCTTCTTTTCTACTGTCTTGGATGAAATATTTGAGTTTATTGATTGATTATTAATGGTGCCCTCTGAAGCAGTAGATAGGCTATATGGGAAATTTATAGTATTGATAACATAAATTATAAATGATCTTTATAACAAATATTTATATATTAAGTAACATGAAATATATATATATATAGCAAAAATCAACTATTACTAAATATTATTGGTGTCATTTGAAAATCCTTTCATGTATTATTTTAAATAGTTTGGTATAAAGGGAAGAAACAACTTATGTTCGTAAATAATTGAAATTACTTACACAAACACATTGTAATATTTTTGCGAGAATAATTTTATTCGACTTTGAACCCGTTTCAAATCAGAAAAGTGTTTCCCTGCATTTTTTTCAGTTGAAAATCTTATCAACATTCTGGAAAAAGTGAAACGGATAAAGTTTGTATTGTAGATAACCAGAAAAGAGATTATCAAGACATATAAAAAATTTTTTTAACCATAGCTCTCTTTTTCCACTCACTCTAATAAAAACTTTTAGATTCTTTTAGTTCCGGAAGAGGATAACAGAGTTTGTTTTTTGCTGATATCTATTTGCTCCGGAAAACAAAGGTATCGCATCTCAGTATATAAGCTGAAGAAATAAATAGTTTATAAGGCCACCCAAGGCTGGACCTCCGACAGAGATCTTATTGTATTATCAACAGTGATCTGATTGCATAAAGCTTAGGACTCCAGCATGCCAAAGTCACGAAGAATAAGAGGATGAAAGCGATACCGCTATTTCTCTTAACTCCATGCGCGTTGGGTCCGTTGCCTTTCTGTTTGCTTTGAGGCACCTGTCAGTTGCTCATAAAATCTTCACTCTGTTTATGTTGAAAGGAGGTCAAAATTGCATATGTAGATAAAAAAGCACCCGTGTGTCAACGGCGTCATGCCTAAAAATGTCCAGCCGTGAAAACAGAGCGCGTTTTTGGACTCGTAAAAGCAAGAACTTTGCTCAGAAAAGAAAAACGGGAGATAATATTCATCGGTTCAACTAACTTTGAGCTATTAAAAAAGAATTGCATTTATATTTTGTAATTGTTATTCACATACAAGATATCATCTTTCGATAAACAACGGTAATCGAATAAATTAATCTTAATATGTTTGTTTTAAGCGTATTTAGCTTAAAAGTTATAACGGTTATAAAAGCTATAGATATAAGGAGAGAACTAATGTTAAAGAAGCAAGCGAAATATATTTTTCCCTTGGAAAAATAAAAATCAATTTAGTAAGTAACATTTAAACTCGAATACTAAGCAGTTTTTTTTTGTTTGATAATTATTTATACTTGTTCTTTTACTTAAAATAATACAATTAAAAATGTTTTAAATGTTTGTATAACTTCCGTTACCACCTCAATTATTAGCACCATTAAAACTAAACTAAGCCAGGACTATAATTTCTACATTAGCTACTACTTGTTGTTGATAAAAACTGTAGGAGAAACAGAGAAGAGCTTAACCCCTTAACTTGTACGGACTACCAAAAGCTAGCAAACAACCGGATTGCCCCTCCACTGTACAGGTACTGATTTTTCTTTTTTCTATCTTTGTTTTGCACATATTTTTAATTCTTATAGTGAGAATATTAGTGCTAATTTTTTGTGATATGCAGTTTGTCCATGGTACTGAAATACTTCTCATCCGGGATTTTCTTTGTGGTGAAGGCGGGAATTTTTCACTGAAGGCAGAAATTTAGATTCTAGATTTAAGAGAGATTGGAAAGGCAATGTACAATTTGTTGCTGGAGAAGAAATGGAAAGATAATCCAAAAAAGTCAGTATTATCTCTGTCACCATTGCAATGTAAGAAGTATTACACTATGCTTCCAAATGTGTGTGCTTCATCGAGCTTCAAATTGTGCGTGTGCACATATATATATACTATATACACACACACATACACAAAATCCACAACAGTGTTTGAAAAAGAGGTACGAACAGGAAATTTATATTTAAATATGAGAGAAATTCTTTTAAGATATATGAAACATTCGTCATAGCACGTAGAGCGTTCTTGTAAAAAGCAAACATTTAGGGGGGTTTGTGTTCCATAGTAATAAAATAAAAAAATAGCGCGGAAACTCTAAAATTGAAAATTAATCTAAAATTCTCCCATTTTCACATTCTGTTAAGCATTATGCTAATTTATTTTGAATAAAAAAAGTGTACCTTTTTTTGTAACATTTTGAGCAAAAAAATTGACAGCTCAAAGGATTCAAAGACATTTCACTTAAATTAAATAGTGTGCTTTCTATTATTGCGGTATCTGGTACGATTACTAGGCATTCTAATTTAGATTTATCAATTCTTCATTCAGTGAACCCATGATCATTACCCTCAGATGTTATGCAAATATACTAAGAACTTCTGTGGAAAGTATCTTCCAGCTCTTTATACATAATTTTGTTTTTAAATGCAGTTAAGATTGATGTCTTGACCAGGAAATTAATCACACTTTCCTTTGCAGATTTAAACGTGGATTTGACATGGAATACATCGAAAATAGACTTAGAATAATTATACGAACCTGTAAGTTAGTTTATTTTCAACTCACAGATTGGTACAATTTCCATTTATATCCTATTCTTTAAATTAATTATTTTAATTATGTTTATCTCGAGTTTATTTGCTTTACAATACAGCTTTTAGCTTATATCTTTTAAGCTAAGGTTTTGAAAGTTAATTATTTAATAAAGGAAGAAATACTTTGTTCTCTTACTGTGTCTTGTTTGAGTGTTTGATGCGTTTAGAGCCTTTGGATTATTTGAGCTAGTTAATCAAATAAAAAGTTTCACCTGATAAAATCAACCTGAAAGGAAGTTTCTTTTTTCTGATGATGAAGTTCTATACTAATTAAAATTCAGGGGGTATGATACGTGAAGTAGATATTGTATTTTAAATTATAATTTTTCCTTTATTATTAGTCAAAATTTTTAAATGTCATAGCGCAAAATCATTGTAGACTTATCTAAAATGTATGACACCAAAGGAAGTTAAATAATTTCTAGAGAAGTAAATCTTTTTTTCTCTAAAAATATTATCGCTTATACACTGGCGTAGCTAGTCTTGAATGGGCCCTGTATCAAAACTCCTTATGGGCCCTTTTTTTGGAAATAGGAGCTCTGCTATGGGGCTATTGATAATCTTTTACGGTTTTTGCTTACCTATGTTGGGGTCTTTGTAGCTAGGGGGCCCTGTATCACTGATACGGCAGTAACTACACCCCTGCGCTTATACTACTTTATAACTTCTCTTCAACAATATCTAAAAAATTCAAATTATAAACTTTTAAAACCCAACTCGAAATATAAAAAAATAAAGAATTAGAAGAAATGTAAAATAATTGAAAATGTATTGAAATTTTCAAAAAATGATGGAATAAAATTTTTTGTTATAATACATTTGATGATAAATTTTTTTATGTGATTTGCTTTCATTCAACTGCCTTTTAATAAAGGAAGCAGTTTTATAAGACATATGTTACTTTTTTTAATAGATATAGAAAAAAGTAACATGATTATGGGGTTACAATAGTGATTTTTCATAATAATGATATTTTATAAAATTTTACTTAATCCATTATATTTTCAAAGGAAGGATTGTAAGAATCTCAATTTTACATCGAAATTAAAAATTTTTAGTCGAACTTATCTTTAACCACATTTATTAAAGGACATACTTAAATGTGAGTACATGAGAGATGTATTACTTAGTATTGCAAAAATTTACTTATTATATAAACATGTAACAAATAGCAGTTACAAAAGCTTATGCATAATTTTAAGTAATAAGTAATATATAGTTCAGATAGAGCACTTGATTTAAAGAGATGTTTCACTCACGTATTATATAAGCCTTTTTTTTAAAATCAAAATAATGTGTGCCTTTAAAGAAGTCTTTGAACCATTACACACATTTACTAGTTTTAATGTTTAAAAGTTTTCTTAGAAGAAGTTGAAGAAAATTGATAAGATAAATATGAAGGGCACATATATTATAGTTAGCCGCAATCCATATTTTGATAAGTTCGAGGTTCTAACAAAACAGACTTTCAATAAAATTTCACACATCTCTTATATCACTTTCTCTCTCAAAAATCTAATATATCGGGGAAGGATGTTGTTCACTATAACAGAGGGAAGCCATAAAACCCACACGGGTGGCAAAAAATAAGGCAAAACTTTCATGTCTAGAAGGTTTTTATTCGCCTCCAAGGTGGTGGCAAAGGCAAGAACTTTTTGAACTCTTTCGATGCAGTGGATGCAAACGTAATAGTTCTTTTCAGAAACTTTTGCTTTTTATGACCCAGGGCCCCAATGGCAAGGAAAAGTTTTTTGGGTCATAAAATTCTTCGAAGATTCAAGTGGTGCTGGTGTCGTATACGTTCCACGCCCTAAGTCTTAGAAATTTCAGATGGCAATAACGAAGTATTGCAGCAAGAGAGGAGAAATTTATTGTTTCCAGGATTGTTTTCTATTCCCTTTCCAAACATTCGACATAATATATGCTCTAACTTTCGCTTTCTTTCTTTGTTTTACAGTATTTTCTACGCTCCTCCCACGTAGTAAAATAAAACGTTTGACTTTAAAATCTGCAGTACAAATATCCCAAACACAATTGATTTGAGACGGTTTCAATCGATTATAGAAAGAACAAAGCTTTTGAGTCGTTTTATGGCAAGAGTTGATGTTTAAGTCCGATAATGAAACTTGATAGAAGAAGAAATAAAACAACATTTATAGTATAATACTTTATAAACATCATCAATCTATTGCGTATTTTTCAAAAGAAGTTCTTCTTTTAGTCAAAAGCTTTGATTCATTTATGAAAAATCAAATACTTCGAAAAGTGTATTAGGTACTTCAATACTTCAAACTGAATCCTGAATTGAAAGCTTCAATAATTGTTAATATATATTTAAATTCGTTTTACTGTAATGAAGATCTTTTTTTTAAAAAAAATTTATTGGGCGATTAGATGGAGGATGCTTTGATTTGTGACATGTAATCAACTTCTGGTAAGATTATAGTAACAATAACAAAAACTCCTTTTAAAAAAATACTAGTTAATTAGCTGCCTTTTACACTTATAAATGAGAATGAAAAGAGTTAACATGAATTTTATTATTGCATTGCAACTCATTGTAACATATAATGATAGAAACTAGTCCATTATTATTAAAATAAACAGTGATTCTAAGTATATTCAGCTATTAATTAAAACAGCATGCGTAATTTTTTTTACATATTATATTATAGAAAACTTTTTAAACACCATTAATACCTTTTTTATCATGCAATGAACTTATAATTAAAATTATAGTACATTAAAGTCTTAATTTTTTCTCGTAGAAATGTAATATTAAGTAAAATTGAGTGCAGGCAAAATATTAAAATGTGTGATTATATCTAATCGATATTCATACTGAAAAAATTATCAATAAAATTCTCTTTCATAAAAAAAACTACAGTAATCGATAAAATAGTGAACAAGAGAAAAAGCACAGTTTTAAAAACGTTAAAAAATATCAAATTCATGCATTTGCAGAAACTAATTGGATGTAATTTCCCAAGAAACGTTACAGATATAGTTTTGACCCCCCCCCCTTCCAAGCATTTATTTTTAAGACTAATCTATTGCTTAAAAAATGGAAAAGAAAACTGTGGTATAAAATGTGATATTCAAAAGTATATTCTGTCCGTGTGTTCTGTGTTAGATTATTTGAATATTTATAATACAAAGCTATAGAGAAAATGCTATTTTGTAATTTAAAACATAAAAACTCATTTCTTTAATATATCTCTAATTCAAACTGAAAGTATTTCCTATTATTAAGGGACTAAAATAGAAAAATTAGATAAACATTTTTTTAAATAAATATACATGAGAATATAACTGAAAAATGAACAATAATGTGTCTTATTTCATTAAGAAAGTAAAAAAAAAGAATGTTTTTATTCTGTATTAAAAGAGCAGGTAACTATTCATTGCGCATTTTTGAAACACATTTTAAAGCAATATTTAAGATAGTACATTATTTATAATCATCTAAATTCTCGCCGAATAAGCGGAGATTGATTCTCAAATATCCTCCGCATGAAAAAAATCTCTCCGAGGCTTCTCTCCTATCAAATTGCTTATACAGATAATGATAGACTAAAATCTATTTGAAAGCTGTGTAAAAACTATCCATTCTTGTAAAAAATAAGGTAGTATTTTTCCCAGTAAATTGCCCCCCCCCCCTTCAATATTTCGATTTTTGTACTTAAATTAGAACGATGGGTCATTTTACAAAATTATTTCCAAATATTCAACACACACTTAGATAAACAACTTTCGGTTTTTTATTGTAAATTACAAAGGATATAAAATGGAGAAAACATTTAAGTCCTTTTTGGAAATCTGATTCGAAAAAAAAAAACATTTTTCTGAGTAAAAATATTTAAATATCCTTTTTTTAACAGAAATAATAATAGTAGCATTTATTTTAAAACATCAATCAAAATTTTCTTTTGTCTGATATATTTGGAAGCAAGGTGCTGCACATAGCATAACATTGCAATTTTTACTCATTTAACGACTCTCTTTTCTTTTCCTTTTTCCTTCGCTATCCCTTTTAGCCCAACACACAGTGCAGTATCTTGTGAGAGCTTCTTTTTTGATGATGGGTGGGCAAAACTGAGAAAATATGACGTTCGTAGAGTCGAAGAAGTTCTTGGTCTACCCCATTTTTTATATTTGTATCACCATGATAACTTTCCATAAGTCTTATACTTGTTTCTGAAATCCAATTTTTTTTCACCTCAATTTTTTTAATACATAATATATGCGTTCCAAATGCTGATGCAAATGGAAAAGAATACTCTTTATAATATTTATCAAAATGTTCTATAAACTTAATATAAATTTATGAAATCAGGATTACGGATTGCAAACCATTTCACGGGTGCAGATGGCGATCGCATATATTCAAATGTGAAAATTACAGCAGCATAAAATACGTCTCCGCACGAGTTATCTTGTTTGTACACAGCTCGGCTAGTTTAGAACAATCAAATTAACTCGATCGTGCACTTTAAAAGGTTAATAAAATCTCATCAAAAAGCAAAAATCTATGAGTTTTTTTACAAACATTTTTAAAAAACATTTTAAGCTTTGAAAACTTTGTTTAATTCTTTTTCAATAAATATTTATTATGATAAGCTTTAAAGAAACTTGTATTTTATATATGTACTAATCTATATTTATTCTTCTGAAAGTTGAACTATTCAGAAATAATTGTGAAGATTATTGTACCAATTGAAATATTTTATTTATTTTTAACAACAATGTAAGAAGGAAATCAACGCATTGTATATTATAATTTTTTTAATCAGCCAAAATTATCCCAAATTCATAATCTAGTTTTGGCACATTAGTTTCATTTTTATAGTTTAAGGTTATTAGTCCGGTTTTATACTTTCATGATAGAAAATAGTCAATTTAATCAAAACATTGCTACCATCAAAAAACAAGAAAGTACCATATGATTCTATTAATTTACAACATAGAAACAAGAAAATACCATATGATTATATTAATTTATAACTTTAATGAATACTCTGTGTGATTCTCTTATAGCGTAACAACATTCGAAATATGGATTCGAATAATAAATTATATGTGAACACATTTCTTTCTGTTTTGATTGTTTAATTCTAAGATTTATTAAATGAAATTAAGATATTTGTTGAAAGAATTGTTTTACTTTAAAAACAAAATTTGTTTTTTCCGCGTCCGAATATTATTACTTGCAATGAATTTATTAAATGGATTGGTCTTATTAAAGTTGCACATTTGATTCCTGGAAACTAGTTAAAATTGATTGATAAGGCTTGTGTATATACCAGTCATTTTTAATTCGTTAACTTAATATTTATCCTTTTTAATCTGCCTTTCTTCTTACACGCAGGCTAGTCTATAGATTTGAAAGCAATAAGATGCGATTTAAAAGGCAAAACATAATGAAAATTTCATTGTAATTACATATTTTTCTACGATTTCTAGATATTTTTTTAAAGGTCAGAAAACCCACTATTGAATAATTGTATGAAATAATAGACGTAAAAATGTCTTCAGAAATTTGCCAGATTTACCTTTACAAATTACATTCGCAAATGTAATTTAGGAAAGACTTTCAATATTTTGTCCTTTCGAATGAGCTTTATTGCATTAAAATCGATGGATTAGCCTATATTTGAAGAAAATATCCATATACAGAAAAAATAGAAAAATAATATTTCCATAGAATTAAAATTACGTTCACGAATTCAAAATAGCCCGTAGATGGGACCTTTATAAAAAAATTATGAATGCACGTAAACTTAAGGATATAACTAGAGATATACTCAAGAAAATAACTAAACATTATCTCAAGAAAATAACTAAAGATAAATTCAAGAAAATAATTAAACATTATTTCAAGTGAATAAATAAAGATAAACTAAAGAAAATGACTAATTTAGAATAAACTCAAAGATATAACTAAGGATAAGCTCAAGGATATAACTAACTAAGGAATAATTCAAGGATATAACTAACTAAGAAGTCTTGAAGCGTTATTGTTTGCTTTCCGTTGCATTTTTATACTCAACAAAAACGAAACCAAATACATTCTAACATTATTTTCATAAAAATCAAGTCAAAACTAAACATCATTATCTCACAAATACGTTCTGAGAGAGGTAGTAGGTTCTGTAGGTATTTTAGTAAGTTTTAGTGTAATTTTACAGCTACATATTATATTTTATACTTGGTAATTAAAAATTTTACTTTAATCATTATTAAATTTCTAGCATATGTATTTTGCTACATTCAAATTCCACATACTTAACTCAATCTTGCTCTGTATTATCTGTATATGATGCATCGAAATACAAATATTTATAGATTCCATTTTATCTCCACAGGTATCACAAATTTTAAACACTTTTTTACTAATAGATTGACTGAAAGTCAGAAGTCTTCCTGCTCAATATGCTATTTCAAAAACATAAGCACTCGCCTTATAATTTTCTGTCTCATTGGAGTCCCACATCAAAACCAATAAAAAATTTCACATAAGCAAAAATATTTTGTCATTCAACTAGATATTTCCTAACACAAAGAATTCATTTTTAAAATTATTTTCTGGCATAGTAGGACTACTTTCTCATAATATTTTTCGCATTTCTTTATTTTTAAATTTAAACTATATAGAATCTACGAGTTATTTAATCGGGGTTGGAATATACTAAATTGCATTAATTTATTTTAATACCCGAGTTAGCAGTCTGAGTTGACTCGGGTATTAGAATAAATTAATACCTGATTAGAGTCCTGAATATAAATATAACTCCGTTATATTTTTACTCAGGAAAATAATAAAAACAAAAAATATATGAGGAGATATATCCTGGTAACAAAAAGTTTTGGTTTATATAAAAGTTTCACTTAATAATTTAAAATGTATTTTTTCATAGCTTTAAACTTAAACGACTCAGTATGCTTAAAATGAAATTCGGGTTAAGTACGTGTAGCTCAAATTAAAAGGTAGAAAAGCAGAGGACTCTGTAAAATGTAATGTATTTTTACTGAAACGATAGTATAATTCGCCTTTTAAAGATAAAGAGTTTTTCTAGATATTTTTCCACTGGACTAAAATAACAATGCTCGGTTAAATTTGATTCCTGAATTACTCTTAAATTAAGAAAAAAGCATTTTTAAAGATTTTAAGTAAGTATATATATTTTAGAAATCAAATTTGTAATAAAATGTAGAATTATACATGAAACTTAGTGATTATAAAAATAAAGGAATTGTGCTCAGATATTTAATGCAAAATTTAACGTATGTATTTTCTAACCTTTATTTCTTTTTTTAAAAGTGGAGTAAAATAACAAGGATTTAATTTCTTAAAACTACTTAAAAGAAAAGTGATTAAAATATTTTTAATTCGTAACATAAATTTAATTCATTTTCAAGGGTTCTTCATATTTTCATAAGAATTTTTCAGAAAAAGAAAAATTACGCATCATTTTTGAAATTTTGAAGAATTTATCTATTTATACATATAAAAAAAGGCATAAATTATTTTAAAAAAAGGACAATCTTTTCATAGAAAAACACCCATATTTTTAAAAACTAAAAGAAGAAAAAATGGTTTTTTTAATAAAGATTATTAAGAGTGTATTGAACCAATTCTTTTCCAAGTAAGATATAAAAATGAAACGTACTTGGATAAAAACCATTTGTGTTTGAAAGATATTAATGAAATTTAAGCTTTTAGAAATTCTTAGTTTTGCTTATGAAAAGATATTTTAGGGTTTTTTTTTATTAGAAAGCATTGAAATGTAAGCATATTTGAAGATTTCATTAAAATACGCATAAAGGCATAAACATATCTTTATTAACATTAATTTCGCAAGCTTAAAAAAATCTTTCATAAGAATTGAAAAATTGATAGGAAATATGGACACAGCTAGAAAAAAATTAGTTTTCGTATAAGGATAATAAATTTATTTAGATTACAGACAAATGATAAAACTACACCATAATTTGATAATTTTTGAAAAAGACTTAAATTTTCTTTAAAAAGGACTAGAATCATATTGAAGTAAATAGGTTACAAGATATTACTCACACAAACTATCTAAACTAGATAAAAAAATTTTTGAATATTAATGTAAAGGGCATTATATCTTATGAAAAAAATTTGCTTAAGGGGTCTCAGGACCCTTAACATATATCTGTGCACTCGAAAAAAATATCCTTCTTGAAACCAATGTAACTTAGCAATAAAGCAAAAAAATCATTTGAAATTTTTATCACATATATTTACATTCGTTCTCAAATTTCCGGAGAATTTGAGAAAAATTTTAAAAATTTATAAGGAAATAAAAATTTGAAAATTAGTATTTTACAGCGCGCAAGATTCTGAAGTACAAAATTGATCAAAATTTACAAAATTAACTTTACTTGGTAAAAAAATGTTCACTTTCAAAGTTATACTAACTTTTAAAAAATTTAGAGAAAAAAAATATTTTTAAATACAATTACAACAAAAATTTTAAAATTTTAAGAAAAAATAAATTCAAATTGAAAAAAAAAAATTTTATTAAATTTTTTTTTGAAAATTGAAGTATAAGTTATGAAGAGCCATATTTTGAACACGTGTATGAAATTTCAAATCAATATCATAAATAGTTTCTGAGAATTTCTGCGCGCAAGCTAAAATTTGTTGTTTTGAGAAAAATGAAGTTAAAGATACGAAATAGATAGGGATTTTTTTAAGTTTAACTAGTTATTTCTCAATAACTTCGGAAATTTTTACAGTATCAACAACATTTTGGTATCAAAATGCTCAGAAATGTTGAGGCTTTAACATATATTTTTTTCAAAAAATTGAAAATTTGCAATTTAAGAGTTCTTAGAGGTCTTAAACATTTAATCATCGAACAATGTTGCGAAACTTTTTAACAAATTAAAGTATGCAGCTTCGAATACATAATTTTTAAGAGATGTCTATGGTTATAAAATACTATTCAGACGCTGTTATAATAATCTGACAGCAGTTTAAAACTTATTTTTATTGTAAAATTTTGCTGGGTTGTTTGACCTTATACTATTCAATTCCGTGTGTTATTATCTCATTTACTGTGCATTCACGTTCTGACATGACGCAGAATACATAACGAGTGCCAAAAGCATATTTCTATTTAATCCTAAGGTTTGTATTGTTTTCTTTATATTTTAAAATTTTATTGAAAATTAGCTTTAAAATACGAAAATTATGCACAATTAGCATAATTTTCGATTTAACAGTAGCATTTTTTTTTTTTTTGTAATTTCATTTAGTTATGATAATTTTTTTTACTAATCCCTATTTTTTACCTTATTTATTTTAATATTATGAATAAAATTCTAAAATTAAGTTTTAATTTTTCTTTTCATAATCTTCTGCTTTTCTTCCATTTAAATCTTATCTTAAAATTTTTCCATTCGTTGCCTAAATATAAAAAGCTTTTTAAGAAAACTGACATCTTCGTCTATTTCAACGAGGCCTAAATATGCCCAACATGAATAAAGTCAATTTAGTCTTCAAAAATAATAATCGGTTTTTTTAAAAAATTATTTAGGTGACTTCCAAAGGAAACCATTTGGTAAGTATATTGACACATGCATTATTGCTTTTCCATTTCCAATTTTAACGCATTTGTATTGCAGTTGAGTAAAAATCGGCGTTTTATCTAAAGATCTGTATGTTATCAAAGCTGTCTAGTTAGTTTTTGATAAAAATCTAATTCATGTAAAATAGGTTTTATTAAACAATATAGTCAAAATTTAAGTGTTCCATTAAAAACTGGTTATTATTTCGTTCCATCCACTTAAATTTGATAAATTTGACCCTTTCTGCTCTGGGAAACACCCTTTTTAAATTGGTGATTTTCCGAATATAATATTATCTGCATATTGTTGAATTACAATATTATCTGTATTTTTTTCTACAAGATGTTAAAATAGAACGTAGCCGAATGCAATTACGTGAACGGGGATGATTAGGTGAAGAAATGTCAAGTCAATTGATGACAATGATTTAAATTCTCGGGCTGTATTCTTATTGTTTATTTCAGTTTATTGTGTGTCGTGTAATAATATATTACTATGTTTTCTCACATGTTTTATGTTATTTGGTAAGTAGAATGTGCAATAATAAAGTATATTTGAATAAATGGAAACACTAATGCGTGATAAAACTACACCTTGCTAATGTATTTTTCTTATGATTTAATTTATTTTGCATCTAAGCAATTTAAAATAAATAGTTACACATACTAACATTTGCTCTTAGAAACTTAATGGTCCTGAAAAGGTTTATATAAGGACTAGTAGCTATTCCTATAGTTAAAGGTTTTTAATTTTTAATTTTACGAAAAATTTTTAAAATTTATACAACTAAGATTCTTTTTTGTGTAAGCCCTGTTTTATACTAAATAATATTTTGCTAAAAATTTCATTCCGGAAAAACTTTTTCAGAGTTTAATATTTTCTAATAGCCACAAAAAAAATGCGAAAAATGCATTTCCAAATTAGTTTTACTTTGAAAAATAGTATTTTATTAAAAATAAGTTATAAAATTTCCCCGTTTCATAGATATTTATTGGATAACTTTGATTTCAAATAAAATTTGTAAAATACTGAGTTTTTTTTTATATATTAGTACTAGAGTAATTTTTTATTAAATGAGAAAATGAATTCCATATTTTTGAATTTAGATCTCTATACATTATAGATTTCATAATACAAAAAGATGCTTTATCTTTTGAAAATAATATAAATATTTCTATAGATATAAGCTTCATAATTTTCCTTCTTTGTGTAATGATAATCGCGTACCACTAGTTAACTACTCAATATAAGTTTCAATCTTCATAAATTTAAGTTACTATCTTTGCTGTTTAACCTGAACTTCATATTTTCCGTTCTGCTTTTTTAGGATATTTTTTTGTTCAGAAAAGTCGAACTAGAGGTAAAAATCTGCTACACACAAAAATGCATTTCGTTAATTTAATTATTTACGAAAAGAATACTTCAAAAATGTTACTTTGGAAAAAATTTTCACTTTTAAAATAATATCGTACCTTATTACGTCAAAGGTTTTTGGAATAAAAAGCAATATGAAGATTCTAATTTTCCTACAAATTCCAAGTACAGTTAGTAAATTATCCGATTATCTCATGATTTTTAATGATTCTACTTTGTTAAAATATTCATATTATTTTTTGCCAGTATAATACTTTAACAATTTTTAGTTGTTGCATTAGTTAAAACTTCGAAAAAACTATATTGATTGTAAAATTTACTATAAAATGTACGTTATTTAGTAAATTCAGTTTTTACAACATGAAAAGAGGAATGACGTTCAGGATTACTTCGGAAAATTAATCCTTGCTCAAAAAGAGTTTCGAAATACAAAAATAAATACGTATTATAAATAAACTTGACAAATGTCTCGATTCTAAAACATAGTTTAGAGTACATTAAGTTATGAAATTTTTAAAGGAAGTGTATTAAAATCAAAATTTTTACATATAACGAAACAGCTCCTTTTTCTAAAACTAAGAAATAAGTGTTTTTGAATATAAAGCAAATAATACAAGAGAAATAACTACCTATTTTGCACTTGGCATCAGTTGTATCTAATGTTTTTAAATGGATTGTATTAAATTTTATTTTATAATTCATTATACATGATCAGTTTGTTGAGTTTCTATATAAAATAAGAAAATTATTTAAAAATCCGGATGTAATTCTAATAATTGAAACTAAAACTATCTGCAAGAAGTATTCGCTCCATTTTTTTAAACCTAAAAATTCAAAATATATTTAAATATTTAACTGAGTGACATTTTCCTTGTTATTTAAACAAAGTTCAAAAATCCTCCTTTAACAGTGGCTTTTCTTTGCGTGTATATATTTTATCTCCGATGTGATGACTGTATATACTAATATTTAAAAGGGGTACTATAATGCGCACGCGCGCTTATATTTCCGTTTTTCATCACTGGTTTTTTTTTTGTTGCTAATACAGGTTAACGCTCATTGCATTTGCATTTGGATTGCAAATAGAAATATTTCGTGGTTTATAAGTAAATTCTGTACCTAATACTTTTAAGCATTCGATGCATTGACGGGAAATTCAAACGGGAAAAAATACGTAAATTTCAAACCAAACTTCTTAAAATGCCTTTTTTTGCAGTTTTGAAATATTAAAGGAAATTATTACCATTTTTATCAACTTTGTAGTTAAAGCAAATCAGTAAGTACAAGAAAAGGATGAACATATTAATCTCTGAAGATTATTTTGTTTTAACGAGGGGAAAATACAACAGGTTTATATCAAGACTGTAAATTGAGCAGAAAACATAAGTGAAGTTAAATAATAGTTTCGAGATGTTTTGAAGAAAAAATATGAGATTTTCTTTCTAAAATTTTTGATTTTAATTGCACATTAGTGTTGATTACGGTTCTAAAGAGAGAATAAATTATTATTAATCAAATCCTACCTAATAGGAAAGGATGTTCTCTGTGGTATGGAGATTATGAGATAAATAATTATAAAATAAACAATAAAATATAATAAAATAAACAATCTCAAAATTTAATATTGTCATAAAGGGGTTGAATTTTCGAAAAAATGGAAAAAAGCTTAGTTTTGGCTTGATGATTTTAGAATAAAAATGAAATTATTTTTCTACAACATAAATAGCCAGGAACGAGGATAACTGATGAGTAAGTACTGAGTATGGAGTAGTACAACCTGTGATGCAAAATTTCATAACCCCAGTCCCCTCTCCTACACCGTAGAGTCAGTTTTAATTCAAGCCTTTTTCTTCCTTCTGCTTATCGTATATTTCCATTTCTACAATAGGTTTTTATAAAACCTAATACTAAAGAAATTGTTAAATGCATCTGATGTTTTTTCTCGTAACTATTCAGTAGGTGTCCTCTCATCGTTATAAATGTTTAAAAAAAGTATAAAAAACCTGTTTTTCTCTTTAATAAAAGTTTCTTTGATTTTTTTACCATAAAAAAAAGCTCGAAACTTCATTTCCCTTGTGGCAATACTTAGCATAAAAGTTAATTTTTTGTTTTATTTTCTCCCTCATCTATATGCAAGAGAGTATCTTTTCCGCATAGATAGTTTTTAAATTCCGAAAATAATTTCGATCCACTCTAATGCGCATCATATCTTAATGTTAGCATAAAACAGATAGGGGAGAATATAGATAACTTCCAAGAAGATTATATCTTGAAGAAAGTTTTACACTTTTAAACTAATCCTTACGGCACTAAAATTGCGCACTTGTGTGATTTATAACATATTATTAATTTAATTTAATTATAATTATTTTTTAATTTATACTAATATTTGTTCAGGCAAAATTATCTTTATATTACAAATAGGTAAATAATGTGTTTCCAGAATTTGAGTCAATTTTTCCACATTGATGGTAAATGGTTCGTTTAGAACAGTGAACCCCATAATATGAACTGAAGGAGAAAAGCCTGAAAAGACAAAATTATATGAGAGAAGCCATAATAAATTTGAGGGCTTCCCTCGCAAATCAACTATTCAGGCTCCAGTCTACATCCACACAACTGACTTTAATGGTAGTAGGAGGGCGGAAAAGAGTATTTTAAAGGAAAGTCAAGCGCGACCTCAATAAAATAACGTATACTCTAGCCTGGGGCTGAAAGCACTAAAAGTGCAATTCCAGGTCATTAGGGCTCTTGTGGTCGACTGTGGAGGGCGGTCTAAGACAAGAAATATCTGCATATTTCCTGTACTGGGTTATGGTCGAAGAGCGAATACCGCCTCTTGTCTGGTTTACGAGCCTCTTGGCTGACCGAAACTAGCCCCTTATTCGGCCGCAGATACTCTTCACAAATAACGGAATGCCTATCTCTTATTTTCATTTTTTTGCGACCGCCTGTTATCTGCCTTGTGGGCTGAAAGGTCACTTAGAGTAGGGCTTCGCTTTCACTTACCTTGCCCGTTATTATGATGTCTTTCTTAGATCCCTCGCTGCTCAGGTCGCTTCATTCAGGTAAGGTTCTCTTACTCCTATTTTGATTTGATTCTTTAACAAGATGCCTCGCTTAATGGATAGCAGATAATGGGAAATGTTGGGGATATTATATACAATATAATATCTTCAGTCGTGTATTGGGAGAAGAGTCATTCATTGCTGGGAAAAAAAAGAAAATGTAATTGTGAATATATTTAAATGCTATATACTTCGATAATTTAAGATTCTAATGGAATTTAAATTTCTATATTAATATTCACAATAAATTTTGAGTTTTCATAATCACTTGTTAAAAATTCCCTTTGAATTTTTTAAAGGGCATCAATGGCTTTTTTGAATTTTTTAAAATTTAAATTTGAATGATTTTTAAGCTTTTAATTTTTTTTCAAGTATTTTTCTGCATAATTTGTTGGTATTCAGTATAAACCTTTATACAGTAAACTTGACAAAAATCTGAAATATTAAGATATTTGTGTCTTCCCATTCCATTATGTAAGCTAATTTAGAAAATAATAATTTAATGCGAAATAATATATTTAGATATAACTAAGAAAACATGTTTAGAATTGAACATATATGTGTAAATTTTCCATGCACTCAAATATCCAAAACTTCATGTAAAGATGGGATTTTAGTGTAATTTACTCAAAGTAAAAAACAGACAACATTTATGCTTAAACAATTTTTTAAAATGATTTCACCCATTAATGAGCATGAAATTTTTTATGCTAATCAATGGTTAAAGAAAAATCCGTTAAATAATAATTGTAAAGGAACGGAATTTCTTAAATTTTAAAATAAACTATTTTTTCATTAACTTACTTAAATTTCAAATGTAATGAATAATAGTTGCAATACTTTATGTCTAATTTAATTAAATTTGTATTTATTGTGGTTTTTATTTTTTTATACTTTATATTCCCAATTTTAAGCTCATATTTGATCAATTACTAATTTTTTACACAAATTTAAAATATAGCTTTTGATATTAAAATGCTCCAAATGCAACACAATATATTTTCTTGAAATACTTGAATAAAATACTTACTTTAATTTCCTTTTTTTGAAATTTCAAATGTTTTATTACCATTTCATTAGTATTTACAGGTGATATTATTTTAATTATACATTAAAACACACAGAATTTACCTTTTCAAAAACAGCTTTGATTGTAGAATGCATGAAATAATAGTTCAGTAATTAGACTCAAAGATGCGAAATAAATTAAATAAAAAAATACTTGCCGAAATAAATAAATTACTTATATTGTCGGGTTCTTTAATCATGATAAGACATTATAATGCAATAAAATAAAAATCTGCATTTATGTAAAGAAGAGATTAAAAAAAAGTAATAACGATTACAAACTTTTTTAAGAATGACAGAATCTCCATTCATTATATTGTTTTGATTCAAAAATTGATTCTGAAATTTAGTAAAGGAAAACTAAAACTGGCATTAATTTGAGAATCATTTGCATACGAGAAATAAAGTAATGAATTTAATTAATTAAAATACTCACTAAAAATACTTCGTAAGGCAGTTTGCACTGCTGTAGAATTTCCTTTCCTGCGTGGATCGTAACATTGTAACAAAAACAAACTTACATACCTGATTTGAAAAGTGTGGGACGCAGTTACAAATCAAACAATAATATGTCCCTTTCAGTTTATTTAATGTTTTCTTAAGAAACATTTTATTATTTATATTTACATTAAACAGACAGAATTTATTGTATTTAAATGTGTCTTGCTTCGCTTGCAAAAAATTAAACAGAACTACATATGTGAAATAAATTCTTGTTTATATATACCTTTATCTAATGCTGTACTCTGTTTCCCAACTACGAAAACTTATTCAATCCAGGTATATACTGAATACAATACAATATATTGTATTCAAACATTCAATTTTACTTACTCAGAAAAAAATTCTTATTAATTTCACACTTACACTTAAAAATATTTCTTTTCACATAGAATACCATGATATGCTTTACATCTTGAAAATATTTAAAAACAAAGTCAGCAACCTATATTCAGAAAAAAATATGTATCAGCCCTTAATTACACACTCCTTGTCGAATGTGTTAGCTTTTTTGAAATTCAGAAGTTAGACACCCAATTTATACTATAATTCTATTCACAAAATTATGAATGATTAAGTTTTAATACATAACCGTTGGGTAAGAACCAATTGAAATTACTGAAATATGTTTCAAAAATAAGTATGTTGAAAAAAATGATTTCATATATAATTTTAAAAATAAATATTGAAGCTTACATTTCAAACATTTTCAATATTAATCATTTTTAAAGGAATTCAGGTTGAGAGATACTCTACAAGAAAATGTATTCACACAATGAAATTTAATTTCATTGAAAAATTAACTATAAGTATCTTTTAAACAAATTTTAAACAACATGATTTCAAGCATAAAAAAATACCGTTTAATAACTGTGCTCGTTTCAAAATAGCGAGGCGTCATCATTTATGTAGCTGCATTTAAAAATTAATTAAATTAGAAAAAAATCATCAATTTTCATGCCTTACTTTTGAGGGAATATAGGAAGATATACTTAAACGCATTTCTCAAACTCTATGTAATGAACTTTATGTGAAAATTTATATACATATATACATACACACACACACACCCACATATATATATATGCATGTGTGTGTGTAAAAGTTAACCTCTACTTTACAAAATATTTCTAGTAAAATCTCTCAGCTTGTACAGGTTAACATATTATTAAATCTAGTCGCTCAAATTATTCGAAATTTACTCACAAATATTAATTTTGTAGAAAATTGCGAGGTTGTGGTGGCCTAGTGGTCAAAGTCCAGACCCGTGATTGGCGTGTGATGAATTCTAACCTAGAGCCGCTGAAGATCCAACGTGTAGAGGGTGGTTAAATGTGCCGAGGCTCAAACATCCTCGTGTGGTATCAAAGAGAAGGGGTACTAGCTCTTCCTTGTCATTTGACCAAAATTACGTCACTAATAGTCCGTGCAACGTTAATATAACTCTCACTCACTCACTCTGTAGAAAATTGCTTTTTTCCCATGTTTAGAGCATTGATGTTATCTTGCTGTTGGTATTGAGATAGGAGATTGATTGATTTTTATTTAGCGTAGTATTTACCATTAATTTATGTAACACTTCACCTTTAATGTTTCTTTAATTAAATTTTATATTTCAGAAAGCAAATTCCCATAACTCCACTTAAGGTATCTGACTACCCTAAAATTGTGAATTTTGCCAAAAAATTGACAAATTTTTTAAAGTTTTTATTTTATAGGCCATCTTATTAGATTTGTAAAAATACTAAGTCTATTATTTTCCGTTCACAATAACAAAAACTACAAGTATTTTAGTAAATGCAGATGTCATTACTTTAAGCAAGATGCCATGCATTAAAACGCGTTTTACTCGAAATGTGTTTTTTTTAATGCTCAAACGGGGACAGCTATTGCTAAAAAAGTTTTGAAAATAATTAACTGAAATTTTTTGTGTATGTTCTGTATAATAGTAAAAGTGTTTTAACTTTCAGATTTATCAATCACTGTTTTATTACAAAATTCACAATTCCTTATGTTAATACAAAATCACTGTTATTTTTTAACCCATTTCATATAATAACTAAAATAAAGTGCTCTAGTTTTTGTAAAAATTAAAATATCTCTGATCTTGAACGTCATTTCAAAAATGAATAACATAGCAATACATCAGAATTAAAAAATTGAAAATTTGTTCATAAATTTTTGGTACAGAAAGGGCCGCGTTAATGTTATTTTTTGTAAATTTTTACCAATTTTTCCCATTTTAGTAATAATGATTTATTTTTCTCTTCTTAATTTTAGTATATTTTTCTTAAAATGTACTAAGCAAATCTAAAAACCACAAAAAAAATCCCCCTATTTCCATTTTTTTAAAAAAGAAGTAGCCTAGCAATTTTTGTCACGAGCTGAGTGGAGGATAGTGTCCAAAGGTCACCAACTTAACATTTGTAGTTGAGAATAATGGGACATGTGTGTAACAGAACTTAACCTCTTTGCATGGAGCTATAAAAGAATTAGAAAAAATTGATACCAGCTCAGATGTCCTTCCCATCACTTTACAGTGGTTGAAAATTATGAAGTTCATAGCTAGTAGTCCTTGTATTGGTTTAGAGTGTGATGTTAAGTAAAGAAAATTGCATTTATATCTAATAAACTTACTTTTTAAAAATGTCTATTTAATAAAATCATAAATTTAAAATAATACATTTTACTATCACTGAATTCTTATGAATGCTAGAATAAAAAATAGTTGTTGAAAATTATAAAATCAGTACAACCTTATTTAATGGAATTTTATATATCAACTTTTATACTACCTGTATAAGCAATATCATAAAAATTTATTTTCCATCTAAGGACAATGCATATATTTATATATATATATATATATATATATATATATAATTATTATTATTTTAGCATCTCTCCAGAAATGACATTCAATAGTTTACAAAATAGATGTAAGTTTTTCTTTAGAATTATCTTTCTGATTTTTTCGTAATTCCGTCAATGTCCATAACTCTGAAGATGTTTGTCAAATAAAGTCCATGACAAATTGTTCATCTTCCTTCCATTTAAAAAATTGTCAAATTTATAGAGAAGTACACAGAGTGTCACTGAGAATTGTACCACGTGCCACATGTAGCACGTGTGTCTCATAGTTTGCCGGCCCCTGATCTAGAATAACTTTAGGGTTATTTTTTTTCTTGAAATATTTAGTTCAAATAATAAATTGTTCTAAAAGCTATTATGTCTAAATGATCCGAAATTACTTTAGAGGTTTCCAAGAACAGTTTATCCCCAATAAAATAATTAATCATTTTCTAAAGAGAATATCTTAGAAAAATTAAAAATTAATTGGAAAAAAATAATGAAAAAAAAGAAAGACGTATTATAACTCAACTTCTGAATAATGCAGTGTTAACACATTTGTTATTTATTAAGATATATAAAAATGTTCAATACACAAAAGTTTTTTAATAAAAAAAATAATCCTCTTTTTAATTATTTCCATGAAAACTTACTTTCACAAATAAAATGTCTTACATGAAAGCACTTCTTAAATAAACTTTTAATCATGTAAATTGAATCTTAAGTATATTTAAATAGTATATATTACATAAACAGTAAATATAACTGCTTTCATAGCTGAAATTTCTTACATGTCAATGTTTCTTCAAGTCGTTATTTACGAGCCAATTCGTAGATCAAATAAAATATTACATTGTTCATATATTTTAAGGGACTTAGAGAATTAAATTATGAGTTCCCATTTCATGGTCCTTTTAAGCTATCATTCCTTTAAAATTGTAGATTTGACCCTTGACAATCACAATCATTGTTACCGCTTTCTTGATGTTCTCTTTTTGTCACTCAAAAGTGAGCCGAAACCCTTTAGGGGCCTCCAGAATGTCAGACCTCCCTCTTCTGTTGGATGTCTTTAAGTATTTTCATAGGGGCGAGTCCTGTATCACTGTCAGATAGATCTAGTGAAGCATAAATCAAAATCAAAGTAGAAGATTCATTACATTTTTTGTATCACACAACGCAAATCCTAGTAGCAAAGCTTGATTTCTATTTGCTTCAAAAATCAATTCAGGTTTTAGATGTATTTTTTCTTTAAAAGTCCTGCTTGAACTATATTTATTCCTGTAAAATACTTTGAAAAAGAATGTTTAAGATTGTTTATTATTTAAAAACCGCATTAAAAGATTCAGACCGAGTTATTTGCAAAAGTCTCCATGATTTGGTGACCAGAATGACATCTGAATTGAAACTTCGTTCTTCTAATTAAAACTCTTATAAAAATCGAAAGCAGAAGCAAATAATTAACCCCTTAAGCTGTCAATAATTGTGGAACACAAAACCCTCAAAATGTTTACTTTTTATAAGTACACTCTGCATGCTATGAAGAATGTTTTTCATTTATCTTAAAATCATATATCTTATGTTTGTACCTATTTTTCAATCGGTTGAGTATTGTGTGTGTGTGCGTGCATATATATATATATATATATATATATATATATATATATATATATATATATATATATATACACAATTTGAAGCATGGTATAATACTCTTACATTGTAATGGGGACAGAGATAGTGCCATGATAGTTGTCAGTCTCTTCATCTGATCATATTTGAAAAGTATGAGATGTTTTGGTTTTTTTATCGGGTAGAAATAGCAGTCGAAAGCTTTGAGCACAACAGCTGTAAATTTAAGCATTTTGCAAGAAATATTATCTATGACAAACGTTATTAAAGTATATTTTATTACCATTACAGTGAAAACAGCTACATAGAGGGTCAATTATTTCTATTTAAAGGTTAAGAAATTCGAGCTATGTTATTTATACTGAACTATTCTGACTGTTTATCGTTGCATTTTTTGCTTCAATTTAAGAAATTTTTAAGAAAAATCATGTAAGATAACTCATATTGTTTGAAGTTTTGAAAAATCTCTTCAGTATTGCTTTTATAACTTTTTTGTTTATTTATTTAAAAAATTAACTTATAATGGATGAATTTTTTATGATTCAAAATAGAAAGAATTTATTTATAGATATAAATAGTTATTTCTGGTCCACTAATCAATACCCATTTAGTTATGAAAATAACATCTTTAACTGAATATGTTGCCGTTTTTCTTCTAGTTTTATATGCATATATATTTTCATATTTCTTTATTCATTTAAAAAGGAGTCATAAATTATTTTAGGTCTTCTAACTGTTAAGTAATTTTGCACTTTACAAGGTCGAGATTTTAAACCGTTAAAAATTTCACCATAATTAACCGCAGTATCCTTGAAACGTAAAATCCGTTACCACCAGAACTCCTTACTTAGCCTCAAGAGCTATGGACTCACAAAAATCAACCGACTCTTTTTCAAAAAAGTAGTATGTCCTTGGGTCTTCTTTTTTGGTACTGACTTCGACTGTTAGCGGGATCCCGTTTTTCGAAATTTGTGAATGTTAACTTTATAAGAAAGAAGATACCTCATAATGTCATTATTTCTCCAAGTGGACTTAAATGTAGCATTTCAATGCTTGGAAAATGTAGCAGTAAGTGATATTTATTTAAAACTATGGGGAAGAACTTTTTGTGCTCTCTAGAAAGAGTCGTGATAAATTATTTTTATTATGGTAATACCCCAGTAATTATCTCTTAAGTCCCTTTTTAATATAAAACAATATTTAAAAATATGTATTACCTTACCGAAATCTCTTTTTTACAAATATATTCTCCATACTTTCATTCCTAATAAAAAAACTATTACTTGATTCACTTTTATCAATTAATTAAAGATGTTATAAATCTTATTCGTCTTACAGCAATATTATACAAAAAAACACATTAATTTTTAGTTAGGAATATACATAAAGAGAGAGAAAGTAAAATTATTGGTAAAATATGTAATTATGAACTATTTTATTTCCCCAGACGATAATGTATAGAAAAATTGCTATTTAGTTATAGTAGAATAAATTTTTGAAGAAAAGAGGATATTTGATTGAGTGAGGTGTTATCATGCTACGGGTTTTTATAATTTAAAGTGGAACTAAATCCAAAAGAGAGAATGTGGTACAGGTCTAAACACAATTAGAATATGAAAATGAATTTCCAACTCATGCTACTGTATTAAGATATTTTATAGAAATCAACAATGGTGGAAATTCTCTTCGGAATGAAAACCACTCAGGAAAACTTCTAATCTACTGTATCCCCCCCCCCCCCTAATATCTCGGCCGTACGAAAAATGTTATATGTAGAAAAACACTGTACACATGCCAAATGATGCAAAAAGAAATTGAAAATTTTTTTGACGTTTGATTACGACGAGAACTTAAAATGTGGATCTTTAAAATTGAATCCAAACCAACAATAAGATAAAAGGCAATAACCAATCCAAAGCAATGTATGCCGTTTTCTTCAGGAGTATTTTATTGATCAAAAAGCTATAATTTAGAATAAGTCAGACTGGTAGAACACAGTTGCAGTCAATTGATATACGAGGGTGAGTCGGAAAATAAGTTTCCCCTGTCGATTGTTGTGAGAGTTGTGTATGAAAGTCAAAACTTAGATAAGACAATTTTTTAACATAAGTACCAAGTACATTGAGACATTTGTCATACCGCTTGATAAGCGGTATGACAAACCCTCTTAGAAAAAAAAATCCTCTTAGAAAAACTCAAGGCTTTGCATACGGGAGTAGCGTTTAACGCTTATGGGCGAATGGCGAAACAGCAGGTGAACGCGCAAGACACCGATATACCTTTGAGTAGAGGTCGACCGTGAGCAAACACATGAATTCGGAAAAGTGGCCTGGGCTTCTCAGATCTGGCATTCTGTTATTGGATGATAATGCGAGACCACACTTGGTGCCGACAATGCAAAACTATATTACAACTCTTATTTGGAAGCAGCCATACAGTCCTGATCTGTATCTTCATCTGTTTCCGGCTTTGAAGAAGACTCTAGCCGGGAGGCGCTTTAAAAGAGTCAAACAAGTCGTGAAACGCATCTTCCGTACGCAAAGCTCTGAGCTTTTCGTGGAGGGCTTTTTGAAGCTTATCAAGTGCTGTGACAAATGTACTTGGTACTTACGTGAAAAAATAAAGTTTTGCTTCATCTGATCGAACGTCCATCCTATTCACCTAATCATGCTATGCTCTTAACGATTTTTATTCTGAAGATAAGATTGATGTAGCTAAAAAGCATTTGTATTTATCATCGATTCCAAGAAATAAATGAAACATTTAACCCATTAAAAAAGGGGTATAGAAGTGTATTGATGCTCAAAGAACTGCTCAAAATACTCCTAAAAGTTGGTAAATTTAACTTTGAATATTTAGCTGTATCGCAGAAATTTCATATTGACCTTCAAAGCTCCAGTTCCATGTGTAATTAGGTAGCAACAGAAGATTTCCAAGTAGTTTTGGAATTTAATTCACTTTAGAATAGATACTTATGATTTAAGTTTTCCTTGTATTTGGCAATTCGGTTAAAAATATTTGAGTTAAAAATCGATTTAGAATAGTATGATGACAGTATTTCATAAATTTGAATATATGCGATGGAAAATTTAAATTTACTAAAATAATTGCTGTAATCTAATAATTTACCAAGTTTCTATGCAATATTATATACTCTGTTTTAACTCTATAGTAAAATATAAATTATTTACAGAATAATTTATATTTTACTACCGTTCCCACATTACTTGGTTTTAAAGCAACAGTAGAATTTTTAATTACCGGTCGTTTCACACCATTGGATGATAACAGTTAGTAGTCCCTCTATTTTACTATTTTCCCTCATTTATAAAACAGTCCGCTCTCTTTTATAGAAATTCAAAACTTTTCAATTTATTTATTTATTTTTTTATTTTTTTATTTTTTTGAAATCAGATTTCTAGACATTTATTCTTTCTTTGTTTTGTTCTCATCTGATAAATTTTTTGAATAATTTTTTATGTGAAATTATTAGTCCTATTGGTATTTGTATTCGCGGATATTGAAATTTAAGAAAATTATCTCAGAAAAGGGGGGGGGATATCGTTTTCTTTCTATAGACACACTCTCTCTAATCACTTAACTGAAAACTTAAAAACAAATAAGTTTGAATTAAATAATTATTTTCTAATTTTTTATTGTTAAATTATTAAATTCATGAAATCACGGTTTTCACATAGTTGCACCTGATATGAAAATGATACAAAAACTCTTTTCAAGATTATAATATTTATTTCCTTAGTAAAAAAGAAAGCAGAATATTGAGTTTTCTTTTTTTACAAAAATACCATAGCGATTGACAGAAATAATGTAATAATAACTGAAGCAACTTGCTAGAAATTAGAGGAATTAGCATGCGTAAAGAAACAGGAAATCTTTTTAATATTGTACTGCACATATTACTCTGTTTAAATAGTTATTTAAAAGAGCTATATGGGCTCTTAACATAAGTGTGCGTTGATAAAGTTTTTTAAAACTTTTCTTGAAAAATGTGCTTAGATAACTTATCTTAGATGCTTAGATCACTAAAAATCAGAGAGACTAAATTATAAATAAAATGTTTAGAGTTTTTCTGGAAAATGTTTGAATCTTCATAATTTATCTTAGCACAAATCTATCTATACGCACACACAAACAAACACACACACACACATATATATATATTTGTAATATCAAGATTTCTGAAACTGTTCTCTATATCTTGCAATAGTGCATAATTAATGAATTATGGACAAAAAAAATTGTACTTGAAAGAATAATATAGATATTTACCTAAATAAAATCTAAATATAGATATAACCCAAACTGGTTTACCCCAATATTTAATATTCAATTTTATAAACTTAGAATTTTTAAGCAACCACTGCATACAGTGGGGAATTAATAAAAATATTAAGGTATTGGCTTTATATAATTAAGTACAATACAGAAATATGCTTCAAAAATGTGAAAAAAATTATAATTAATGATTCTCAAATGTAGTTTTTTTCCCGACGCGATTTCGTGTTTGGGCAAGAAGATTAAACATCATACATTATTTAAACTTAAGCAAATCAATATTATTTATAGAATTTTGTTGTACCTGATTAATAAATGTAAATCCCTTGATTTTTTTTTATCTAGTATGACTTTATTTTTTTAAACAATCAATTTACATGATTTTATTTTATAAACTCGTAAATGAGATAATATACGTTCATCTCAAGAACAGCCGAATGTTAGATTTAATACTGAAAAACATTTTATTTTTTAATTTGACAAAATGATCTGAAATATATATAAAAAAAATAAAAAGCAAATAAAATACCTATCAAAATTTTTTTTAAAAAATGAATCGGTTCTTACGCCAACATATTTGTTCAAAAAATTTTGATTAATAGTAAGAATAAGAGACATAAGCAAAGAGGATAGAGAGTGGAAAAAATATTTAAAAATAATATCTAACATTTTAGATACTACAGTTAAAGCGTACGCTTGTTGATATAGCCATGATTGACGGTATATTTTGATTTATTAACCTCTTAACTGGTTTGCCCGTACGCTGTACAGGCATGGATATTTTCGTTCTTTTCTTGATTTGCACGTATTGCTTATTCTTATGGTGATAATATTTAGTGCTAGTATTTTGAAAAGGGAATGTAGTTTGACTATAGTACTGAAATGCTTTTCATCTGCCATATTCTTTGTGGTTAGGTCGAGAGTTTTTCTTTGATGAAGGCAATAAAGTTTTAGATCTTTAAAATGTGTGTTTTACTGTTTCAATACTTTTGCATTCATATTTTTGAAATTACGGATAACATAAACAACAAAAACATTTTTTTTTGTGAAAGGATGAATTAAATTTCAATACACATTCTGAATTATCTGCTGATTATTTGTATTATTTTTCAGAGGAACACATACTCACAAAGCCCTCAACCGTTTGAAAAAGTACGAACATGAAAATGTTTCTAAGTTGTATGAAAAATTCTTCATGGCATGCAAAGTGTACTTACAAAAAGCAAACATTAGAGTTTTTGTTTTCTACAATTGTAAAATAAAAAATTATGTAAAAACTTTAAAATTTAAAGTTACAATAAAATTCTATTAAGTATGGGGTTTAGCTATATACAATAAAAATATTCCTTTTTTAAACATTTTGGATCAAAAAATTGACCGGTAAAAGGATTAAAAAATTTACTAAACTTGATGAATATAAATATTATTGTCATCTGATTATTTGTTTCGCTTCTAAAGATTTAAAGACGTAAATATAAATCATATTTAGAATCCTTTTTTCCAATTGCATTTAATAAATTTTTCGTGTCATGAATTCAAAATTTTTCAAAGGTTTTGTATGATTTGCAAGATCATAAAAAAAGGCTGAAATTGAAAGATTAAAATCATTCACATTAAAGAAAATTTCCTTTCATTGATTTTAACAGTGAAATTTCTTTTGTGGTTTCTGTTACAAGTTACAAATATTCAGTGAATAATTAGGTTAATAATGAGATTGTTCAAACAAAATATTTTTTAACTTTTTTATAGATTTTGTTTCTCCCAAAACTGTTATGCTATTGACTACTATTATATCAAGTTGTAAAAATTAGGGTTAAAGATTTGTCTTGATAGATATTTGTGAGATAGTTTTATAAAACGGAAAATTTCTAAAGGTTAACATAAGTATATAGAAACAAAAAATGTGTTTATGCTTGCAGTCATATAACACTAAAACTGACGGGGAATTTCTTTAATGAGAAATATATACAAAAGTAGTTACATTTGATTTTAAGCTCATTTGACATCCTTTAAAAAGTAATAAATTATTTTTATGCATGAAATTTTCAGAAAATTACTATAAATATTAGTAAATTGTATTCATTAATTGATGTGAAAAAAAGAAAAATGCATTTTTTTTCTCATTACTTATTCATTTTAAGCAAGACAGTAAAAAAGGGAGAGCTTTATGTAATTTTATATAGAGAGACAAAAATTCGTGTATATTTGAGACCTATTTGTTATAGTTTTAATACATAATCGAAGTTAATACAAATGGTATCTTAATAAAGATATAATCTAAGATTTGGAAAAAAGCTACTTGAGTAGGGTATTTATTATCTTGTTGTATCAACAATTTTTAAAGGAAAACCATTTAGTGAAATGTATTTTGTTTTACATTTTCCTTTATTTAATGAAAACAAAGATACTTGGCCTTATGTGTAATATATCTTTAAAAGTTCAATTTTTTTTACACATCTGATTTGTTTAATTCAGTAGAGAAGTTGATGACACGTTTTTTCTCTCCTTTCTCTTCATAGCTTGTTTCTATTTTTTCGGAACCGTTCATTTTCTTTCTTTTGCAATTTTTGGATGACTATTTTTAATTATCTTTTGTTTTGATTCTTGACTTCTATCAAGCTTATCATACTTCGTTAATACTGGGTGTACTACAGTATAATACACGTTGTGGTTTTGAATAAAGCTATATTCTCTTCAAAAAATACTTTTTTGTTATATTCGCATAGCTGATGCTTACTCCGTGTAATATTCCAATTCATTTTTCTTCTCTCTTTGTCTAAATTATGCTTAAAAATAAATTTCAATTTTATTTACTGAACTATTTGCGTCTTCAAAATAGTTTCTGTATTGCATGATTTACTCAAAAATCAGCTCCAAATTGTTTCTTTAATGTTTCTAGTCTGTAGTTTAATATTAGATTTCCTGCAAAATTTTGCTATGTTTTTCCCAAAAAGATATCCCTATGTTTTTATTTATCTGATTTATAAATATATCAGGTTATTTTTCTCAATTTCCTTTAAATTTTTATTTTGTGAAATACTTTTATAGATTCATTTTGTTCAGTGAAAAAGAGGCAGAGAAAATTGTTATTTTCTTACATTAACCGGCTTTTTAATTTTTAATTACTCCATTTTCTTCATCATTTTCCTCTTTAGTAATTCCGTTTTTTCTCTGAATTTTCTTAACAAATCCTAGACTTAGGAATAAGACCTAATCTCAGGTTTCTGACATTGAAGTCTTTTTAAAATTAATATCCAACTTTTAACAAACGGAACAACACAAAACGGGAGGAAATAAACAATGAATAAAAACGAAGAAATTTAATTTATTATTTCCTTCCTGAAACAATAGTCTATAAGTTAACGAAAGTATAAGATGAGGTAAACTAATATTTCTTCAATAACTATTCCAAAATTTACCAATAACTTTATTAATAAAATGTTAATTTAACTAAACTATAATCACATCTGAGCTACTCATTTAGACTTTTATATATATATATATATATATATATATCATTCCTGATAAAGAATGACTTCTCTCTCTCTCTGTATTTTCTTTAGACATACAAAGGAAAACATTTGTAGCAACATTTACTTAAATAAATCGAGCTAATTGTTAATCTTTGTGATCATCCCCATGTATTTTTACGTTTTCTAGACCAATCCTATTTTGTAAGATCTATTTGATAATCCAACTTACTATCCATTAAGCGAGCTTCAACCCAAGATATCCCCTCCCCAAAGCTATCTAATCCACTTAAGTCCAAAATAACTTAACATAAAGTCAAAGAGAAAGAATTTCTTGGACCGAGCATTCCATTTTCATTTGATTCTCCTCCAATGAGAAGAGGCTAGATATCAAGAAAGGAATGCGAATGTAGCCCCTGGGCTATAGTAAACCACGCCTACAGACTTAGTGACCAAATACGTATTCACAGCCCAACGACTTCTTGGAGATATTGACTGTTTTTCATTATTCTGGTCCTCTCTTGGCACAAGATACGAGGTCTGTACTTAAGAAATTGGTGACTCTTGCAATGAAAACTGATTACGCGAAGCTACGCTCTACAACGTTATCTGAATGATTTATAAGGCTTTTTTTATTTTTCGAGACAGAGGAATAATGCAGCAGAGATATTATATCTTTTTTCCCAGATATTTTTATTATTTTTCTTAACTCAATAACTAAGACATGTTTAGTAATGATAAACATAAGATTAAAGAATTCATTGAAATTCTCTAGACGATTTTTTAAAATTAAATTATCTTGATTTCAGATATGAAAACAGGATTTATGCGTGTAGATTGGAAATGACATCGGTAAAAAATTTTTACTTTAAAAAGATTCGATAAAGAACTTTGAGACCGCAATTAGTTACGAGAATAAAATATTAAAAACCTTAAAGTATTTTGCATTTACAGGTTTTTTTAATTATTAGTTTATTCAAATGTTTCTAGAATATATATTTTTTTTATTAAATTAGATCTTGTTTTGAACTTTAAAAACTTGAGCTACCTGAAATAACTATGCATATTTTTTATTCAAGAAGGATAAAATTTGAGAAATGATTTATATGAAAGAGAATAAACATAGGTATTATTATATTTAACGATAAAAAAAAACTCTGGACCATAATTAGTTACGGGCATAAAATATTAAAAACTGTGAAGTATTTCACATTTATAGTTTTTTAAAAAAATTATTAGTTTATTTAGATGTTTCTGGGATATTTTTCATAGAAATTGGTTTCTATTTTGAACTGTACAAATTTGAATTACTTGAAATAGCTATTCATATTTTTTATTCAAGGAGGATAAGATCAGAGAAATAATTCACTTGAAGAATAATTTAGCTACAATTATATTTATTCATAATCTTCTTTTATACGTTCATCATTTCATATGTTTTAGATTTTTCAAATTATCTTCGAAGTACTTCATAGGTAATTTTCGAAGTAGAGTATTTTTTCGCGCTCAAGCTGCATTTGTTGTTTAAAATTAAATCAAGATATTTTGTAAAAGACAAAAAAAGTCAACTAATTCCAAGTACACGTGGATTCATTTACAATTATAATTGTTATACATATAGCAATATTTCATGTTCTTGTATCTCGCATGTGTTGTTCATATATCATCCCACTTCTAAATGAAACAGAGCAATTTAGTAAAAAAGTATTAAATATAACTTTTATTTCATTTGATAATACGGGATATTGTAATAAAGATTGACTTTACGTACGAATTTGGTGAAATGTTACATGAAAAAATAGCAATCGCTTGTGAATAAATGACAAAAAATAATAATACTCGCATAAAAAAATTTCATATAAGGTTTTGTCTAATTCAAATGTTTAAATAAGTAACTGTGTTTAAGTAAGTCATTGAGATGTCTATATTTATTAAAAATCTAATTTTCAAAATTTTAGCGAGAATGTTCTTTAATTGTGTAAGTACTACAATTTTCATTTAATTCTCAGAAATGAAAACATAACTTAATTTCATCTTGGAAAGGAATGCATAACTTTGAACGATTTTAAAGTTATTTTTAAGGGGGGAAAAAAAGGGAAACATTGTTTCAACTCAATTTAAATGTATGAATTGAGATTTATTAAAGCATATTTTCGAATATAAAGCATTAAAAACTCTTGAATTATAAGAAAGGTTTACTCTGATTTTTGTTTCCTTTTGATGCAAATTATCCTTGTCATGTATTCTAGTTCTTCTGTCACTTAAGAAAAAGAATGAAACTTGAAAGAAATTAAGTATTGTCTATCCATCTATAACATATGATCATCTTAAAAACAAATTATTTATTTTAAATTAGGTCACAGATTTATTATTTAATGCAATTGTTGCTTCTGTATTTATATGCGTGTGTGTGTTTTCGTGTGTCTACGTAACTTTAAAATTTTACAGAAAATGATTCTTATTGATTTCATTAAAATTGCTTGAATTAATTTAAAATAAGAAGGCCTTCTTTGACTAGTGACTCCGGGGGAAAATAGATTACTTGGTGAACGAATTGTGAAAACGTCATAATAATTAGTTTTTAATTTTCTTCTTCTTTTATTTAAAAAAGGAATTAAAAAATTTTCAGATTTATGTATTGATGGAATACTTTTATTGATTGTTTCTCATTCAGGTAAAACTTCATCAAATTTTTTAACAAAAGTAATTTTTTTTTAAATATTCTTTTTGTGTTTTAAAAATTGGATTTTGCAACAATCGTACATTAGAGGTTTTAAGTTTAGCAAGTGTTTTGTAAGTTCCCTTTAGACTCTTAATTGCCTATTTCTAAATTAGTGGGACATAATTTCTCAGCTGAAAGTTTTCCCCGTCTTGATAGAGTTATTTTTAAATATGTGTGTGTCTATATATATATATATATAAATATATCATACATAATTATTTTGAGAGCAGTTCAATTATTACTATTAAATTATTAGTTCACAAAAAGTATAAATTACTTATCAACCATAGCAAAATCATGAACTTTTTAGGAATTTACTTTATGAAGGAAAACTTTATAAAGAAGACTAAGCATTTATTTTATAACGAAGACTTCACTTATGTTATTCAAATGTAGATGAATTTCAATAAATAGTTGTTTAACAATTCCCTGATTAATTACAGGCGCTTAAAATGCTTACAAAACGTTTAAGCGCAGCTGTGGATTTGGTAAAAAGTACTCTAACCTAAAAAAAAACAATGTTTTTAACTAGGATAATGTTGGATTATTTTGTTTTTTGCAAAGTTAAGTGGTCCGTCCAACAATGAAGTGCTATATTACTACCGTTTTAGAAGAAAATCTAACAATAAATATAAGATAAAATAATGTAGGAAATGTATGTACAAAACTATGAATTAAAATGCTAAATTTCTGTAATTTTTAAGAATATAGAAACTGTGTATTTTTTCCTATCCAGTTTTATTCAACGAAAGCTTTTTTTATCAAGTACTAAATTAAAATCAGATTTACGTACGTATATATGCCGCAAAAAAAGTCATCCTGCACTGCAATGATAGCAAGAAAAATGTGTGGAAACTTATTTTAAATATCAATATATATTTAAGGCTCTCTCTCTCTGAAGAATCTAATTCTTATATGTGTAAAAAAGTAGTATCATTAATATATATATATATATATCATTAATATATATATATATATATATATATATATTATATGTGCTTATCTATAAATTGCTTGCACAGCCGTAAATTTTACCCTAGCATTGAATTATTCATTTATTTTTCGCAAACAAGTAAAATTAATTTGTAGTTGTCCGAATATGCAAGTATAGATAAAAAAAAAAGTGTACTATTATTTAGCGTTTCGATTTAATATTTCACCTACTGAGTAGAAATTAAAAGAATAAAATTTGAGGGAATTTGATCAAATTTATTTGCAATATTTAACTTTAAAAAAATTGTGAAAGATAAAATGAATACCTCAATGTATACAAAGTATTTTTAGTATGTAGAACGTGTTTTACTTTAAGAACAAAATGTTCCGGAGTATACAATATTTATCATTTTAGTGAAGTTTTTATATATATGCTTTTAAAAGTTTTTTGAATTTGATTATCTCTGCGAAATAATTTAATGTATATGCAGCATTTTGGGCTTAGATATTTTTTAAAATGCATTGTAAAATCAAATTTTGAAAACGTTTGTGTAAAAAAGTTATTTTAAAGTTTGGGTACTTTTTATAGTCAATTCAGAAATGCAATATGTTTCTTAAACTAATTTCTGTCAAATTAATGAAAAAGTATCTTCAGTAAAGTTTTTATTTTGTTTAGTTTTTGCGCTCAGTAAACTAAACTTAGTAACAGATTTAAGGCATAGTATTGGAAAATATTTTTTATTTATTTATTTATTTTTTTCATTTGAGGTAAAATGAAGAACAGGCAAAAATGCATTGCTCTATAATCTTAAAAATTTGAAGTAGTCTTAGGATTTTTAAGAATTACTAATTTAATTATTTGAAATACGTTTTACCATACATTATTACAGTATAATTTTTTATAAAAGTGCTTTTCACATTTTCATTGAACAGTTGTGTATTCAAGTAAATATATAAATATAAATTGGAATGTTTGTAAAAAATAACGATATTTTTTAAAAAATTTTACACTGTACAATGTAATGTGAAATTTTGATAAATCTTTGTAGTAGTTCATAAGTATATATAAACCAAAGTATAAAATTAAGCCAAACAACCAAATTAACCAAAGTACATATATTAAGAATTTCCAATTTAACGATTTGAAATATGTTTTACTATGCATTTTATAGTATAAATTCTTATAAGTACTTTTCACATTTTCATGGAACAGTAGTGTGTTGTACTCAAATAGATATACAAACATAAATCAGTGTTTGAAAATAGTGATATTTTTTTAAAATTTGTAGCTGTTTCTTACAATATATTGTGAAATTTTGATATCAGTCATTGTACTAATTCATAAGTATACATACACTAAAAGGCTTGTTTTATGTAAAAAACACACATACACAGTTAAATAATTCTAGTTTCTGTTTATAAAGAAACATTGTATAAATAACTAAGATTAACATTAAAAACTCATGATCACTTTTAAAAACGTTACTTTCATAATTGTAAAAAAGGGTATTTTTCAAAACTATAAATAACTTTACAAGTTGAAATAAATTTTTAAAAGGGTATTTTAAAATTAATAACTTTGCAAAATTAATTGCAACCGGTCACAGTACTTAGAAAAAAATTATTTTTAAATACATTGTTTTAAATAAAAGCGTTTACGACTAAACGTTTTAAACATGAATAAAAAGCGGAATTAAATTAAATGCAGCGAATAAATAATATTTAAATAACGTATATATATGCTAAAATTAGTTTAAAACAATCTTAAGAAATTCGAATTTATGCCTCTGATTAGAATATTCAATTTTTGATTGATTTTACCGTAAAAAACATATACGAATGGATACTTTATACATAAATTGTGAAAAGCATCTTTACAATTCATAGCTGATAATGTTTAAATTTCTTTATAAAATAGAATCATAATTTTAATTTTATTGATTATGAAGATCGTTTTCCTGTTCTTTCGAAGGAAAAGAAGTTAAGTTTTCAACAACTTCACTTACCTCGAAATGCTTGTACATTCAAAAAATCCCTCATAAATAGCCAAGGTGATAAATTTCGATTTTAATAAAAATTTGTTATACTGAATACAAAATGTTTAATTTTTTCTTAAAATTAATTTTGTAACAATTTCAACCAGCATAGTAAGTTTTAAAGGATGCAGTGAAAGTAGTGCTGAAAAAATTAGGTTCGAAAAATTTGTAAATAAATCCCTATGGAAAAATAACATGAGTACAATTTCCTTTAACAAGCTGCAATAGGCTTACAAATAGTGTTTTGTTGAATTACCGAGTGGACATTGAAGAACCAATCATGGGGGAGTTACAGGACGCCATGAGTAAGGGTCAATTCCCCTTAAAACTAATCAATTGGTACGAAGGTAAATCTGATTCGTTGAGAGCAATCAATAAAAAGTCCCCCCCCCCCATCGTGAAACAGACCCAGTCTTTTATAACGGGCTTAAGTCATATTTTCACTTAGGCTTGAATTTTCTTTCATACACATCTTGATTTCATAGTAATAATATCAGTTACAAGATATTTCATGTTTCTCAATTATTATTTTTTTTTGAAGTTTTGATATAGTTGAATAACTTAAAATGTAGTGTTTGATCAAATTCATGCGACAATATTTGTAACTAGTATTTATCAAATGATTAGGATTAGCATTATAATGGTAAGTTTAATTTTAGGCATCAAGGGTGGAATATGTATTATAGCGATGGTAATATGCTTTCTCGATGGTAATGTTTTATATATATTAGCAACTGAAATAATGTCGACATTTTTAAAATGCACCGCTCTGCTTAAATTTTTCTAAAAACAATTTTTAGTATTTGAAATGTTTTAAATATAATGTTCAAAATACTTTTTTGTGATTTTCTGTAATATATCACATTAATTTATAAATGTTAAGCAATTACCTTGATGAATATAATTAGTTAAATTACTTGCTTTAGGATATATCATGGAAGATTATAAAATTATTTCTCTGGGAAACTAAAATAAATAAAAATAAATCCCATTCTTGATTTATCTACTGGTCTGGTCATTATCAAAGAATCCATACTTAAAAGCTTAGAATTTTGCTTTTATTAATTAAAAAATAGTAAAATATTTATATTTTTTCTTTGAATTTCAAAACATTTTAAAAATCTGTTACAATGCATCTCTCGGTTTAACAAACTTTTAATTTAAATTCAAGGATTTGAGCGAAATTTTGAAGTAAATTTAAAGTACATTTTTAAAGTTAAAAAAATTAAATAAATTTGAAAATCTTAAGCCACCAATTTTATATTTGCCTGCAAATTTTCAATCCTTATAAAATTTATAACGTGTAAGCCAGAATTTGAAATTATGCATTGAAAACGTGAATAATAGAAAAACCCACAGAAAATTTTCCTAATTTAAACAATCATATTTTTCCTTAAAATTCTCGCTTAGGCTATTTTAGGGATTATGAATACCTTTTTTTTTTAAATAAAAAGTAATTAATTATTTTTCAATTAAGTCACATACGCATTGTTGTTGTAAATTGGAGCTGAATTAAAAACTGCATACGCTGTAAAATGTAAAATAACGGAATAATGATAAAAACAAAGAATAGGTATGTTTCCTAACATGTGTTAATATAATAATTATTCTATGTGTTTTAATAGTTAAGTAACTATTAATTTAAATTAATGGTAATCCAACAGTTCATAAGAGGAATGTTTTATTTACTTATGTAACTAAATTGACGTAATTTTCGAAGTGGTACAATCAACTTCTACTTTAAGATAAATGTCAGTTGCTTCAAATAAGCTCATTAAGCAGCCTAAGATCCTCTTGTATGAAAAATGTACTGTGAAATAGTTATTTCATTTTTTTAGTTTAGGACAGTACTGATAATTTCCATTGATGATACTTGATATGTGTACACAGCTGCAAATTTTAATAGAAGAACATTAAAATTTAAAAGAAAATTAAAATTATTCGATTGGGAGTTTTATTTAATTGACCTTGTGAAGTCTACACATTTGTAATGTATCAGCTACCTAAATTCGACAATTAAGAGTTTCTTTAAGAAAATATTTTTAATATATTTATTGAAAAAGATTTAAACTTAATTTTTTTTACTACCCAATATTCTTTGATAGTCATATTTTCCTTTTTCGATAAATGTATAACTAAAGTAGCGAGAATTGAGGAATTGAAAATCTGAATGTAATATGTCTTTGAAATTTATGTCATTAATCTACTTCATTTTAGAAGACAAATATTAAAATAATTAAAAAAAAAACACCAAACCTTATCTGAATTATAATTTTCAAAAACTTTGAGATATTTTATAGCAGAACCACCTCAAATACTTGACAAAATTTTTTAATTTTACTCGTGAAGAAAATGGGAATTAAAAACTATCGTTTTAAGTATTTCGGCTAGTACTTTGAAAACTATTTACGTTATTTTTGTATTGATTATACAAAATTAAATAAAGCATTTTTTTTTTGTCTGAGCTGAACTCCTGAAACACTTTTTACAATTTCTTCATTTATCCTTTTTTTTTTTCGATTTAAAACTCAGTAGTTCTTGATATATTTTAATCTTGAAATATCTCTATGTTTAATATTAAGCATATATACATATGTAAGCATTTTAGCATTTTTTTTTACTGTATACACAAAAACTAGACTGTAAAAGTGATATTTTCTATTGCTATAAATAAATCAATCATATTTAATATTAAAACCTTTATTTTAACTCAGATTTGATTATCTTTTACGAAATACATGAAAAGCGATACACATCACCCATGACAATTAAAATCTTCTTATATTTGGCAAGATATTGATTCATTCTGTTGATGAGCTCCGGAGATATCTCTCAATATATCTGGATAAGTGTATTCCAATAAATTGCCTTTTATAAACAATTCGTTCTTGAAGCAACTGTGATGAAAGCTTTTCCTTTATCCTAAAAAGTCAAAATAAATAAAATTTATCACAAGTTTCAAATAATCGTTATTTTCAAAAAAATGTATGAGAATGTATCTGTACACGTGTACATGAATACAAATTAGGCAATTCTCTTAATTTGAATAGAAACTCACAGAAACATTTTTGAATAATTCAAAAAAAATTGCTAATAGTTGCTGCTTTTGTGTTATTATTTGTTTTAAAATTTACATAATCTCTTAAAAATACTAAAGATATTCTTAAAACAATTATAAAATTTTTAAAATTATTCACAAAAGACAGATATAATTCGAGATTGAAAATATGGACATATTTAAAGGATATTATAATATTTTATGAACCATCAGTCGACAAAGATATATTGTAACTTACCATTAAATTATTTTTTTATTATTCAAAAACTTAAAAATTAATATTTTTTTTCTTTATCAACTTATTGATATAATTTCCAAGAATGATCGTGGCGCATATGGTAAAGACTCGTGACATTACTAAAAATTATTTCAAAAGATCAACTATAGAATGAGAAGGAAAAAAAGTATTAACCTTAAAATGTTCAAAAGCGTATTATTAAATTTTAGTATTAAATATAAATAAACTAACTAAATATAAATATATACATTAACATATAAACAGACCTGTCATACATTATCGTTCTATCTTAGTGTTTCAGTAAATCAAAATAATTATGCAAAACTCTTGGTAGTAAAATATAAAAGACTTTAGAAAGTAGAATTGCGAGTTTTTGATACTAATATTAATAATTTAAAAAATGTTTTTTCTAATACTTAAAAGAATGGATGAAACTTCCTATTATAATTCTTTAAAAAACGATTGTAAGGCGCAAGTAAGAAATAAGTCTCAACTTAAGAAAGAAACAAAAATACGACTTTAAAAAACACGTATTTCGCTTATTTAAAGTTTATGATCAGGATTTATGTACTAGGCAACTACGTCTGAGATGCATAAGTTAATTCGAATTCATTAAAATTGAAGCAATATAGATTATTTTAAGGAAATATTATTTCAGTAAAAAATATATTGAAATAATCACGATTTTTCTAGATCTGGAGTATGAGTAAATGAAGATGATTATTCTTGCTAAATTTGAATTTTGCGAAATGTTATGTTTGAAATATACATTTTTCCGCCGAAGACTATTGTGTGTGTATAAGCTTATTAATTATTAATTGTTATCAGACATAATATCTGCAAAGGAATGGAAACAGCTGAATTTGATCTTTAACAATGAATATAGTGAGATCGTTGTTAGATATAGGATTAGTGTTACGTGCGTTTTATCAAAAGCTAATTGGTTTTTTTCAAACATGCCTTATGAATGACTAAATTAAGCATCTAGTTACACAAGAAATCAACATGTG
This sequence comes from Trichonephila clavata, assembly GCA_019973975.1. NCBI lineage: Eukaryota > Metazoa > Arthropoda > Arachnida > Araneae > Nephilidae > Trichonephila > Trichonephila clavata. Next base: position 254,351 of record BMAO01016681.1, read on the forward strand.
GTAAAGGGTTAGTTGCATATTAAATCCTTCTTTAGCCTCAAAATCCTCACATTAAAATTTATATCTAAGAGCATGAAACAACAGTTTTTATGTCTCCTTCGTAGCTCTAATCAGTGCTGCAATCTGACATGAAAGCCTTTTATGTATATTTAGAGAGCTTTGTTTTATTCAAATCAGATAATTATGCACAGGAATTCTAAAATGTCATGTTTAAAATAAGTTAAATGAATACAAACCAGCAACAAAATTCGAAGGAGTTTATGCTTGTGATCTAAGAAAAGTCAATTGAGAGAGAGAGAGAGAGAGAGAGAGAGATTTTGTTCATATATTAATAACGTGATTTGTGGCTGGACTTAATGGGGAAATTTACGCTTCACCTTAAATTAGGAGTTGTATACATCGTAACAGTTTTAAATCAAAGTATTTAAGGGTTATTACACTCGTCTGATAAGCGAATTACTGAGAATTACAATACAGATGTAAAATTTTCTTTATTTTTACATTGAATATAATTAGAATTAATTTCAAATGTGTGCAATACGTGTTCACAATAGCAATTGTATTCATATCAATAAAATTTGAATTAAATTGTTCGTCAAAAGGTAAAGAAAATCTAATGAAAAAATCAACTTCCTAAATTTATACAATTTACTAGCTCACTTCAACTCTTAAAGATAAATAAATTGGTGAAAGAGAATTAGGTACTGAACTGCGTGTAATTCAAAAGTAAATAAAAATATATTGATTTTTTAAAGCTATCTATAATAAAGCTTCTATTAATATTCATAATACAAAGTTGTAGAGTACATTAAAAAATGTTAATAAAAATTATGTCTTAAAAATGTAGAATTTTTCTTTTTCTAAATTGTAGCAACAGCAAATACTTTAGAAAATATTTTATTGAAATCCACAAACACAGACACAGAAACTTTAAAAATGCGATCCATTGAATTACCACCTATGCTTATTTGAAATTTTGACTGTTTTTTACGAAAAAGAAGATACCAAATAAATGCTTCAATGAAAAAAAGCAAAGTCTGAAGCACATCCTGTTCGTAGTTATCTCAAAATGGTGCACATCATATTATAAATAAGTGCGGAGTGAAACTGTAGCTGTTTCTCAATTAATAGGGAAACCCATTTATGAATTATTTGATTGATTTGAGAACCTCGCTTTGTGAAGAAACCATGACGTACACAGATTGGGAATAGTATTTAAAGAAATCTGAAGTGAGAACGAGAAGGATTTTGTGAGATTATAATTTTAAGGAGAGGTCTTTTGCACTTGTAAAAGTAAAAATTGACTTTGGTTATTTGTTATTCGAATTGGCGAGTTAGATTAAAACTCGTGAAGCTGCATGGGACTGCTCTTTAAGCTTACTCTATGTTTGGAACCTGCTTCGCTGTAACTCAAACTTCTAGTAAAAGTTAAGTGAATCTTTATTATTGTTGGGTAAGATTCGAGGTTTATTTCACTCTCATATGTTATTTCCAATAAGATATTAGATAAATGAGGTTGTTGAGTCTAACAATGACTCTATATTTATCCTCTCTTCATATTGATACGAACTTTGGTCGTTTCAAAGCTTTGTAAGATAATTTTATTTCTTTTGCTTGAAAGTTTTTTAAAAGTAATTATCTATGTTTAAAAAATATTTATTAAGCAGATCACATGGCTGCAAATAATCTTCATCTAATTATTTTTCCTAATATGATGTTTTATATTATAAATGCATACAAAAAATTTTCTGTAGTCTAGTTTTCAAAATTGCCTATTTAACAAAAATGCGCAAAACTATGTTGTGATGTATTAATTTTTGTGCATCCTTTTATTTCGTCATATATATATATATATATATATATATATATATATATATATTTATATCTTAAACCCTCCCCCCCCCCCCTTTAATCAAATGTCAAATGCTTAATAATATAAAATTTCAGAAATGGTGACGTTAAAATTCAACTATTTGAAGAAGATGGAGAATTCTCATGAATTGATGCAGACTGATTTATATTAAGTATAATCAGCCCTTAAAGTTATCATGTGGTGTGAAAGTCTTCTGATTGACATATCAGTTCTGGTTTGGATCATTACTTGATCGTAGTTCCAAAGTCCAAAAGTCTGTTATTTAAATTTAGTACAAAATTAACTCAATAAAAAGAAATTTAAGTTTTAATCGAATATAGATTGCTGTTGCTCTTAAGAAGCTTTCACACCCTCCCCCCACTTTATTTTGTTCTAAATCAGAGGTCAGAGAACCGTGGCTTCTAACTGTATGAATTTTTAAAAATATATGTATATTTACTAAAGATTGCTTTCCTTTCTCTATTTTTCCTTCTAACTATCTATCGAAAAGATTTCTCCCTATTTTTGTTTATAACTAAACAATCGACTAGCTTAAAATTTCTGAATTAAATTGTTCTTCTTTGACAAAATGTATTGAGAATCATTGAAAATATTAAAATTAATTCTAAGGCATAAAAGTCTAATTTATTGGGAAAACACTCATCTAAGTAATTTCCAGAATTTTTTCCAGTATGTCAAGTTATTTGAATATTTTCTTTGCAGTATTTCTATTTATATTTGAATTTGAATATTTTTCCCGCCAGTATTTCCAGTTATTTCAATACCTGAGCAAGAGATACACATAAACCCCCAACAGAAGTGACAAAAACACATTTCGTTATTTTGTAATATGCTTAAGAGTCAATATATAAAAAGAGAGTTGAAGTGACTTTTATATATAGGAAAAATCAAAGTCACAGTTTCAGTTATTAATGTAAACATGAAACTTCAGAAAAAGTTCTTACACTATTATTGGTGGGAACATTTTCTTAAGGCGCTTGAAAATTTAATTCCCAACATTATGATATTTTGACAATGTTTTTGTGCAATGAGCCCCAAAAATAAAAGAAATAGTTTTTTTTTGTTTTTTTAAAGAAATGACAGTTGTTACTTCGTGTATAAAGCTTTATTTAAGTATTATAAAAAAATATTGATTGGAACACGACAGTCTTGATTCCAAATGTTTTTAATAGCTCCCCTTCCCCTCCTACTCATGCGTATGTGGGCTCTTTGGGTAAATGGCTGTTTGACACCTTAGTTCAGGGGTGGCCAACCTTTTTGGTAAGAGCGTCACGATTTGATAAAAAAAAAGTAATTATGCATGTCACTTTGAACTTTTCCAACAAACAAATATGGAAAATTGAATTAATGTCTCTAATTGGCTTATTAGGGGATTTTTACGCAAATAGCACATTTTTTTTATGCAAGTCTGTGCAGTCGAAATTTAAAAATAATATAATAAGTAGGTAAGACGAAAGTATACAAACTTAGGTTATATTGTTTATATACCTTTTACAAGTTCAATAAATTAGGTTACGTATAAAATAAAAATGAGTAACTTGAATCATTTAGTTCAAAATAATTATTAAATGCTCAGTACTAACTTATGAGGCTTTTGAATTACTGCATTTTTTATCAAGTCATCTATGTTAGGATTAGCTATTGCAGATGCTAAAAAAATTAGGTTATTATGGGTGCACATCAGCTAGTTTTGTGTGATATTTATTTTATTATGTCCAAGTAAAAAATGGTTATTTATTATTATCTTTAAAATTTTTTTAAAAAAATTTTCAGTATGCCTTTACGTGTCACTGTCACAACTCGATCGTGCCACATTGTGGCACATGTGCCGCGGGGTGGCCACCCGTCTTAGTTATATAGTTTTACATACAACTGGGCTCTTTTTTCCGAAAGTTTGCTGACAACTGTTCTAAATGATGATGTTACCAATTGAAAACGCTGAAAAAAATATGTGAAAGAATTTTTTTAATTATATAATACGTAGGTTATATTAGTAGTATCTTAAGTCGATAAATTCTGCAAATAATTAGAATAAAATGCACAAGAGCCATCATCGCAATTATTTAATATCATGTGAAATGCAGTATTAATCAACTTAGGTTTAAAAATACATTTTAAGAACATGAAATACTTTTAATTAAAAAAAGCATTGTTTAATTTTAAAAAAATACTATAGATTTAATAAATATCCGGTTCCCCAGATATTTTTACAACTTTCAGTAAAAACTTGATTATATTGCATACAATATTTATACAATTAAAGAGAGTCGTTTTAAAATGTTTGTAAATTTGTATTATATTTGTATATTTGTGTCTTATTGCTGCTTTAAAAAAACATTTGAACTGCAGCATTTCATTTATTCTAATTATTTATAAGCATTATACAACACCACCTTTCTTTTCTTTTCTTTCTTTTTACTGTATCATGAAATCGCAATCAATATATAAATTATGTTTAATGAGTTATGAATCTTCAAATGTTTTTTTTATTATACTTATTTTTGTTCACTCAACATTTTATCAAATATTTTTAAGTAAATGATCCTGAATTCCTCGAATGTTTTGTATGAAAAAATAATTTTTCAGTATTTGTTAGCATAAATAAAAAATCGCAGACTTTATTTTTTTGTTTTGAAAGATTTTGTACATTCGAATTTTAATCAATATAATAAGTTAACTTTTTTAAAAATTCAAATCACAAAAAGTAAAAAATAAAAAATGTTCCACCACCTTCAGATTTTTAATAGAAACTAAAAAATCGGTTAAGTTGATATAAAATAGAATGTATTTTTTAATATATAAGTTAAGCTTTATAATTATTTCAGATCTGTTTTATGTCAAACATTTATACAGCTTTCAAACAGAAATATAAATTTTTATCGATGCCTTAAAATTTAAAGTCACGTAAGTAAATTCAAATTTGCATTTTGATTATTTTGATAATTTGTCTCCTTATCACAAATAATCATACACGTTCATATTAATTTTAAAAAGAGTACATTTAAAATAATTTAATTTAGGCTTATTGGATTGAAAGTAGGTAGTTACTTATGCTACAGATGAGATATTTTTTCATTATAATTAAAAAATTTCAAAAATTTAATGCACTGTATAAGTAAATAAAACAAATTTTTATTATTATTTGTTAACAAACATGGTAATTTCAGTAACAATACTTTTATCTAAAAACTGATTTAATTTAATTAATTAAATTAAAATTTAAATTAAATCAAAATTTAATTAATGCACAAAAAAAACTAAGCAAATTAATGCTTTTAATAGAAGGGTGCTACAATAACAAGTTTTCAACATTGGGTATTATCTTGTCAGAGGTTTTACCTTAAATCTCCTCTGTTAATATATATATATATATATAATGTCCAGTTTTTTTTTTTTTTTTTTTGTTGAGATTGTTAACTTTGAGCTGAAACTCAAGTCGATTAAAAACTTCCTCATGATATTCCATAATTCAGGAGAATTAACAGGTTTGTGTTTTTAAAACCAAAATTGCTGACATCTGTTTCTAAATTTACTTTAAGATCTTCATTACTGCCTATTCCAATCAGTTCTAATTGTAATATGAAATTTTTTTTCCAATGTGAGCTCATTGCCTACTGTGGTATTACCATAGTTAAAGAATTCACAAATTCAAAATCTGAATAAAAGGTATTTAAATGTTGAACGAACGTTAAAACGTCCTAAAAGATTGTTGAAAATTGAGAAAAAATTGTGCCCACCAGTATTATACTTCTTTGGCTTAATTCCGGAAATAAACGCTGAAATGGTTTTTGATTTAATAAAATGTATGCTGACGCCTTGTAACTGCAAACTAACCTCATTAAATTTAGTAAAAAAAATCTGTTAATTAGGTAAAATCTGGTTTCCACTTGATAAAATTTTCTTTTAAAATTAAAGTCATGATCTAGTTTAATGAGAACCACTATCAAAGACCCCATTTACACCTCATAGACCACCAAATTATTTTACTAACGTAGACCCCTTTCAGGTCGTTGTAGACCACTGGGGGTCGATATAGACTACTTTGGGAATCACTGATCAACACTACTGGAGTATTTAACTAATATTTTTAAATAATAATGTAGGATTACTTACATTACTCAGGAATAAAAATGCAATTTGTATTGGAATGATAAAAAGCTAATTAGAAATCACGAAAATTCATTATCTGCATTACCGAATCCTAATTTTCTCTTCACTAAACAGCATAACACTATGAGAAAATTTTTAGTTTATTTTTATTGTGTGAAATCTCTTTATTTTGATTTTGGAGTGGTTTGAAAAGAATACCAAAGTTTGCAAATTTAGGGAAAACTTATATGTTTACGTGATCTTATCAAGGAGTTCTTCACAAAGACGATTTTTTGATAAAGGTGCTCCAGCACTTTTTTATGGCTTAATGGAGCTGAATATATTATCACTAATGCGCCGCGTGTTATCTGTGGTTTTTATGCTTACGCTAGATAAACTACTAATAAAAATGCAAAATCTATTTTACGTTTCGTAAATATGAGATATATATTCGTTAATATTATAAGTTTTTTTTCCTGAGAAAGATTATATCTTGAAGCTAAAAAAAAGGATTATTAGTGTTGTTATAACTCTTTTCAAGCCAGGATAAATGCTTCGTTCTTTTTTTAAATCTGGGTCCCACTTAAAAAATGTAGAATCATACTAAGAGACTTCTCACTTTCTTAGAAATCATTTTGGGAATAATGGATAAGAGAAAAAAATATTAATGTCTATAAAACTTGGAATTCTTTTTCTTGCCGAGGAATTGCTATAAAATTTATCTAAAAAGATTTTAGCACTCTAGATAAGTCCCAGATAAGAAATTAATTGGGTGAACACCGTCACCTTTTCACATGTTTTCAGAAGAAAAAAAGAAATTAATTTAATCTTGTATCCATCAATCAAACTAAAAATTTTGAATTTGCAGGGGAAGCAAATTTTTTCTTAATGTTTTATTCAGATTTGCCTGATGGTTTTATTCTCTAGTATGTTTGTTTTCGTTTAAATTGTTAATTGAAATAAAAACATCATGTCCATCTGCAAATAAACAATGTTTGAATGAAAGTTTTGGTTTGAAAGATCGCATTAGTAACATGAAAAACAATTGGCAACGACCCTCGTAATTTTGAAATCTAATCAAGTTACGATAACAACATCTTAGTTCCTTATTCACCTAACTTTTGCACCTTAACCTTCATGGGCATTTTTGAGACTAATTTTCTTTTAATTTTCATCAACTGACGGAACCAACCCAAAACTTCAGTGCATATGTTCATCATCATGTCATGAAATAAATTAAATGCTTTTGAAAAACCGATGCTGATAACACTATACTATTTAAACTTAATTATGAAATTTAGTTTGATGTAATATTCAAAATTAAAAAAAATAATTTGATTTCTTTAATAAAACAGAGAAAGCAAGCTTTTTATATACCCAAAATTAATCATCTTATATGTATTTCTGAAATCCTCATAAAATTCACATTTACTCACTTTACACTTGAGAAAGGATTATAAATGCATGAATAAATTTGTAAATCAAAAAACTAGTTATATTTAATTTATACGTTACCATTCCGAAGGATTTCTTTTAAAAAGACTTGATATATAGTCTTTAATCGCTATCCATCTTTTTCTCAGTGAAAATAACGAAGCAACAAGGAGCTCTCTTCATAGAAATTGTTGACTGACTATACCATTGCCAATTAATTCTCTCTAATCTGGAAAAAGCTAAAAATATGTACATTAAAGCCTTTAGGTAATGTCATTAAAAGCAAATATTTTCGGGGGTTTTTTTGGTGCATCTTAATTATTTACTGAATTTAAATATTCAAAACTAAAATATTCTTACCTTTTTCATCACTATTACACTTCAACAATTTGTTTTATCAATGATTGCCTCCCTTCCAATAAAAACTGATTTCATTATGCGATGCTTAAAAAGTCAACACGTGTACTAAGCCTAGTTTCACGATCAAGTGGAATCATTTGTTATCTATAAATAGAGGAAATTCAAAATAAATAAATGCTGAAAAAATTCAAAGCAAATAATATTAAAAATGCAAAAATAATTTATTAATATCTGACTTTACCATAATAACTTCCTGTTTCAGACTTCAGTTTGTAGTTTATACAATATTATTTCTAAGATTCAAGCATTGGACTTTAGAATCCATTAAACTCTGAACTTTTAAAATTTTCTCCACGCTTTCTATTTATCTATTACTTAAAACCCCATTTTAGCTTAAAATATATGTTTAAAAACTTTATAATGAACTAATCTTCTTTCAAATAAGCACCTTTTAAATGGGATTGTCAGCACTGTAGAATTCCTTAGAAGCCCTATTTTTAAAAAAGACAAAGGTATGGCTTTGAACATTTGTCATTGGTTTTTTTAGTTTTATAGCTTAACATATATGCAAAAAGCTAACACAACTTGTTTAATAATTTTAGTTTAAACATATTTTTTTTTAATCATTCCTCGAAATATTTGGTGGCTATAAATACATGTTTTAAATAAGAAGTACATGTTATAAAAGATGAAATTCAAGCATTTAAAAATGACGAATAACATCTATATATCTAATATTTTTGTCTTAATGTGCTTGCATTAAAAACTTTTTTAATTGTTGTTTATTCATTAAAATGGGATTCGATTCGATCGTACTACTTTGGGAGCTTAACATAGTGCGCGCTATATGTATATAGCTAAAACTTTTATATTTGTTTCATAAATATTATTTCAGACATAAGTTAATGCCAGTAATAAGGCACTCGAGTAAAAATTATATTTCATATATACTCTAAAAGCAATCTTATTAATGAATGGCTTGATGCATGAAAATCATTCTGGTATTAACAAACAAGAATATTTTGCGAAAGACTCTCTTTTTTTACTGTTTTTTTTCCTCAAAATAATTCCACCAAAGAAATTATTCTCGAGGAGGAAAAAAGGACTGCACTCGTGATTTAAAAGTGAAGCAACAACAAAAGGGATTTATAGGAAAACTACAAGAGTGTAGGATATATACATCACATAGTTCTTTCAAAGTTACAAAATTTTCGAATATTTTCAGAAACTGATAAAAGAATATGTAACACAAGTTCCATAATACCGTGTTTTTTATAATAATCAATTTTGCAAAAAAGAAAATTAAATGAAAAAAGCATATATTTGAACACCAATGATAAATAAAATATACACACGTAATAGATACTATAAATTTTTCCCAATTAACCTTTACTTCTTTAACACTTAAATACTTAAAGTAACTTATCCTATTCAATAAAATATAAGTTATGATATTCATCACAATTAAAGAAAATATGAAAGCGCAATTATATTTAAAGTATAAACTATTTCTTAAGCTATGCATAGAACATTTTTTAAAAACTATTTTATTCCCTTTTATTTATTTATATTGCTGCTTCAAGAGTAAACAGAATATTGTGTATGTGTGTAAGGGAGAAAGAACTATCAATTCTCAAACGTTTTTCTTCATCCATCGGTTTATCTTCATGTTTTTGAATTCATTGCTTTACTCGAATACCAAAAAAGATACACTTTTCTGTTCACCAAAAATGAAATTACATAATGTATGAGAATATTTTTTATTCCATGAAATATTTTGCTTTCGTTTCTTATGATGTTCAAATGCAATTTTATTAGTAGTATTTATGCAACTTGGTAAAAGTTATCAAAACAATAAATAAGTAATTAATAAGCTGATGGCTTCATAACTGGCAAGAAATTTTTAAATTTATTATGTAAGGAGTTCCATATTTAAATTCTAGGTTTTTTCTAAATATCTTAAGATTAAATATATTCCGATGGTTTTTGAGTAAACACCTTTAATGAAAGTTCATTGTTGTGTAAAAAATAAAATATAAAAAAAAATACCTTCCAACTCATTTTTTATATTTTCCTTTCATATGAAAATTGTATAAGTTGTTGCTTATTTGGATAACATACTGCAAAATCACTAACCACCAAGGTCGCAACGATTCTTGAGTTATTTAATTTTAGAAATTTAAGAATTGCAGAGTAATTGCTCTTATTAATTAATGACAAATATTTTGAAACTAATTGAGTTTTTTAGAAAATGCAAATATTAAATTCACAATTTTTTGTTTCTTTCCTTTCGTTATAAGAGTAATTTTTGCTATCACTGAATTTACGCTTACAAGTTAGCACAAAAAAAAAGAATAAAAAAATTAGCTAACCTTTTTAAAACACGATACAACTAGAAGACTTAAATTCGAACAAAATAAAATTTTTCATACTTACATGTTGTACTTATTACAGTTTATTAATATATGAAAAAGTATCTGGTAAATATCACAAATATAGGAAGGCTCTATAGGTTTCGTTCTGATTTGTTTTGTACCAAAAGTATAAAATATGCAAGAGAAACGAAACTTTATGAACTAGAGAGAAGCTTGATCATCATTTCCATTCCCACATGTCTTAAATTTTAGACCCTTTCAGTAATAAAATTTAGTTCTCTCGGGAGTTTTTAAAACCCTTTTTTCTATGAATAGGAGAAGGGGTATGGCTTTTAACTGAAGGTGTACAATCTTGAAAATGGAGGAGGAAAAAAATTATATTTTTATATCGATGGAGAAATAATAAAACGCTGTAGATCCTCTCTTGGTTGGAAGTGAAATAACACAGTTCTGTGAACAATTAGAAAGCTACGAAGCACACTGTGGAATATAGGAAGAAATAAAATACAAAAAGGTTCAAAAGTAACGCTAGAAAGTCAGTTTTATAACGTTTTTATGGGAACTCATAAATATTCCAGAGATCAAAATTTATATCACCGTTTCTCTACGGTGGGAACTTTAATATTTCTAGGCGTAATGAGTTTCCTTCCTAAGCCGCATTGGAAAATTGAGACGTGGGGGACTCGGGAAAGAGTGACTTTTGTATGGTGGGGAACTGATATTAAAATGTTCGATTTATTACTCTGTGTCGAGGCTCTTCCTCTTCCATTTAAATAGTGTGAGATAATGTTTGCATCTTTATTAGAATTAAGAGTTAAGCTTAACCACACGGGTGCTGTATATTATCTTCATTACCATTATTTTTTTCAAATAAATTCCTGATACGTTCTTATTTTAGTGAAATAAATTAGATAAGTTTCAAGTAACAAATCAGTTATCTGGATGAAGAATAATCTACAATTTAGATTTTTTAAGGTATCCAATTGGGTTCAGAACTGTAATATTGAAAAAGCGTATAAATGAATAATTTTGATATTTAGTGTCACCTGAATTAGAATACACTTACAAAATAATTTTAAGAATAGAAAATATTAATATTTATAATTTTAAGAAATAAAAAAAAATCATATATTTAAATGCAATTTTTTAGCAAAAAATGAGGATAGAGTTACATGATTTCAAAACATTCTCCTTATATGTGAAAAATGCTTCTATAATAATAATAATATATTTCCTAAATGTAGCTCCGATTTCTGCACAGAGCTTGAACTATGATTTTTGAAATATAAAATTCATAAGTGGATTTATCCATATTTTAATACATCAAGGTAGAGAAGTTTTAACAAAAAAAGCACCGATTATTATTTCAATTGGAAGTAACTCTGAAAAATAGTGTGAATTTTTCAAAAATTCTAATTCAGGCTCTATAGAGAAGTCTTAGCTATATACAGGCAAAAAGTTATTATATAAAAGAAGAATTTTGCAAAAAAAGGAGAATGTTTTGAAAATATGTTCCATCTTCCTTTTTTGTTAAAAAGTTGCAATGATAACTATTTTTATTCTAATATTATTTTTAAAATAATTTCACATATGTGTATCCTGATTCGGGTGACACTAAATATCAAAAGAAAAAAAATTATCCATTAAATACGCTTTTTCAAAATCACAGTGTTCTGAATCCAGTAGGATACCTTGTAGATGTCCCTCAAAGTGCATAACATAAATGTAAAACTTTTAGCTCGTAGTATGTTTTACTGTGAGGTAATTTATTTTTTGGTAAATAAGTTACAGAAATAAAAGTTAAAAAATATGTTGAAAAATTTAACTTTTCTAGTAACGTAATAGAAACAGTTTTTTAAAGCACAAAAATCGATCCGCTGCAGAAAAACAATTTTTATATGTATTTTATTATTTATTTCTTACTAATGTATGTTGAGCAAGGAAACGCAAGTTACTGTTGACAAAAGTAAGCAAAAATGTAACAAATAATTCTGAAAAATATTTGATTAACAATCAATATACGTCTGCTTTTAGCTATGCACAAGAGAAATTGTTGATTTTATATCTAAAACAAATAGTACCTATAGTGTTATCATGTGTGATAGTTATTAGTAATAATTAATGACTTTCTACTTGAATGAGAATATTTCGAATTAAATGATTGAATTTTGGAAATATTCAATACAGAATACTGAAGTTAATTTTGTTATTCTAATTTATTTTTTAATTCACGATCGTTTCATTCAGATCAATAGATTTAAAATTCGCATCATCACTTCTTTTATGTCTATCATTTGTCTTGTTATCCTTTAACTGACAATTGGAATTAAAAGTAGATATAAGCAAACAATAACAAAAAACCTCCAGAAATATTTTGCATGCAATGGTTCTTTTTTAAGAAACAAAAATATTCGTATAAAATAAAGGGAGAGTATTTACTACATATTATAAAGAAAATAATGCAAAATAAGCAATTTTTAATAATAACAAAATAACTTGAAACTTAATCATTGCTTTAGAAGAATCATTAATTATATTGATACGTAGCTTTGCTACACAAGGAATTCAGAAGCTATTTTCTAGATGCTATAACTGAATGTGCGAGTCATAAATTCCTGTGAAAGATTATGTTGCCAATGAATAGCTACAATATATTATTTCCCTTATTTATATGGAGATAAGATGGGAGATTCTCTTTCGGGTAAGTTTCTGGTAGACCAACATAAATGCATTTATCGTTTTATTACATATGAGCATTTAGTTCTATAGGCTAGCTGGTCTCTGTATACGTACTGATTAGATTTTAGTCATTTATCGAACACAATAAGGGAGGGTCATAAAGGGAATCTACCAGTGAGGAGGGCTGATAGTCATCTCTGTTCACTGACCATCATCAGTCCCAAGGAAATTAATTTCAAGCAAGTGCCTTGGAATCTTTTGGAATTGTGTTTGAGTGCGCTCGATTGCTTGTATCTAATCCTCGACAAACCCTTAATTTCCACGAATGCCCTCCGGTCGAGAAACTCCATTCTTTACCTCACAGAGGCGATGAAGAAGCCTAATTTGTGATTGGATGCTGACGCAACGGTCGATCACCCAATCACGTTGCAAGATTTGACTTCGATCTGGGGCCCCCTTTCAAATTAATCCGCACCCGGCGACTTTTATGGGAAGTCCTGGTGATATATGGGATCGGAAAGTTTTCTTTTCCTCTTTCGCTTGATTACGTGATCAACCGGGTGTCTCATAATTCTCGAGCCTGATAGAAACTTCCGTATTGTGTTCTTCGACAAAGACCTGGAATAAGGACTTTTCCACGATCCAAATGCCGAGCTCCCTAAAGAAAAGAACAAAAATTAGTTTCCTTTTCCTCACAACAACAGCTAAGAAAGTTGCACTTCTTTCTTTCGGGAACTTGGGTTTCAAACATGAAACTTTGTTCCTGCTACTTAACGGAACTTATACACTAAAGAATAAAAGTACAGTAGTTATATCGAGATAGCTGAAACTATTCTTCGCTACTCCGTTCTAAAACGCTGTATTATATAACTGTGATTTATAATTCAGAACCTTAGTACTATCCCATGCGAGAAATTTACGCTAAATATAATGTTCAGAAAGAAAAACCTTACACACATAACTAACAGTTTTAGCTCTTAAGTATTAAATATTATAGGTCATTGTTGAGTTTTATCTGCTCCATGAATTCGTTTTTCACACGTTATAAATCAAGAGAGAGAAGCCAGTCGCCTATAGGATGCCTTAAATTTTTTTCAAGGAAAAAAAATGTTCTAAGATTTTCTTATTTTTTTTTCTTTCTGATTTGTTAGAAAGATATGGTTACTTGACTGAAATTTACAATCAAGATTATAAACTAAGATTGTGATCTGTTGAAAAATGCCACCAACATTTATAATCCCTAATAAGGCAGCTACTTAGCATTCATTTGATGGGGTTGCAAGGTACATTTGCTTCGTTCTACACAAATATCATACCCGTAATAGTCTTAGAAATGATTAAAATTAATCAATTTTTAGTCTATAGTATACACAACAGAAATATTTTTACAAAATATTTTACTTTTAAAAGTTAATTTGTTAAAAGTTAATGGCTAAGGACTTAACGGAGTAGAAAAATCCCCCACATCTGACCTAAATTCTAAAAGGAATTTTCTATGCTTTGGAAGCTAATTCACACATAAAATGAGAATTCAGCTTAACAGGCATTTCACGCAATCTACTAAACCTTCTTCAAATTTATAAAACATAATAAGGATAATATAAGGAAATCATAATATAAGATTTTATATATATATATATATATATATAACGTACGAGATTAAATACTCCCCCTCCCCGAACTAGACAATGTAGATCCCACTTACCAAATTCAAAGTTTACACTGGTCAAATAAACAATATTTAAATTTATGTAAATAAAAAAAAGTACATTTATTTAAGAAAACAGATATATTTCAAAAAATATTTTTAAAAATAAATAACTTTGAGAAATTAGTATTCTTTTTTTCTGATATTTTAAATGTTTTCTCTACTATATCCATTTCTATTTTGAGAAAATCTTGTTCACAAGCATTACTTTCAAAATTGATTAAAAACGGCAATGACGAGGAGGTACTCTTCCTTTCGGAAAGAATAAAATTTCTAAATATGGAAATAATTTATTTCTGAACCTTCGTCTTTGCTAGCAAACATATAATATATTCATATTCACACTATTTTTTTTAAAGAAAAATTATGTCTTAATGCATTATTGGCAAACGTTGAGATTCGTTACTAATAATTATGTATAATCAAAAATTGTGAAAATTAAACTACTAAGTTTTTGTTAAATTGTTTATTAAAGGATTTGTTATATTATTTGAACTGTAAAACTACTTTTTATAAACCATCATTTTAAACTGCTTGTTGTAGAAATTTATAAGATCGCATTATGCAATTTTTTTTTATGTGATAAGATTGAAGAATTAAAAGGTCATTGAGATACTAATACTAATTACTTTTCAAAAATATCTAAACTTATACTGTTTTTCTCCGTCTTTAATTTAAATATGTAAAATCCTATACATTTTAAGTAAAACTATATTAAGTAGTATAAAAAATGTTTGTAATAAATCTCACTTTTTTCCCCTGCTTTCCAGCTGTTTCTTATCATAAAGTTAGGAAAGTAATCATTAACTCTATTGATTGTGCAACATTGTAATGCCTTTGGATCTGGGTAATTAACAAATATGGCAGCATTTATTTTATATAATTAACTTTTATTCAAACTGAATTACAATCAAACCATTTATATACGTGAAGTGGTTTACTTCAACGAACACTTTAAAGTAAATATGAAAAGGTATATTTTTTACTTAGCTTGTGTTTTCTAAACTGAAGTCTCCTAACAACTGGACTAACTTTCAGGATTTCTTCTGCTACGTTTCATCCAGGAATACTCCACTAAGCTTTCTCTTACTTCGCCACGTTTATATACACTATCTGGCCAAAAGTATCCGGACACCCTTAAAAAAGTGGTTCTGGCGAGTGACGCTATTTGATACGTAATTGAAAGCTATAAAAATGTTGGTAGTGGTTTGTCAGATTGTATTTATGCGTTTGTGAGGTAATGAGTAAGTCAAAGGAGCTTAGTGAGTTTGATCGTGGCATTATAGTGGGATGCCACCTTTGTAGGAAATCAGTTCGTGAGATTGCGGACATTCTACAGAAGCCTAAATCCACTGTGAGTGATGTAATTGTGAAGTGGAAACGTCGAGGCAGTGAAACGGCAGAAAACCGAACCGGTAGGCCGAAAATACTTGGTGAATGCAGCCGCCGAACTCTGAAAAGGGAAGTGAAACAAAATCGCAAGTCCTCGTTGGTGGAAATTTCTCAGGAGTTCCAAAGTTCATCAGGAATTAGTGTCAGCAGCAGGACTGTCCGTCGCGAGTTACAAAAACTTTTAATTCCATAGTCGTGCAGCCGCTCACAAGCCAAGCATCACTCCACAGAATGCGAAGCATCGATTGCAATGGTGTAGAGCTCACCGTTATTGGACTGTGGATATGTGGAAAACTGTTCTTTAGAGTGATGAATCTCACTTTACAGTCTGGCAGTCGGATGGACGCGTCTGGGTTTGGTGGATGCCTGGCGAACGTTTCTTTAGTGACTGCATTGTGCTGACTGTTAAGTTTGGTGGTGGAAGCATAATGGTGTGGAGATGTTTCTCGTGGTTTGGCCTGGTTCCGTTAGTTCCTGTGATTGGAAACATGAACTCTGAGATGTATGTGGACATTCTGGACAATGCTGCACTCCCAAATCTCTGGCAATATTTCGGAGAATGCCCATTTCTCTTCCAGCAGGATAACTGCTCTATTCACACATCGAGGCTTGCACAGACGTGGTTTGACGAAATGGGTGTTCAAAAACTGGACTGGCCTTCTCAGAGCCTCGTTCTAAATCCCATAGAACACCTTTGGGACGAATTAGAGCACAGATTACGTAGCCAGCCAAATCGACCCTCCTCACTGCAAGCACTCACTTCAGCTGTGATGGACGCCTGGAAGGCATTTCCTATGGTCACCTATCAAAAATTGGTGGAAAGTCTTCCCAAACGTGTGCAGGCTGTCATCCATGTAAAAGGGGGACGGATATCATATTAATATGTGCCTCAGGAAGCTCTAAGTCCATACCACTGGGTGTCCGGATACTTTTGGCCAGATAGTGTATATATACTTATTTAAATCTCCACTAGTCACTTCATTTATTATCTGCTTACATTCTTATCTTCTTAACCACTGCTTATCATTCTCATACCTATATCTACATTTTCTATTTATATAACAAAACTCATTCACGGTTCCTTCATAAAGCAAGGTTTTTTTTAATGCCAAACAACGTTGTAAAGCAGCTTTATAGATTAGTTAAGGAAAAGGTACAACAGAGTCCTCTACAATCTATTTAATCATATATGTGTGTGTGTGGGCCCATATATACACACAGTGAAAATTCATATAACTAGATGACTGTAGCCTAAAGCAAGAAATGTATAATTGGGCATTTTTTGTCAGCGTTTTGATTTATACTAAAGTGATTCAGTAGAAAAGCTTTCCTGACGTGATTATGGTTGCATGACAGAAATCAACAGATCCGTTGGAGCTAGATCCAAGTACATTACATTTAATATATTATTAAGAAATTTAACATTCATTGATTCACAAGGTTAAGAGTGTCACAAAAATATATAATCCCAATTATTATCTTCCATTATTGACAACGTATTGGTCGACTGTATCTAACTATTGTCCGAGACCTGTAACGCCTTGTTACCAAACAAGCAAGACTAGAAAAATAGCATCAATAATCAAAGAAGGATGTATGGAAGACGTATTCGTGAGGACATTGTAGAGAAATCTGAGAGTTATGATATAGAGCAGAAGACCAACAAGAGTACATTTGCTAATAATACGCCATCGGCAGCAGCGCCTCTCTTTGGACTGTGAACAAATTGGTTGGATCCTGGATAACCAGAAAAACGTTGGTTGATCAGGTGAGTCACAAATTCACTTCGTAAGAGTTGGTGTTACAGTTTGAGTTGACGCAGACTGTGAACTCAGTTGTTAACAAGGTTGAAATGGACTGGGTCCTCTGGGGGAAATGAATCAATAATTCACCGGAAATTGTTATGTTCAACTTCTTGAAGATATTTTACAGCCATTCATGCTTCCAAATAACGGCAAAACTTACCATAAGCAAAAAGCGCCATGTCACCTTGCCTAAATCATTTGTGTTTGTTTGAAGAGCAGTCTGGATACATGATTTGGCCACCTAAATTACCAAACATGAATCCCACGGAATATAAATGAGATATGCGCGGAAGGTCAGGTCTTGCATAAAATTCTGCATTTGTAATACTTTCACAGTTATGGATGGATGCACAGAAGCAGCATGATCGAATATTTCTTCAGACTTCCGACATCTTGTTGAGTAAATCGCGAATTGCTGCACTTCTCTTGGCAAAAGGGGTTTCCACACGTTATTATATATATATACATGTAAGAGACACACTATAACTTTGGCACCAGTGTACATAAACAGTGTAATCATTTTCGCTCACACGTAAAGGTCTCTTACCTATACTGATTAATCTTGAATATCAGAATATACTTAGTTAATAAAAAACGGAAAGCAAGTATATTACTTGCAGTTGAAATTCTGTCAGAAAAAATTTTGGGGTTAGGAAAAATACAACGGGAAATGAAATATTAACTCATCTCCTGGGATAATTTACAAAAGGCATCGAAAGGATTCGCGGATAATTACAAGAGGAAAGAAATTAAATGTAGAAAGTCAATTCATTCCCAGATAATAACATTTTTTCATTTATGTAAACAGGAATTATGAATCATTATTTTCACCAATTTTTACTGCATTCAGGTTACAAATGCTATGTCACAATTAGAAAGAAATTTTAATAATGATTTTTTTTCATTTTGCACGTTCAGCTTCCTCGTTTCAGACAACAACAACAAAATCAACAACTGGATAAACATTGAACATTTTGAAATTCCTGGAAGTTATGCACTACTTTTGAGTAGCTAATTTGATGCTTTTCAGAAGTTCAGAGTTTTTAAGAATTTAAAGATATTTAATCTAGATTCATAAGGCAAATAAAAAGCAAATATCAGAAGTAAAGTATAAGCAATGACGAAAATTCTCCTTAAAAATCTAATTATATCTGCTAAATACTGTACTCTAAATAAATTGAGATATTTTCTTTGATTAAAGAAAAAGATCCAAAACGAAAAGAAAAATTATTTGTCAAATATTACCTAATTATTCAAACATGTTTTTGTTATTATTGTCGATTATTTTATCACAAAACTATTTTATTTATACATCTTATTTCACTGTACCACACATAAAATAAAAATTGAGAGTTTTTTAGAGTAAAATTCAGCAACTAAAAACTTTCCTTCAAATTCAAAAAACTTATACATTTAAAATTTTTCAGAACTTAAAAAATAATGACTGTAGAGCAACTCAAACTTTCACCTCAACATAACGCCTCGTCATGAATAAGATTTCTAACGTAATTCCATAGTACAATGATATTCTCACCTTTTTTACATCCTATTCATTTTTTGTTATCCTATTTATTTTTTTTATCATTTGTAGTTAAAATATTTCAAATTCGATGAACATATTAATTGTAGTTGTAGTCTCTGTTAATTGTTTTACCTACTACCCCTTATAATTGAAAAATCAATAAACTGAATCCGATATACTACGATTTTATAGAATATCCTCATAATATTCTTAATTTTCAGCTGCATTCTTAAAATGTTTTCTATTTTTATCATTACTATCCTTCTAAAAATGTCTAGAATATATTAATTATTAAATTAATGTGATTTCAATGGTAGAATGCAATGTACTGCTTTGAATATCATCATAACGAATACGACTACTGTAACATAAGTATTTCCAATGATATTATCAATGCAGTTTGAAGTAGAATTGTGACTGTATGGGAAAAAAAGTGTTCCCAAAAAGCTAGACTTTTTTTTTTAATTTTACGTTTTTATATACATAATAATCTGGGTCTATTTTAATTGCTTTCAAAAATTGTATGCAAGAGTTTTTAGTAATTTTTTAAAGAAATTACTCAAAACTCAACTCAAACTTAATATATTGAATTTTTTTTAAATTTATGTATGTCAAAAATAAGTTTCTGTTGGACAGAGAGTTTAAGAGTTCGTGTGTAGCACTGTTTTCAAATCACAGCTCTAGAATTTTTGATTTAAGGGAATGTTAATTCTCTTTTAAGCCTACGTATATTAATTATTCTGATAATTAAAAGAATATTAGCACATACATTTTTAAGAATCCCCCCCCCCCCAATAACCAGAAAAGTTTCCATACCATTCTTTCATTCAAACATCCATTGAATATAGAAAACAAAAGAATAGCCGTACAAAGTGGGATCGTATACGATTTAAGCAAGTTAAAGTTGCAAAAACACATATTTGTTATTCATCAATAAAGAAAGATATTCGGCAAAGCCCAACTGAACACTTTCGGATCGAATTTACCTTTAGATGTTTAACAATCAAGTCATTTGTATTTATATTGATGCTAAGAATTCTCCTGAAATTTATATTTATGCTGTAAATCGCGGGAGGGTTTCTTATATATATAAACAATATATCTGCAATTAATTATAGGGGAAAGTTATATATATCCACTTACTTTTGATTAAAAATTTGTTTCAATTGCTTGATTTTCTTTTTGTATAATGTTATTGTACAATTATCTGAAACAAAGGAAATAATATAGATTTTTTAAAAAAATTTATCATTAAAATATTATTTTCATAATCATACAATCAAAGAAGAAAAGAATGGATGAAAAGTTGTTGATTTATTCATTTTTTATTGATAAGGTATTGTCCAATATACACTAATTATGTACATCAAAGCAAAATTGTAAAAACTGAATTTTTAATTAAGTTATTAAAAAAGTAATCATTTCAACTGTTGTCTGCAATGCAAATGAATGAATAACTTTAATGGGATATCTTAATGTCATTAAAAATGACTTACAGAATCTTATATGGACCACATAAAATAAAATAGGCGATGGTTTGATCATCCTATTTAAATCAATTTTCGTAAAATTTAGAGATTTTTAATGCAAAGATTAAAATTCTTTTGGAAAAATTTTCCTGGCTTTATTTAAAAATACTCATGAGTATTAAAATTATTTTCTTTATCAAATATTGGAACAATTTCATTAAATTTTTATAAAACTTCTGTAACTTTTGTAAGTTTACTGTTTTCTTTTTTTATTCGTTAAATATGTTCTATCTGTCTATTAAAAGAGGCAAAAAATTTCGCATAAAAACTTACTCATCAAATCTTTTTTTTCTTCTTTTTTTACGCTTGTTAAATGCAAAAGAATTTACATGAAAAATATTAATTATTTTATTTTATATTCATAGTTCAAGTAGTTTACAAATTTAATTACTAAATAATCTTATATTCATCTAGAAATCTTATCCAAGTTTATTACGCCTTTTGATAAAATAATTCTCGGGTAATTTCGAAAATGTACTTAAATCGCGAGTTGAATAATATTAATAATTTTGGTAGTTTTAAATTCTAGTCGCATTTCAGTCGAAGTATTTTATATTCCATCACCAAATTTGTCAATTCCATCCTTATAGTTTATCTTATTCAAAACCTTTTAATATCAAGCATTATCATATAAAATATTAATGGCATACATCATCGAATTTCCATTGATATGCCCCCTACAAACCCAAATCCATCATCATTTGCTTCCCCAAGAGTTTTAAACCAAACTTAAAGCACCCTTTAGCCGATTGCTGATTGGTCAATATTCTATAAAATTCAGCCCTGGAACCTTCAGCTCACTGATATGCAAATAGATGCATCTCCAGTCCCCTCCTCCATAGTATTCCTGATAGAACCCCTCGGATACCCTGAGTGTTGCTAGGATACAAAGCATCTCCCTTCTGATTGGTTGAGAGCTACCGTAGAAGGCGGAGACTAATCCTCCCCGACAGATAAGCGAGAGCAACTCCGTTCGACATAGGGTTTTATCTTTCCGTATTCCATCTTTTCCGCGGAATTACGCGGATTCAATAAATTTTCTTCTGGAATATTGAAGGCTGTTTTACGAGCGTTGCAGGACTCAGAATAAAAGGATAGGAGGTGATTAAAAGACGTTGTAAAGCAGCCGATGTCTGACATGAAACTTCCCACCTACCCTGGTAGCACTTTAACACCCTCTGGGCTGCTAACATTGAGGCTTCCTGGGGTAATAAACTCACAAAAAAACCAAAAAAAAAAAGACAAAGTACGAAAAAGAAGGTAAAGAGTTATAAAGGAGATTTAGTGAGTATTTTCACCCGCGTATTTTATTTATTTTTTGGGGGATGCGTCTAATTTTGTTTTCTTAACTCTCACCCGCTCAACAGCATTACTCGCTTGACCCTTTTAATGCCTGGCGGGCAGAATACGGTAGCTAGAACCAAGCTTACACCCCACCAAGGTTCATCCTAGTGAGAACTCGGCTGTGAAAAACAGGTAGGGATGCTTCCTTTAATGTTTCGTTATTAGCATACATCTCAGATGGGTTAATTAGTTTTCGCCCCTCCAATTCCGACACGGAAAAGTGATTTCATGTTTTCGCAGTAAAACTCTTTGTTTTGAGTCCCTACTTAATTTATTGCGCGATTAAGACTCCAGAGAGGCCACTTCAGACGGTTTCTATTTCTATTTTTTGCATCTAATGAACAGAAGTAATTCTGGAGACAAAACTCCCATACAAAATAATATATAAGAGCTCGGAAAATTTCCAAAAATATCTAAAATAGCTTGTATTTTTTTATTTGAAATGTTTATGAATTAAGACAGACCTCAAATGTCGTAATTTAATCCAATCCCGACGTGTCAAAAAATCGTCAAGGTTTTTTAAGTTACAAAATCCATCATCAATATAGTCATATTTATAATTTCTAATGTAAATAATTGAAATAACGTATTAAAAAACGTTAGATTTCAATATATATTTTCTTAGAATTTAACTTATGGAATTAAAACTTTAAAGATCAAAAGTATGTTTCCATCTATACTGCCAGAACATTACATTGTAAGTATTTGATAACTGCTGTGCAATAGTTTCCATTCTTCGCACAGGTTTAATATTTCTTTTATAAAAAATAGCATTACACAAAAATAATTATATTGCTAAAATAAAAAATTGTTAGAATAAATTATTGTTAGAATAAAAAATATTGTTAGAATATAAAATATTGTTAGAATAAAAAAATAATAAATAATAATAAAACAATATAAAATATTGTTAGAGCAAAAAAATTAATAAAATACGCAAATTAAAATTCTTCTACAATAATAATTCAAGGAGAATACTAAACAGTTGAGAGCAATGTGGCCTCTATCCAACAAAAAAAAACCTAGCGTCAAGAAGTCAGAGAAGTTAATAAAACTGAAAGGAAATAAATGAAATATATACTGTTAAATCAACACTATAAATAATTTTAAATAAAAGTTAAAACTCACACAAAAAATTAAAATTTCTATTTATTGAATATTTTTTTAGCATAAAGAACGGGGATCCCAAGCTATCGTAATTTTTTTAAAGTAAAAATTGATACAAATTTATGTTTTGAGAATAATAAATAATTTTAAAAAAGATGGCAAACCAAAAATACCTTATTAATCTTTTTAATCATTTTAAAACGATTAAAATACTGTACACGCTTTGAATGGAGGTTATTATAAAGATAACGCAAAAAATAATATCGGTAACAGATAGTATTAAGAGTTTCTATAAGTTATTCTATATTACATATTTCTGGAATATTATTATTTATTTTATTCCATTAACTAAATTGAAAATGTTTCAAAAAAGGATGCTTTTAAATAATTTCTTCTACCTTTTGAATTCAGATAAAATGTATGTGAATGTAATTTATTTTATAAAAATTGTCAATACAAACTTTATATATATGTAAAGCTAATTTTGTTATATTTATTATTTTTGATAGTATTTTTAAAGTGTACGAAAAGCACGCAAGAAAACCACTCAGAAAAGGACTCTCGATATAAATTATACAAATAAGCAAAGCGGTTTATTGATAATAATTAAATTCAAATCCTTCTTGTCTCTAATTCAAGCTGAATAACAAAAAGAGGAACATCAATACCGTACGTTTGAATGTCAAAAGAATTTTTTATTGCGTTTTTTAAATTTTAAAAAAAAGCCCGAAAACCCTCTTACACTTTTACTTTGTCGAATCGAAATTTATAAGAGAGTTAATTCAGTGTATGCTTTAAGAATGGGGGGGGGGGGGGTGTAAAAGTGTTCGACACGAAACTAAGCAAAGAAATAATTTTGATTTATGTATCCAATTAATCTTCTCCTACACTCACTTAGGAAGGGTGACAGCAGTGTGGAAATAGTATTTTTAAAATCATCTTATCAAAAGTAATAATTCATGAATGTTGATATTATAAAAATTTTACTATATAAAAAACCCTTTTTGCTCACAGTTTTCCTAATGATATTCAATTTTTTCCGTGTGATTATATATATATATATATATATATATATATATATATACAGAGAGAGAGAGAAATGGATGTGTGAGAGTATATTTCAAAATCTGTATACCTTTTTTAGACTTAACGGAGCTCAAGTTATGCTTGCTTGGATGATATTATGTTTGAATGATAGCAACTTTTAGATGTTCCTTTGTGATGACGGCATAGATAATAATTTTCATGCTTTTCACTTTCTTCGATGTGCCATACGTTTTCTAACAGGAAAAATTTGTTTTTAAAGTATAAAAACTTATTTCTTTCAATCGCCATTTTGTTTGCTAAACTTAAACTTCTTATACTAAATTTTCGCATGAGTGTGACTCAGTTTATGTATAGTTTAAATATTATTTAAAAATAGTATTGTATTAATTTAATCTTCACAATATATGTTTAATTTAAGCCTGTTGTTGTGATTAAGGATTATTCGATTATTTTAAAATCATTTAATGATATAAATTTTGGATATCATTATTATTTTAATTGATCCTTATAAAACACTACACATAAAAAGGCGCTTTGTTTTTTGAAAAATTCAGTCACATAAAGATGGATTGTTTGTAGAAATATAAGAAAGAAGCACTAAATATTCCCCAATTCTGTTTAACAGAAAAGTATTTGACTGATACAGTTTTTAAATTTAAAATAAGGAAAGAATTTTCATTATTATATAAGAATTTAATTTTAAAAGCCAAAAAAGAAAGAATCTATATTTCAAAATAAAATTTTACAAAATTGCCGCATGTTTATTTTGTGAATTTTGATATATTTATTTCGCAATTATTTCAGATTCATAAAACTCCATTAAAAGAGGGGGCACTCCCAAAAGTCAGTGAAAAAAAATTGATTTTTCAAATTTTATTAAAAAATAAACTATGAATTCTTCTTCTTTTATAATACAATTTAAATTTTAGTCTTAACTAAATTAGAAGTATTTTAGCAATCCAATAGACTACTTGTAAGTAGTCTATTGCTACTTGTAAGTAGCAATTTTTCAAAAATGTAAATTATAACACAAAAGGAACATTTTTGAAAATTTTACTCATATCTTTAATACTTTAAGCACATATCAACGCTATTTATACAAATACTTTGATGAATTATTTTTTTCAAGGAAGTAACTAAAAAAAAAATATATATATATGGGTTAAAAAGTATATAATTTTCTTATAATTTGGAAGCTTTACGCTTCCCATGGGAATTTTTTTCAAAAAAGTACTAAATTTTCTTAAATGTACTCTCATTAAATAATAATAACAATGCAATAAATACACATAAGTCAGTTTTTTCTTAAATGTTCCTTAAATTTAGTCTTTTTTGATATTAGAGATAGGGAAAATGCTACATGAAGTGACCCCCTTTAAGAATTATAAATCATCAAGTCATTTATTTTTGTTAATATCTCTGTTAAAAAATATGACTATTGCATGTAAAATCTTTTATAATTTTTCTATAAATACTTCAAATTTTCTACAAGATAAGGATCTTTGGGGCTGTAAGAGTTAAGTTTGTTCTTTTAGTTGAATTCGAAAATTTATGTTTGCTTAGTATGCTCAAGTTTTACCAAAACCGTCTATATATGCGCAGGTTTTAACAAGAACTTCCCCACGAGTTCCAATACCCTAAGTAATCTTAATTTATGGCCAAAGTTTGAGCCCTAAAGACCAAATTACCGACAAAAACGAATTATCTGTCTTCTGCAGCCCTACTCATACATCAAGGACTGGCCATGTATCACTAATGGGTGATAGGGAGAGGGCTAGAGTAGGAAAGGCATTCGATGATTGGAGAGTAGCATTCCTTTCTTCTAGGACGAAGTTGTAAAGGCAAAAATTCGATCAATGACTACTGTTTAGATGAAGAGGGGTTTTCTCTCTCTCTGCAAAAGCTTCTTATGCCATTTCGTCTCACATCCTCTTTTTAATTTTAAAAAAAATCAGATGAAAAGGGACTTTTATTTTACTTGTTGTGAATCGAACGCTTCGTATTAAGACAGTATTCACTTGATTTTAAAAAACAGGCTCCGTACATGAGGCATTTCTCCAGATAGAAGGATATACACGTATCGTTCACATATGGTCATATATATATATATTTACATCTATATATCATACTTACTTCTTAAAACTCAAAACCCTCAAAAAATAGCCAATTCTTATCTTTAATATATAAAAGCTAATACTTTTTTTAAAAAAATTTAAGTATAGAGTATAGAAATTATAGAGCACATAAAAACAATTGATTTATTAAAACCAAAAAAATAAATAAATGTATAGTATATTTAAATAAGCTATTTCCTCCATGTGTGCGTTAGACAGAAGTTAGAGTATCTTTTTAAGGTTGGAGACTTTTTCAATTAAAAATTGTTCCATTCTTTGTTTTATTAGACGAAGACAATTGAGAAAAAATGTTTCAATTGCATAATGATTAACACATTTCTACTTCACTAACTCAAAGGTAGGTCAGGTACAAAGTTTATTTGAAAAAATATTACGTATATGTATATATATATATATATATATATATATATATATATACGTATATATATATTATACTAACGATTTATAGATTCCAGTACGCATTAACTCACAATATTTTTTTATGTTCAAAAAAGAAGTAAACTTTTTAAATTTCACACACACACGCATCAAATAACCATAATTAAATAAAAAATATTCAAAGTTCCGTAAGAGATCAAAGATAGATTAGAACAACCACACAAAAGCTGAATTTATAAAACAGGGTTTTAAAGAAAGTTCGAAAAGATGAAATGAAGCCATCCAAAGAACTGTACAATAAGCAATATGTATGCATTCCCTGAAATCCTCACTTTTTAGTCTGTGTTTTTAAAAAAAAGTTATTTATGTTCTATTGTTTTCAGTATCCAAATCATTACGAAATTGTGATTGATTCAACCTTTGAAAATTTCTGGCATTCTGACTCCCTGAAACAGGAATAACCGCAAACAGTAAAGTAAATCAAAAGGTGTAAATTTGAGAGTAGTAAGCCTCCTGGAAACATGGTAGTAAAACTGACGCAGTTGAACCGTGTTTATTCGCTTAGGTCACTTGAAAGATGCCGCCGAAATGTTACAAAAAACAGATGGCCTGAAGATTCTAGATTTTCTTTATTCTGTACAGATAAGCATATCAGATCTAACTCACATAAATCTTCTTAAGGCCATATTGCTTTAAGCTACCCGAGAGGTTTTGTTAATATTTTAAAACTGTATTTGATTATTCAGATATCGAATTTAAATTTAAATTACTCAATGTCAAAAGCTTTTATTACAATCTTATTCAATATTTTTAAGTATTTGAATTTTAACATTTTATTTAACTTTCGGTAGTTTAAATTGAGTTATTAATGTGCATGACCATATTTTTAAACATGGTTCTTTCGAAGGTGAGAAAAAAAAAATGAGTCTAGAGGTTTTGAAAATATCGGCCAAAAATAAATACTATATAAATTGAATTGTTTCTCAACCTAATACATAAACAACTTTGAGATATTACTCTAAACAATTAATTAAAATGTTAGTCATAGATATTCATGTGTTTTAATCTTCTTTTACTATGTTTGAAGTATTATTTATATGTTTGAGATAGGTTTTACTTTATTTTATATTTCACAATATTCAACACATCATTTCTCGTATATACTTTGTATAACATAATCTTGTATAATTTTTTGCTGATACCTTTTTTTATCAAAGAAATAGATAATTACCGAGTACAGTTGAACCTCCATATTTTACTAACCTCTATTTTACGAATTTCTCTATTTTGAGAACACTTTTTCCTAGAACTAAGAAAATTTTACGATTTTCTTCATAAAATAGCGAAGTGTATTTTCTATATAACGAACTTTTTCTCTTAAGATTCAATTTTTTTTCTCCCAATTTTTAAAATATTTTTGGACTTTCGTATGATGAAATTATAAAATCATTTGAAACAATTCGACACGGATTACAGTGTAGAAAAAATACACCCGAAGGGGTTTTTAGTGCATTTCAAAGATATGGAGTGCATTTTGTGAGGAAACATTTTTTCAGACAAAACTATAACATTTACCAGTAATTAAATTTTAGGACGCATGCGGTAATATAGCCTTAAAACTACTACTTATAAAAAAAATTATGATTTGGCTTAAAATAAGAAAATGTCATTAAAATTCTATATAATTTTAACATAATATAATTTTTTTTTAAGTTGAAAATTTAGTGTATTTCTAGAAAATGTCCCCCTCCCTCCCTTGTTTTGCTAGCATGTTTCGTTTTCCGTCAAAAGGATTAGATATATAAAATAAATAGAAGCTAATTTACAAAAAAGGTGTGAATAATTACTTCTTAAATAAGTTAATAAGTTTACGTATTTAAAATTTGTTTTTGTGGTTTATAAAGTGTATGGGAAGATGAATCTCTATCTAACGAATTAAAAGTTCTCCAAACTAAGTTATGTCTTTCCAGCAGAGTATAGAAAATTTGTTCACATTAGATAATCATCCATATATTTTTAATGAAATTATTTAAAGTGAAAATGTAAAAAAGCTTTTCACATAATACTTAAGTAGAAGATGTAATTTAATTATGATTCTATTTAAAAATAAAATTCGTGATGAAACACGGAGCTATTTCGCTATTAAGTGCAATTATTAATTTTTAATAAAAAAATCTCAAATATTAACCCTATATAAAAAGCCCAAGTAAAAAATTAATGGATTTCGAAACAGATGTGTATTAAAGTAAATGTCCTTTCTTATTATTTTTTTAAAATTCAAACAAATGAAAGTTTTATCTGTGAAAGATTTAGCAAAGTATATGCAATTTGTACTTTCTAGGGAAAAAATGGTTTTCCATTTTTTTCCCTCTTTTTTCCCCCCGTACAAAAACTTTTGTAGTATTTATAAGTATAAAATTTACCATTAATATAACTTGGAGTTTATTGTGGTACCTTATCAATAATAGTTCATATTATATATATATATATATATATATATGTGTGTGTGTGTGTGTGTGTGTTTGTGTGTGTGTTCAGTAGATCTGAATTTTTATTTTTATATTAACCAAATATTAGCAAACTTGTGCGGTTATAATAACACTATATACTATTATATGAACATCTCGTCTATATCTTATTTTCAAAATTATTTTCCTAGATTTTAATTAATAATTCATAAGTTAATTTCAGGCCTGCTTTGCACATGTGTAATTTGGATAGAAATGCATGATAAATATATTTTTAATGAAAGCATGCCGCACACACACATGTAATACCGATCGCTGTGTGTGAAATTTAATTGTTCATAAAATATAACTATGATTTAGAAAGGATAGGGATAATTTCAATATTTGGTTGTGAGAGTGTGTTTTTTCCCGAAAATATGTGTTTCACACTTCTGTGGGGAAAAAATGTCCCAAATAATAAAAATATATTTCTATTTTCTTCCTCATTAACTTAAGAGGTTACCTAATAACCTCAAGAAAAGAAGCCAATGTTCCTTCTTAAAAACTTCATTACAAATTTTAGGATAATTTGTATTGTTTCAATTAATTACAAGAAAAAGAAACATTACAAATTAATTAGATGAAATCATGATTTCATTAGTAATTACATCTCATTCATTTGAACAGTCTAGTAGTTTAAGTGATATACAATCTTTTTTTTTTCTTGGTTTAAAAAATTGTATATTAAGCGCATAAATGTTATATTTTTGTATTTTTATTAAAAGTTGATTTTCTGCTAAGAAATAATCATAGCAACTGTTCGAATAATCCAAGATTGATAATCCACTAACTATATATTTGTGTGTAGATTGATAATAGCTTTTTAAATCATTACTCCACAAAGTATCCATCTCCAACATGGAATTAGAATTATACCACTGGGTTTCTTAGGACAAAAACCTTCCTTGATTATTTTTTAAATCTCTAATTAATTTTAATTAGTCTGATGATTGATTTAATTGAGAATCCTGATAATATTTTTTTCTGATGACTTGTTACTTCATGTGTGTGTGTGCGTGCGTGCAAAATTTTGATACATTCCTTAATCCGTTGTTCTTTACTATTTATACTAAATTTCGTAAGACGAAAGTCCGTTGTATAAATAAAAAGCGATGCGGCACAAAATTTTAAGAGCCACAAGAACAATTACAAATACTTCCAATTTTAAATAGAATTAAATACACTAGAAAGGTATTGATTGATTAAAAAATACAGTGAATATTTATTAATATCATGAAGTTAACTCTCCATGTTGCTAACAACATGTAAACGTTTAAGAACGTGACATATTGCTTGCTGGAGTAAGAGAACAGGTTGAAAATAGCCAGTTATGTAACAATCTTTGAGACTTACAGAATGAGGACATATATCTCTCAGTTAAGATTCTTTCTAGTATAAACTTTGAGAAGCAAAAGAACAGTTGAAACGAACGAGCTAACTTCCTCAGTATAGCTTCAATGATGTCAAGAAGTTTCACAGTTACGTGAAATGAATGCGGATCTTTAGCACTGGTCATAAAAATACTATGGAATTCAACATGGAGTCCAAAATGACAGTTCCAGGCTAGAACTACTTAAAATGGACATGTGGTAGAAAGCTAGATTTAGTAAGTTCGTTACAGAGGATAGCGTTTGTCAAGTAATTCAAGGCATTTAGTAAAGAAAAGCTAATTCAAATTTCGAGACTATGTCTGGAAATTGAGACTATGTCCACCGATAAAATGCTAAGAAGAAAATAATTCCTTTACTTATCTTGATACGCCATAAAGTCGTTCGTAGTGTTATGTAAGCTAGTGGTATAGTTGCTGCACATAACAAGCTTGGAAAGAAAGATTTACAAAGTAAGCTTTGAAAGAGCTCTATATGTTTTTCTTTTGCTTCAAAATATTCTGTTCTGTTCACCAAAATAATAACTGCACCTATCAGCTATAAATCTGTAAGAGGCAAGTTTGCTTAGTTATTTTTACCTTCTGCCTAGACTTAAATACCGCACTCTTTAATGTTATTCAAGTTCTAAACTATTAAATTTAAAGGAGTATGCCAATGTGTGTGTGTGACTTTTTTATATAAGTTTCCGAAACTCATACCCATTGTAGTATTTTTATTTAGTTCAAAACTGGTCTCTAATGTCCTCTCTTGTGATATTTAAGACTTATAAATATATCTAAAGCTTTTATGCAGTAGAGTATTAAGGCTAAGAATGCACACAAGTTTTGTTGTTAAAGAGCGCATTCATGGTTTGAATTTATAAAGGGGCCCTATTCTGTAAATTTCAATAGAATGATGGGAGAGAAAGAAAAAAATACGCCTTCAAGTCATGGTAAAATGTTTTTAACACTTTTCACACGTACTTCACGTTCTAGTGATAACCGAACAACCGCTGCCAAGATAAAGAATTCGGGTAAACCACGCTGGAGAATTTTAGCCAATGGTAGCTTGGGTAATCTATGTGATCTATTCTATTTAAATCCAATGTATTCTATTGGATAACAGTTTTTTTTTTATAACTGAAAGGTTCTCATCCCTTTTATTTGCTTATCAAATGCATATTTTAACCGAACTATCAAATATATTTCTTACGCATCGGTGTTGTCAATTTTATAAATTTATTATTCTTCTTAATTTTTACTTTTCCTTATTCTATATTTTTCTTTTAGATATTCTAAATCAGTTATTTTCATTTAGACATGAAATTGAGAAAATATCACACAATGATCAATTTGTTAAAATTTCTTTGTGTGTGATAAGGTTCAAAAAATTAGTTTTTATCTTTTTTAAAAAAATCACGAAAATATTATACGTTTTTATGCTACAAATGGTGTTGATAATTATACACCGAAAATTCCTTTTAAATACATTTATATTAATAATTAAAGAATTTTTTAAAAGGAAGGCATTTTTCCTGTTTTTAGTAATTGATAACAAGTATAACTTGTATGAGTAAAATTTACCATACTTTTTTCAAACAGTTTCCTAAACATTCAATGATATATTATTTTCTTTTTCAAATAAGATTTTAAATAACTTATATTGTTCAACAAATATTAATTAAATACTTTATTTGTATCATTTGTTTCGATATGGCTCTTTTGTGATTTTTAGAAAGTATAAAATGTGCTTGCTTCTTACAAAATAAGTAGATACTGTACAATGGGGAGTGATATTTACCTTTTTAAAAATATATTTTTAACTGAAATATTATTATTTGATAATGTTAGCATTTAGTTCTATTTGACTCATGAAGAAACGTAATGCTTACAAAAATTATTTTTATATGATTCAGTAGTAAAGGGGATAGGACACTATAGAGAGATATTCCATTAAATCTTTATTTAACTTGAGAGATATACTAAATGTATTGTCACATTATTTTACTGGTTATTAGTAAAGATTGATTTTGAGGTTTTAAGTTCTTCCGGAAAACCTTTATTTTATTCAAAACATTCAACTCTTTATATATCACGCCTTCGATTGAGAATTAAAACTTCTAATATGATTTTGCTAAAATTAGTTTAATTGATAAGAAAACAAGTTACTTTTCTGATTTTACTACACAAACCAAATTCAATATGTTAGGGTGAATGCTAAGAAATGCCTTATTTTTGTAAGCAAAGTTTGAAATACTTTTCTTACATTAGAAATTTGACAAAAAAAGTAATTTTATAAATCTAAATTTTTAACATAATATCAATCAGCTCTTTGGGAATGCTCAGTATTTATTATTTTTTGTATTAGTAATAGTTCTATTTATATATATATAACAGTGGGAAATCATATTTAAATAACCATTTGCGGAAATTATTGATAAAAAATGAAAAAGAAGAAGAAAAAAAAACGAAGGGAAAGAGAAAAAAACACATAAAATATATTTCTGTGTTTGTTTTTATTATTTTTGATTCCCACTTGTGTTCAAACAAAAGAAATGATAATATATATTTTTGCTACAGTCTTGAATAATACAATTTGAATTCCATTTTTCTTACAATATTATAACGATTTTCTTTTTTATCGACTGAAGCCGAAGCATAATTTTGCTCTAATTAACTATTTAAATGGGAATACCCATCAACGCTTTAAAGCCCCTTTCGTTTCACACTTTTGCGTACATTTTTTGTTCTCGCTGTGTGACAAATAATAACAATACTGGAGCATTTGTGTGAATTATGCTTTCTTAACGCATATTTAATCAGTTAAGTGTGAGTTTATTTCATTATATTTTTTTCGATTACAAAAAAATTGATATCGTATTGAACACTGAAAATTTTCTCTCATGTATACATTAAAAATTATTTTCATTGTAAAAGCTTAAAAATATTAAGCACGCACTAAAACTAGATTATTCTGTTTCAGGTTCTGTGATAGTTTTAAGTTTCGAAAAAAAATAGATATGGAAATTCTGACAATCAATCCAAGTTAAGTGTTTCTTCAAAAAAGAACATAACAGGTAATTAGAATTGTTACAATGATTTATATTTTGATTAAAAAATGTGCAGTAATTATCAATATATGTTGTGAGGAATAAGAGTCATAACATTAAAGCTTTTCCTTTAGCAAAGCAACAGAAATATCAAAATGTTTAACTCAAATATTAGTCTATATATTAAGATTTTTTTTAGTATATTTTAAATAGCAAACAATAGTTAATTCTAAAAACTCATTACCTAGCTTATTTTCATCTCTTTCTTTCAAAACTTTGCTTTAATTGTTTCAAAATTAGGTTTATTGATATCAAAGCTTAATATATATAGAGCCTAATGTATATAGTTTCTAGTAAGAACATAAATTGATTTTTATAAAATATATTTAGTTTTTTCTTTGTGCTGCCTTGAGAAGCACTCAGATAATTCATTTATTTTGTTATCATGTATATATATCATTCACAATATAAAATAATTCCAAATGCTGTGAAATTTTATTGCTGAATTGCGTATAAATAGAAAAAAAAACATAAATTAAAAATTAATATATTAATATTTAAAAAAAATACTTATTGGTAGAAAACGAAGAATTGATTCAATGTATGACTTGATGTTACAAGTGATTGGGTTGATTCTTTTTTAAATGCATTTTGAAAAATAAGTAGAAAAATCATTCTCAGTCTTTCAAATAGGTTAAAAATAAAGGATAGGTTTTGGATATTGTTAATATCAAGATAAAGAGCTTCAAGCACAGTTTTTAATCATGCTTGTATATCTTTATTTATTTAATTTATTTTTCTGATTTTTCATTTAAGAAATGCCTAGATTTTTTAAAGATACTATTTGTATTAAAACAGTGCCTTTGTTATATACAAATGTATAATTTCATGAGCTCAATTTGTGACAACTTCCTTAGAGATTTTTTTTTTTTATTTTGGTTAAAAGTTATAAGAATAGCTCTTAAAAATATTATTCTTATTTTCCTATTTTCAGGATTTGAATTCGAAATTTTTTATAAATGGATTTTAATACTGTTTCATGCAAACCAAAATTTATTATATTGAATTTTGAGTTATTACGAAATTTTCTATTTATATTATAGTATTTTTCGAACAATTTACAGCTTCAATAGCTTGGTAAATAAAGAATTAAAATACATTTCAGTTTCTGGAAAATTGAAAAGAAAACGTAAAATTATGTATCTACTATCTTAACTCTTTCAGTCATTGATTCGCATTTCTATAATGCACTACTTTTTATCAAACTTGAATAATTTTAATTAAAGGTCACCTCAAACTAATTTTTAACTTTTTGCTAAAACAAAGATTTTATTACTTGTCATGAAAGTATGATTAACTTTTTTCAGTGTTTATTTAACAAACACATCAGTTAAAAAATAAAGCACGAGTGTTTTCAAATTAAAACAAATAACGCAAAAAGTAAAGTAAAAAATAATTTCGTGCAATTTATAACGTGAAATTTATTACGTTAAAACATTCTCATTGACATATACCCGTTGTTTACACATGAGTAACATTGGTGATTTACATAATTTCAGTCTGCGTGCAATTTTCCTAATTCCAGAGACAATAAAAGAATCGTAAAGGTAGAAAAATATAAAATATTGACTGCAGAGATTTAAGGTCTTGTAGAATAAGTCATAAGTTAATCTCATCTAGTTTAGGATTTTAATGTCTCATAAAACTGTTGTTTTAGTCATTTTATTACTTGTTATGTCTTAAATTGCAAGTTTCGCGTGGTAATACAAAGGTCAAGGAAAATGCGCTCAGATAAATTAAATTCAGATTATTAAATGTGACAAGAGAATGAAGAGTGCATTTACGTGAAAGGATCACACATGTTTGAAGCGCTCATTTTCTTCCTTAAATTAGTTGTTAATGGGATTATTCAAGTTTAACAAAACTCTTTAGGCTTATGTAAGAAAAAAACGCGAAGAAAGTATTGTGAAAGACTTTTTACTTTATATTATTCAGATGATTCTCTTTCAGAGTCTTATACCTAAAAATTTGAAAACAAATTGGATATTTTTTCTCTCAAAAATAAATGTAGTTATAAGAAAATATATAATGCGTTAAAATTCTAAATAAATAGATTTTCCTTAGATTAGAATGTCATGAGCATATCTTGAAAATGAAATAATACCAAATACGCAGGTTTTGCGAATAAAATAGACCTTATACACTAAACACGTAATATAAAAAAAAAGTCATTTTTTACTTAGGTCAACAAAGAAAAATTTTATTTTATTGTTACTTTTTACTAAATAGCTACAATTAATATAAATATGTATATATATGACAGAATAACAATATTAAGTGACAAAATAGAAAGCGATTTTCCTTGCAAAAAATATATATTTTCGATTTTCCTTTCTATACATGGTGTTGGACTATTTTTGTTTGTTTGTTCTTTTATTAAAAGTCTGTATATTTCATGATTAAAGCTTTTAACGTTTATATTAATTAATATAATTATCGATCCGAAAAATTATTTATACTTTTCCATCAATTTTTAAAAACTAGTGTTTTTAATTGTTTATTTTATTCGTTCTTTGAAATTATTTTTTAGATTATCGCTAGAAAAAATATTTGTTTTTCATTTATATATTCGTAATCTTTTAAAACAGTTTAGATACAAGTATGAAGCCTGAACTTAGAATTCGTATAGTTTTGATTTCCGTATGCTTAATTTTTTAATTTTTAATTTGACAAACTTTTAGATTGTTTCAACAAATTATGTTTAGTGAAGGCAGCAATTTTTTTTATATCAAGATGTAATGCAATTCAGTATTTCAGACAAATAATACACCTTGACAATTAAAAAATATATATATTACTGGTTTTTATAACATTAAATAAAAAGAGATGATTGATTTTCCTAATATATCACTGTTGAAACATTAATAGTTTTAGAATCTGTATTGTTTTATATATATATATACAAACTAATACTTATTATGATGGAAAAATAGTCAACTTTTTATTAATGTAAATGTTTAAATTTCAACTTATAATAAGCTTAGATAACTTTTTACTTAGAAACTTTTAAAGAAATACATGAAAAACAAAATATTCTAAGAAATATTTACAGCATACAATCCTTTAACTAAAAACATTCAAGAACTTATATATGAAATATGCTGCAAATCCTTTATAAAATTTATTAAATTTGCTAACTTATTTTGTCAACAAAAATGTTTATTCCTTAAAAAGAAGCATGTATATTTGAGTATTTAAATTTAAACAGTACTATACTATATTATTATAACTAGTAATAGTAATGTGTCCAAATCTTAAAAAAAAATTAACAACAAGAATTCTTGATGAAAATACAAAAAAAAAAGTTATAGAAGATTTACGAAACATTTCTGGAATGCAAGCTGTCTTCAAAAACTTGTATTTTTGATTTTTGCACAGATAAACAAGTATACGCTTTCATTTTGGACAGAGCGGATATTAAAAAAGGACGTTTTAAAACTTTCAGTACTGTTTTCAAACTTAGATGCGTTATTCAGGTCAGTGTGTGTTAAAGGCTATAAAAGCTGTTTGTCACGTATTTTTGTTATGCATTAACATGTGCTTTAAAAAAAAGGCAGCTATTTGCTTCTTTCGTTTCAGGAATTAATATTCAAATTTGAGTTATTCCTAATAAATTTTTAATAACAATAATTTGTGTTTTTGATGAAAACCTTCTGATAAATGCTAGCATTATTCAGGCTCTTAACTTTACATGCTCAGGATTTTGCAAAATACCTCACTTACTGAACAAATCGAGTTTCAAATTAATAAGTCCTTGAGTCACAGAAAATTAATAACACTAAGTATATACTCTAAGAACTTACACATGTTAGTAATTAATTAATAAACATTTGTACTTCAATAATTTGTAATAATTTTATAAGAAGTAACTACACTTAATTACATTTATTCCGGAAACAAACTTTTTCCACTTGCAGTTACACAAAATATTTCATCAAATGAACTTTAAGAAAAATAGAATTTGAATACGGAAGAAAACAATTTCATCAAGAGAACCTAATTGTACTTAAAACACAATCAATCAATAAATTCCAATGTTCATGATAATCCTTTACAAATATTTCCATAATGGATAGTTTAGAAAAATACCCCTTTTTAGATTATTTAAAAAAAATTTTAAATACAATAAAGCTTTCCAAAAAGTTGACCAGTTAATATCTCTTTAAAAATATTTAACGAATTCATTGTCACCAACAATATAAAAAATTTAAAGAAGTGCAAATTGTGTTATTTTTAAGTTCAAATGTTATAAAATTTCTGCTTCGAGTTACCTAATTAAAATTTTAAAAAATCATTGAAAAATTTCAATTTTTTCAAGAATACTTATTTTAAAAGTGGTGGAAGTTTTGAATATACTAAACTAAGTGAAAAACTTTCAATAAGTATATAATTAGTTTTTTTTTTCGTTGTGTCATCAAACAAAAAAAATTTTTTTTTTCATTTCCTTTTATAAAAAAAATCATTTTAAAGAGATTCAAAAAGGTTCACTATAACAGTGCTAGAATATATTGTAGTAACTACAATATTGTATTTACCTACTGAGAGAGAAGCCATTTGTCATTTAATAAAGAACCAGCAACATTATACTCGGGAATGTTTCAGTAAGTAATTTTGAATTTTAGTTAATAAGTACGATTTCAAAAAAAATTCGTACACAGCTAAAATTTTGGCATTGTTTTCATGAAAATTAAAGCTATAACAAATAAATGTGCTTGAAGTAAAGACAGAATTTACTGTCAGTAACACCAACAACTCTCAGTAACACTAAAAATGATAGTTAGCAAAAGAACTATTGTACAAATTATGGATTTTTAAATATGATACGTAGATTAAGAAGAAATTGTTGTATTGAATAATCCTATAGCACAGCACGGATTTTTGATGCATTACATTTTATTTTATCAGTAAAAGATAGATGGAACTGCATCCGATTATTTAAGAATATAATATTTTAGAGAGTGTGTGGGGGGGGGATTTAAATAAATATCTGTACATCAAAGAATATTTGTGCATAACATAGAATTATTATGAATATTTCAACATAGTTTAAAAGAGTAAAACGGATCTGTGTGTCAAACCAGTTTTCAAATGCTTATCACCTAAACTGTAATGATAATATTAGCTTTTGTAATAATTAATGAGTACATTATTTCCTATATGTCCAATATAATTTTATAATCACAAATAATCATGTTATTTAAATTGTAGTAATCATTAAAAATATCTTAACTCGTTTGTAAGAATCACTTCGAAATTTTAAAATTTGCCATTTTCTCAACGCAAATTATCGAGTAACCTTTCTAATGAAGGAAAATCTAATAAGTGATCAGTAAATTGTAAAAGCGAGCATGGAAGAATATTTGAGATTTAAGAAATCCTGCATAATTAAACGGGCAATAATGTAATAAATTAAAAATTTACACAAACAATTTGAATTTTTTCTATAAAGCATACACATATAAGTAAGTAATACAAACACAATATACAAACAGTTTTTTTTAAAAAAACTTTTAATTACTTAATAGACAGAAAAAAATTATAAAATTTCCACCATTGTTACCTCAAATATTGTAGATATTTATGTATTAAAATATATCGACAATATCAAAGAAAAATCAATACACAATATATTTAGTAAGAAAAAACAGGGTAATTTTCAATAAATTTATTTAACTTACCACTAATATTTAATAAATAGTAACGTAATCCATTAAGTATTTAAAATATAAAACAAAAAATGAAGCTTTAAAAGCCCGGCAGCAATACAAAATATAATCTTAATTCCAACAATCCACGGGAAACCATTTTTTACTATTCTGACTACTTGAAATGCTATTTCAAAGTTGTATATGTTGGATTCATGATTAAATATGGCGTCCATCCGTCAGCGAAAGCCATTGGTCAAAACGACGAATAGCGTCCCGGCATCTCTGTTTCGATCTCTCCAGCGATGCATACAAGCATCCTATACATCTCCCAAGGGCATGAACTTCACCATTGCCTTTGAACAAATGAAAGCGAAGTGAAAATATTGGTTATTACATCGTGTTCTATGAAATCACAGTAATATAAACTACAAACAAACATTTTGACTATTGAGAAATTTGATTAACAATCAATACAAGGTATGGCAAAGTAAAGATGGGGATAAATGAGGTGAGACTGTAATAATTTATTTATTTAAGATCAAGTCGTCAAAATAGATAGAAAATTTAATTTTGTTACAGATTATAAAGCGATATATCTAAAGTTTTTTAGTCAATGCAACTTTTTTTAATATTTGTTTTCAAATATAAGTGATTGAAGTAGCGAGCTAAAAATAGGCTGCCAATACTTTCTCTTTAAAGAGAACTTCGGAGAAAAACAGTTTAACAGTTTAATTTTATACATTTTTGAGAATATTGAATATTATACAAAAAATTATTTAGAGAATTGTAAATATTTGCTCAGAAAGAAGTAGATTGGATTATGTACATATGTACATAGACATAACTGTGGATTTGATTCTGTGTTAAACTTGCAAACCATTTTGAAGTTCGTACTACAGAATGCCATATCAGTTATACGCAGCCAAAATTTGAAATAGAACTTTCAAGCAAAATTAATTGTAATATTTTATATTGACAAAATTGCTCTTGAACTACATGAAAGACGTGCAAATTAAAATATTTAGATATATTAGTTGTTACGAGATTCAATAATTATAATAATAAGAAGAAAATTTGATAATGTTTAGTGGGAAAAAAAATTTACAACTATCTTACTAATCTTTTTTTAAAAAAATTATGAAAGGTAAAAAATAAAAACATATTATTATATTAAGTATTAAATAATCAGTTTTAATCGTGTATTTAAAGACTCGTTAAAAAAGAAGTTCGAAATTTTTTCATAAAAAATTTTGCGCAATTTCAATATTTTCTTAAAAATTATCTTCTTTTTTTCCCCCGCTCATGCATTCAAATTGAGTGTGTTTATGTTTGAAAATTTTTTTTGTTAAAATTACAGTTCTGGAGAAAAATCGTGATTTTTTTTTTAAGCTTAAAACTTAATTTTTTCTTCGAAATCTGTTTCTAGTGCTTGCGTAGAATGGCAAACCCCTTTATTATTTCTATATTT
This sequence comes from Trichonephila clavata, assembly GCA_019973975.1. Lineage (NCBI taxonomy): Eukaryota > Metazoa > Arthropoda > Arachnida > Araneae > Nephilidae > Trichonephila > Trichonephila clavata. The sequence goes on from BMAO01016681.1 coordinate 295,227, forward strand.
CATAATATTTCGTTATTCATGAAGGATTTTTTTAAAAACTTATTATGGCAGAATATTATTTGAATGCAATTAAATTTCATTTATGCATGTACTTCGTATCACACAATTGTAAACATTTTTCTCAACTTTTCTTTAACGGTGAATTTTTTTTACAAACTTAAATCTGTAAATTGTAATTGACACACATGTCATCTCTTTTAAAATAATAATCAAGCACTCATTTTTTAACCTTGGAGAAGAAAAATACTATCACACGAAAAGATTTTATAAATAAAAATTAGCCGCGTCACATTAAATAAAAATTAATTTCTGATTTACTAATTTTTCAAAGTTGTTGGTATTCCTTTTGATTCGAATGTTCTCCAAAGCTTTCGTTTTTAACTAAGTTAAACCAAACGCAATTATTATTTTTATACAGCTAGTGAAAGAAAATCCCTTATTACTTACTTTCATCATTATAATACTTTTCCCAGGTTTGTTTTTTTAATAAAATAATTTCCTAATTTCATCTCATCTATTAACCTGATAATATTTTAATTTGAATAACGAATTTTCTTTTTTCATACCAAAAGAGCATTGAGAAACTGATTGTGGATAAGCCAGAATATTTATGTGTGTCTTTGAGATTTAATCAAACCTTAAACCTGAAATACTACGACTTCATACGTACTGAATGCGCATTCTGATTCGATGCATGTATATGCATAGAATTATATCTTCATTTTCATTATCTCTGTCTGACTCGCAAAAAAGTTATCTTTATAGTTTCAGAATAAATTATTCGAAATACTTATCCGAGTGCGTCTTTATACCGCATATTTCAGTTTCTAGTTTTAAATTGATTCAAACTAAATTATTTAATTAACTTTATATTGCTTGAAGTAGAGAAAAATAAATTTAAAAAACACTTAAATTGGACATACTATTTAAATGAGTATATACCTTAACGTAAAAAATCGCTCTCTTATGCTAAAAAAGATTATCAAGTCTTTATGCGGCAAATCACAAAGTTTTCTGCAAGGTTACTTCCCTAATTTGAATATAAAGCGGAATCTATGTAAAGTATGCTTCCCTTAAAAATAAATTAGATAAATACAGAAGGAATTTGGATACTCACACAACCTAGAGAGCATGTCACAGACTGAATCACATTCACCGTGGTTTTGTTTTATTTATTTTATTTTTACTTTTGGAAATTTTTCATAGTTCGATCTCAGTACTATTTTTATTTAAAAAAATTTTTTTGTATGGATTTACCGAGTATTCCCAAAAAAAATTTAAAATTGGAAAATTTTATTTAACGGAATATTTTTTCTTGTCGAAAAAACAATTTCTAAGAACAAAATTGGTGATTTTGTTTTTATAAAGAAGAGCGGAGTTAAAATATGTAACCTAAAACTTATCATTAAAAGACATTACACACAAAAATTTTTAAAATGTGATAAATGTTGGACAAAAAAATCTTGGTGTAAGTTTTAGAAGCAACCTCACGAATCCTCATAGAATCCGAATTTTCTAGATAGTTACTTTTAAAAAATTATTACTTAAATTATTAAGTACTCTGGTATTACTAGATATAGGTGAAAGTATGAGATGAAGATAGTTATCGATAAATGTTGATTGTGAGAGATCATGGTAGTAGGATTGCAAAACAGCAGTTGTTGACCTTTGAGTACATTTCTAGCTTTGCTACCAGCAAAGGCCGTTGGATAGTACATAAGAGGCTATTTTATTTTAAATATAGCTGAATCTTTGAAAAATGTGGTATAGAACTCCTTTAATCTAATTAGGGCTCAAATTTATGAAATGCCACCAGTTGCTAAAGTTTTTTATTGAGGAAATTTCTTTTTTGTTCCTTCTTTCATGTAAGGATCATCGTGGTAAGAAACACAAAATGTTTACTTTAATTTACATATTTCAGGATCTAAAATTTAACGTTTCGAATGAGAGTTATATCAATAATTTATAAAACATTATGCGAAAAGAGTGAGCCGCGAAAAAGATATAATAGTTAAACTAGTAAGAATGCTATGTTGTTTTGCGTGTTCCTGAAAAGCTTTAAGAACAAAAGTTAGGTTATCTAAAGAATGTGAAAACAAACATTTATTTTTTAAAATTATTTATCTATATAGTAATTGCCGATTTTATAATTGTAAAATTTATTAATCTAATTTTAAATATTAAGTCTTAAATTGTGCTTTTTAAATAATTTCTGCGGAAAAATAATTCAATGTAATATAGGAAACTTTAATAAATTTAATTTAATTTAATTTAATAATAACTCATTTTCTGCTAAAGTAGATAAAGAGAGATATGAGATTATTGTTAAGGATATATTGCGCTCCATCTTTAAGATAGCGTTTGTCGAAAAATCGTTAATACAAATTTAACTTTGCTCGGACAAATATTTTGAAACTTTTAGAACTACTTAATATTTTTCTTTTTACAACAGATTTATTTATATTATTAATAATTTGTAATGTTAATTATTATGTCTTTTTTCAAGGAGTGGAAGAGGTGCTATATATATCAGATTTCTCCCGAAACAAATCTTAGTGTGATATTTAATCACTTGTATGTTGCATCGAGTAAAAAATTCTGCATTGTACGTTAGTAATACAAAAAAAAAAAAAAAAAAAAAAAAAAAAAAAAAAGCTTTTTTTTCGTGTTCAAGCTGCGTTTTTTATAAATGTGTATCTTTTGCTCTTTGATTACAAAAAGCAGTGGATATTATGCATATTAAAAGTGTTTGGAATGTATTAGATACAAAATACAGAACTTTTAATGCAGGAGCACCGTGAAAATTCCGCTGTCCATTGACTTTTGATAAAGAGTCTTCTGTTGACATTGCCACACATCTTCCAACTTCCATTGAACTGAAAAGAAAGAAAGAACAATTATTTTTCTCAGTTTACAATTCTTAATAAATATTCCATGTGAGTTCGGAATGAACATATTGAAAATATTTTAAATCTCACGAGATTCTGATTATTCAGGAGAAAAAGAACATTAAAAATATTATCTGCATGTTATAAGGGCGAATAGAACTATTTTATAATTACTGGATAAATTCTTAATTAAAAACTACATAAAATGAATTTCATAAAATAAAAAGTGAGTAGATACGATCACATGAGTGAATGACCTGTTAATTGACGTCAGATTACAAAACAACACGAGGGCTATTGGTGACGGACCTCGTAATTTCGAACTTCGGTCAAATGACGAGGATAACACCTGAGTGGGGCACACCTTCTCTAAACTACCACACCATGCCTACGGGAGGACTTTGAGACTCCGCAGATTCAATGTACATCATCCATCATCCCCTTTACATGGCGGTTTTTCAGGAGCACTTGAGTTATAACTCTGCATTTCTCACACTGTGGGGCGTGTTAACTCTACGAGGGGGGGGGCGAGTATATTGAAAATTGGAGAACAAAGGATTATTTAAAAAATATATTAATTTACTGACAGTAAACAAACAAAATACATTCTGGCATAATAAAATATAAAATGCACATTGCACTGATAAACTGCGTTTATAAATGTATCAGTACCGCACACAATGTATTTTATAATTAATTTAACAATATGAAGTTAAGAACACGTTTAATAATCACCAGTGACTCCATGGGCTTGTGATATATAAATTTTTTGCAAAAATAACACTTATTTCTCTCTTGATAATTTGTACGGTTTATAATTAATCCCTTAACTGCTGGTAAATAAGTAAATCCTTCACAAAAACTGTCAATGTTCTTTTATTGTATTCCAAGGCCTTCGGGATAATTTTATGGATAACAATACACAGAAAAGATCGTTCTTCTGAAAGACGTATATATATACGTCCGGGGCAATTAACGCATTGACTGAGTGAGACGTTTATAAACGTCGGTGGCATTTAAGAGGCCAAAGTCGTATTGTAGCTTAAGCGTCAAAGTATTATTGAATTCAATACAGTATGTTATTGTATGGGGGCTTGACGAAAATCATAATTGAATATTGGGTTGCAAATATTGAAAGTTTGAGAAGCACTGCTCTAACTCATGACAAGCCGTTTACGAGTTCGTGCCCATAACCACTAGGCTACCGTAGTTGCCTGTATTTTGTCAAGTGACTGAGTTATTGAATATTAACATCTCACTGTTCAGCTGCTTGAAGGCTTTTGGTGACGACTCCCGTAATTTTGAACCATGGTCAAGTGACGAGGACGACACCTGAGCTGGCACCCCCTCTCCTAACTACCACTTCACATCAACGGGAGGACGTTTGAGCTCTGGACAGATTTAACGTGTATCACTTCCCTACAACGCGGGTCTTCAGTGGTACTAGGCTCGAACTCATCACACGCCGGCCACGAGTCCATTATCTTAACCACTAGGCTACCGCTGCCACCTGCATTTTGTCAAAGTAAAAATGTTAAATTTGTGTGGTATGTAATGTCAAATGTATTTCAAAACCACATTTCTTACTTTCTCTTTGTATTGAAAATTTTTATAATTATTTATACCTTTTTGAATATTTTCGCATTTTGTTTTCAAAAATTAACACCCTTACGAGACTTTCCAGACGAATGTTTAAGAGCTTCGAATGCATTAGTCTTTCAGTCTCTCAGTAACCATCTGTTTTTCTCTAATATATTCACGCAAATATATACACGCACGCGATGTCTTATATAAATCCATTACGCTTTAAAGTACGAGAGCATCACAATAAAAAACTCTTATCGTTTTTTTGACGTTTCATTTAAAAATTTATAAGAGGGGTTAAATTATATTTATGTTATGCGTAAAAACTGAGCTCCTCAAAGCACTTACACCACAAAAAGTACGAGCTACAGAAATTCTTTTTTTAATTTAAAAGATGAATTTGTGCCAGATCTTGTTATTGACTGAAGATAATTAAGATTTTTTTTTCCAACAGGAGAAAAGAGTTTTTAATAAGAAAATTTAAATTAGTGCATATTAGTTCTGAAAAACTTTATAAATATTTTTTTATCTTTGACAGAGTATATTTTCTTAAAAACGCTGGTAATAAACAACAACACACCAGTCTTTAATGTTTGCTCACTGTTAAATACATTCAAATCATATAGATTTTTAAATTAGGGTATTTATTATGGAAAGAGTAGAGATGGTATTATCTTCTATCTCTTTACAACAAGATTAAAATTTTCATTATATTAAAAATTTTTTTAAAAAATACTATAAAGCGTACTTCCTTTATCACCGTGGTCCGGCCAAGGTTTGATAATTTTGCCTTGGGCAGCTGAAGGGGGGGGGCGTTGATTGTTTATATTTAAGATTGTTTTGATTTAACAATTTTTATTTAATTGTATGTAAACATGCCTTCAAAATAAAACAGTTACACCAAAAAATTAATATAAAGTAAAAGTCACACATACTTGAGAGAAATTCACCTTAGTAATTGAAATGGAAATAATTTAATGTCCCTTGGGCTGCCCAGTATCATCTGATCCACGGCCCAGAGGCTGGGGACCACTACTATTAAGTATCGAATTAAGTATCTTGAAAGAAAGGAATTATCGTCAAGTTAGATTTAAATCTGGTAATTTCAATTTAAAAATAAATTTTCAAAATATGCATGAGAAACTTTGTAGTACGCGTTCTCTGCTTATTTTATCCTCATTTCAGTTAATATAATACATTACACTAATTTTTACCGAAATTATTAACCAATTTGATTTTTAAGTCAAAAGTATTTCTTATGGTGCATCAATCTATGTTCTATTTTTGCGCGTCTTTAATTATAAAGATAACTTCAAAAAACTTATTTAGTATAAGAGATTTAATTCAGAAAGGGTTACATTTTTTATTAAAGTTTTTAAAACCCTTTTGTTTCTGGATATAAGTTTATCAATTTAATATATTTTAAAGTTGCCATTTGAAATATTTTCATTGTATTGTTTCGAATTTATAATAATAAAGTAAAGCAATCACGATAATAATCATTAGATATCAGAAAAATATTAACATGTGTGTTAAGACTGCATTGAATTAAATTAGAGTTAGATAGAAAATTTAGAATTATTCTGTTGAGTTTTAAAAATATTTTCTGAAAGAAAACAACTATTACAGAAAAAAATGATGGTCCGTATATTTTTTAAAAAATAAGCATTTAAATTTTAGTTTATTGGAAGGATTCGACATTTTTGCTTGTGCATTCATTGTAATATCATTTCCTAAAAACATTTTTAATGAAACCTTTTTAAGAACAATTATATTAGAAATAACTCAGTTACTTAAAATATGGGTTACTTTCAATAAAAATGGAAAAGTAAAAATAAAAAATTATAAAAAATTCATAACTTAAAACAATTTAAAAAAGCTACAATATTTTCTCATTTCATTTAAAAAGCGATCATCGAATTTGATACAGATTTTGTTTTCTTTATTTGTGATATATTGAATTCCTATAAAAAAAATCATATCTGAAAATATTCTCTCACTCTAGAAACAAACCCATTGCTAAAAAAATTAGACCAAATCTTATAACTGCGAAGAGGAAGTATAAAAATAATAGAAATAAAATGCTTCAAAAAATATTCTATGTTTTAAAAAAAATTGAATCAAAATGTTTGTAGATTCTATAATATCTGACATAAACTGAATGTTGATGGAAAATTAATTCATGGTTGGTTCTTAACCTGACGCATTAATTATTTCTGCTGTCTTACGTCAGTTCTTTTTCACATAATAGAGCACTGATTTATTAATAGAAACAAACGTGCATTATTTTTGTTTTTTTTTTTATTTTTCAAACTATAGAGAGAACACTATGGTATAAATCTGCGGGATATTAATAAATGTGCATTTTTTCAATATTTACATTATGAATAATACAAACTCTATGGAGCCTAGCAAAATCCAGGATAAACTTAAACTTAGAGGTTTTCCTTCGGAATGAAAATCTCAAGACAATGGGCTTCAGTGGATGTTTTAATAGACTTATTTTCATAAAATAATATTGTTATCGGCTTATAAAACTAAAAGGATACTACACAAAAAGTATAATTAATTTTGCTAAAATGTTATTAAGTTTTAGAAATCAATTCTTTGACATTCAATATAAGCAGTTATATTTCCCCCTAATGCTATTAAATTGCTTAATCCTTTTTTCATTTTAAATAAACAATGTATTTTACAAGTAATATATCATTGGTTTTGATAAACAAAAGCTTAACTACTTTTTTCTATATATTTCGTTCTATTTTTTAAAAAAATACAACTTTATCTTTAATCGCAACCAAGACTCAATTTATTGTTCTATACTCATTGACATTATGTTGAAAATCGCACGTACGAAAGTAAGCCCCTTTAAAATAATTTTGAACTGAAAAAATTATAAATTTAAAAGAGCTAATTATTTTTGCAGCAATTCTTATATTATTAAATTGTCTATAAGATTTATATCCTTTTTTGTTTCACTACAGATATATATACATTATCCTTAGAGATATCACAACGATTATGTCAAGCACATACTTTTACGACTCAATTTTCTATAGAGATTATTTAAATGATACATGCAATAAAGATTAGAATGAGTGATATAGAAAATAAAGATCACGAGAGAAAGCACACAAAGAACGGAACGTATGTATTTCCTAGGTCATTAAATTTGTTACGTATTTTTTCCCCTTTAAAAGGGCTGCAAACTATTGTGTAGAATAAGTTAACCGCGTTAATCATTCATCTTTAACTAAAAATTTAGATTCAATTCATCCCGCCATAAACAGAATATCTTAAAGTATTCTACATGCGAGTCTAAATGCATTTTTTAGTCATTTCAATGTTTAAGTTTAATTTGATACCCGTTAGGAAAATTCAAATGACTTTTTTATTTGAATAATTGAAAAGTTTGTGTGTGTGTGTTGTGCCATGTGTAAGAGATTTCTTCAAGCTCCACTTCAAGAACGAGTACTCAAACTCTGGATTCATTTAATTTAGATTTTATCCTTAAAAATATTAAAGGATATATTTCTTAATTTTTTAAAGGACTTTCTTGCTTGCAAAGCTATTTTGTAAAAATGAGAAAATTAAAAAACACAGTTAAACTATGAATTTTAAGTTATAAAACTTGTTTACGATTAAAATACTTTTGATTTTATTATAACTAAAATATGAGCGATTAATATAATACAATGTTGAGTGTTGCTTAAAACCTTCTAAAACCTTAGAAACAAGCTTTGTGTGAACTGTGTAATAATCATCTAAAAATAATCTTCAGGGAATCAACAAATATCCAATACAATTATCCAATGCCTAATTCCTGATTTATTACAATTTTGAGTGTAAGTATTACATATAATTTTCGGATTTGTCAGAAGCGATATAACACTAAAGTTATTTTTTAAATATTAGAAATTTCACTTTAATAATGTCTAATGGTTCTTGATTAAAGTTAAAAATGTAACGTATCTTTTAAAGATATTATCTTTAAATGATAGCGTTTTCAGTTTTATACTTATTTTAATAACTCGAAGTTTATATGCAAGCTTAAAATATTTTGATTATTGAAAATCCGTCGATCAATATTCAATCATTATCACTTGACATAATTCAGTAAATAAAATATTCTAAAATAAAATCTCAAATCTAGTCATTTTGAATAAGGTTTTCCTCGATATCGTTCAAAACAGTGTATTGGTAGACGCTTGATAACAAAGGAAAGCCAGTTGATGTTTTGTAGAAAAATACATTTCGACAGAAGCATTAATTTTTATCGAAAATTATTTTTAACACATATAACTGAATTTTAATTTAAAATAATTGTGCTCCTATAATCACAATCGATTTTTAAAAAAAGAAGTAATCGAATTGTATGAGTTTAGATTAAAATTTATTTCAGAACTTCGTTCAAAACTGTTTTTTTTTCTACTGAAGTGCTTTTTAAGTAGAGACGAAAGCTCACAGACACAGGGAAAAAATATTGCAATCTACCTTTCTAATCTTATAAACCTCTCCGACAATCTTAACAAAAAATTACCGTAAGATTCTTCTAAGTATATAGCAATTTTTATTACTAGAAAATTAACACTACCCCCGTTTACTGATTGATAATCTTTTATTTGATTCTTATTTATGGAACTAGAATTCAAGGCTCTTGAATAATGTTTTTACGGGCGTTTTGCTGTAGAAATGTCTTGTTTATGTTTATTTTTAATGTTGTTTGCGTATTCCTTGGAGTACGTACAACAGAGTCTGTGAGCTAAAAAAAAATGAAGAGAACCATACAAAAACTATACAAAAAAGAAGAGAAATAAAAAAAGAAGAGAACCATACAAAAACTATACAAAAAAGAAGAGAAATAAAAAAAAAGCTAGTTGAATCTTTAAGGAAAATCTCTTTCACTGAAAATGATATAGTAAAATATAAATCGAATCCAATAATTACAAATTGTGTTTTATTTGTTTTCTCGTAAATTTAAAGCAGTTTTGAACAATTTTTAAATCTTTTTAGCCTTTACTTCACATTTTATTTGCTTTTTCCATCTGTTTGTATATACATCATAAAGTAAATAAAAAAAAAGAAACGAGTCTTACATTAGTCGCATATGATGTGTAACATCTGACTTGTTATCATGGTAAATACGCAATAGTGACTTTAATCCTGAAAAAAATGAATCAGTTATGACTGGAAATAATTTTCTATCGAATAATTATATCTTTAATGAAAATTTTATTTAATTAACACAAGGATTTATGCAGTTTTTTTATCAAAAATATTTATTATTGTTCAATTTGGGGAAGAGCGGAGACGATAGATTTATGAAAACTAAAGTATGACACATATACTTGTGATTTCAAAGTATTTAAAAATCGTTGAAAAACGGCGGCAATAACAGTACCACTGTTAGTTGTCGAAACATTTCGATTAGTGTTCCTTTCGAGTTTGAGTTCATCTTTCAGAAAAGCTATGAGCGGCTCAGCTTCTGGCAAACTGAAGTTAACGTTAAAATCACCACTCAAAATCATGGGAAGCGAGTGATAGTTTTTTTTTTAAAGAGCAGAACCACCTTCGGTATACGGTAAAAGTACAAAATGCAGGAAATCTTTAATTTTTTTAACTGTTTGATTCGGAGAAATGCATGCGACCACCAAAATGACAAGACTTGCTGGTATGTGCGGTAGGCGGGCGTCTTAATTGCTACTACAGTTGGGCCCCCAGACGAGGGTAGCGAAGAGACACCGTCAAGCGCATGCTTAAAAATTAGAAATAGAGAAAATCAAAAATATCCGATTACTTAATTAGGTAGTTTTTTTAATCGAGAAATCTTTTTTATATATAATCACAATTAAAAATATTATATTGACAGCGACAGGAATTAATCTCAAAGTATGAAAATGATAAGCACTTAAATATTTATTCAAATAATTCCATATTACTTACTCCTATTTTTTTTAAGAATGATGAACTTTATCAGACGCTTTACAAGAAATATAATTGTTAATATATATAGTTTACAAATATATAAATATATCCCCAGATTTCACACACAACGAGCCCTGAGACTTTGACATTTGAGCGTAAAAATCACAAGTTTATTCTGGATGAAGTCTAATAAGACTTGCTGGTATGTACGGTAAGCGGGCGTCTTAATTGCTAGTAGAGTTGGACCCCAAGACGAGGCTAGCGAAGAGACACCCCAAAGAGCTGAATTGGTCAAATCAAACAGCGCGTGCTTCCCCCGACTTCCTGTTACGCATTTCCGTCCCTTTTCATGAAATCACTCCAACAAATATCCAGCAACCGAGAGTAAAGATGTTACACATCAAAAATTTTCTCTTTAGAAGAAATCATTTGAACAACTTATATGTTTCTCTTTACACGTATTGTGGAAATAAAACAGAAGTGACTCAGTTAAAACTCCATCTGTTGTCATCAAATAGTAAGAATGTTTAAAGAGCGTGCATTATGTATGATATTAAAGTTTGTACTATAGCTTGTTTTCTTTCGTTTCTAAAGACTATTTATGCAAACTTGCAATAACATAGATTAAGCAATAATTTATTAAGTAAAAATATAGCTATCCACAATTGTATAAGTAATATTTATTCAGGTTTCTCTTGAAGATCTTAAAAGCTTCCAAAAAATACTAATTTTCTTTAAACCACTTTTAAAAAATCAGAAAATGCATTAAATTGTGATAATTGTTTCCGTTTTTAAATGTTAAGTTGTTTGATCTTTTTTTTTTTTCTTCTTCTTTCTATCTTCGTCTAAATATATTTTAAACTTATTTATTTTAAGTTCTTTTCGTCGAAATATTTTAACTTACTCTTTTGAGGATTTTTACACAAATTTATACAGGACATATTTATAAATAAATAAATCTATGAAAAACTCTAAAAAAAATTCTGATTTTCATTTAATAACTAATGCCATGGTTTGTCATAATATGTTCTTCCCTTTTCATTTGAGTACTAAATTAAAAATGAAAGGTCTTAGGTACTTATTTTTTAATAAGAAAAGAAGAACCACTTTTTTTATGTTACAGTAATAAAATTCTCTTGATTTTTGATGATACATTTTATTACATTATCTATATATACAGCTAGCGGTTTTAGCAATGCTATGTTACCTGTAATGTTCGTGTACCATTTATCCAAATGGAATATCACATTTAATTTACTCAGGGTTCACCATGGTAATCACGTGTTACAAATATGAACTATTGAAAATTAAATAGTCCATATTCCTTATTTTTTGTTTAAAAATATACACGTTAGTAGTTTGTATTTTTTTACATCCTTTTCACATATTCTTCCTCAAAATTCTACATATATTGCAATATATAATGTAATCTGATTTTTTTCTTCTTTTTTGGCAATTTATCTTTTATTTCTTAGATTATTTCTTTCTCAAAAGAACATAAACTGGCAAATAGTTCGAAAAAAACTATGGCATTTAATTCATTCTTTAGTTAAAAATTCACTGTTGAGCCTACATTCGAGAATTTTGCTTGTGTGCGTAGCAGCCATAATTACTAAAAATATTTGAAATAATTCTTTCTTAAAAAAATTTGTGTGGGAAAAAATCGGAAGCAAATTTTTGTTTCAATGTGTAATTTTTTTCTGATGTCATATTGTTCAAAATCTCTAACAATATGCTTATTTAAAAATATAATTACTTTAATGATAAGTTTCTGGAATCATGAAATCTTAAATAAAAACCTAAATTCACAAAAGCACAGTTTAGTATGGTATTATTGCACAGTTGTTGAGTGCAGGTTTAACATGTGACTTCTAATTAAATTAGCAAATTCTTAATCAAAATCTAAATTCAAAATATCACAATTTTAAATTTTGAAGAGAATTATTACACTTTCATAAAAGCATGATGATAAGATATTTATCTGATAACTAAGTTAAGAAATCGTACATTCTTCGAATATTGCAAATTAAATGCAAACTATTTCTCTCAATAAAGTTCTTAATTTCAAATAAAATAAATAATGCAGTTACTTTAATTTAAATGAATGCTGAAGAATTCAGAATAAAATAATTTAAAGAATTAAAATTGTTAAAAAAAGCTATTTTACTAATATTTTTTTCGACACCTGATATTCTGTTCGCAAAACTTTATATGAATTTCATACTTTTCGATAATCACATCGAGGTAATATTTCTTTATGAAACATTATTTTATAAAATAAAATGAATTTTAATAGAATATTTCAATAAAAAGGAAACTCATTATACGTTTATTAAAAGCAAGTTGAATTTTAATGGAGCTATGCATAACAATTTCCTATAGCTCTTTATTACATTTGTGACTTTTTTCTACGTAGCATTCTGTGAGTGGGTCATAAGAAAAATTAAAGATTTTTACGAATTCTAAGTTATAACTACTTTTGTTTTTCTAACGCTATAATTGTGTAAAAGTTTCTTTATATGAATCTTTTTTGAATCTCAAAATAGCTTTAAATCGAAACACATATTGATTTCTGTTTATCAACTATGTGTGTGTATCAACTCAGTTAATCTATAGGTGAAAAAGTTCCAATCATCGTCAGATATTTAATTTAAAATAGGTGTAAGCTTACATTTGGACATCTAAATACTTTTTACAAGATAAATAATTCTAAAACGCATTACTATTTTGTATTCTTTTCTCTCTTATTCGTTTCCCAAAATAAACTTTGTAAAATGATTTTAAAAAATATAGCTTTTGTTGACAACACAAATTTTGTTTTTTTAATAGCATATACTTCCCCTTTATAAGGAATGATTCGCTAATTTATAACGCATATTGTAAAGTTGAAAGAAAATAACGTTTGTTTTTTAACCGATAAAAATTTATCACACCAAAATTATCAAAAAGAGAAAAGGATGATGGAACATTAGAAAAAGAATATTCATTCATATAAATTATCATTATCGGAAGCAAAGCATTTCAAAATTACAAGCCCGAAAATATAAAATATTATTATAGAATGAAAATAACTTTTTCTCACTTATTCCCAACAAATCATTCGAGTATTTGCTTCTCATCGACATGCAGCGACATCTAGCGGCGCTCTTCAAAATATTCCATCCAAAAAAATTCCTCGTATCGGATTTCATAAACACGCTTTTAGTAATAACATATAGTTTTGCGCCATATTTATGGAATCATTTCGTAGTAACAATAGAAACATTTAAATTCATATTGTTTCAACTAGAATTTAACCTTTTAAAAAAATTTTGAAAAATAATACCCGATGTAATCTAATATCTATAAAAATAATGTAATTTTACCTTTTATAAAATATTTCACTTTGTAGCAGATGTGATTAGTAATAAGAGATGCAGACTTTTTTTTATTTATTCCTCCCCAAAAATTTTAGTTAATATTTGAAATAGTTAAAATAATATATATATAATTCAGTTAAACATTTTTTACAAGTATCGAGTTAAATTATTTTGTTTATCTAATTTCTTTAAATTCTAATATGACTGCATCATACAATAAACATAAGCAAAAAATGTATTTGTAGTTTTAAACTCAAGAACCGAGTTGTATTTATTAATTTAGCAATATGAAATTCAACCCACGAATATGGTTAAAATCATATGGAAATAAATATTTACTGACGCATATGCTTGTTTTCTTTCATCATCGGTAATCTCAAAATGTATCTTCCAGTCAAATATTACTATATGATTCATCGTGTATACTAATAAATTTGATAAATAAATTAATCCACAAGTCACACATTTGGAAAATATTGAATAATTCACAAATAAAGTATTTGAATAAAAAAGAATATTACATACCAAGTATCGGAATCAGTTCACATCCTTTTATATATAGATTCCAGCAGCTTATAATGTTCTGATTTTCTTATCTCTTTCTTTTATCAATCTATGCTTTCTCTTTACGTCTGAAATTATAATTCAACGTTTACATTTAAAATATCTGTAGAAAGGTAAGTTATTTATTCTTGTTGCATTTTCAGAGCTCTTTGGAGAGAAAAGTAGCAAGGTACGAATTTCGTCAAATTTATTCGTTAGTATATTTTGCTTTCAAGTTGACTCAAATTCATAAAAAATAATTTAATAACTAAAATTATTTTTCCTTGTTTCTCTCTCTCTCTCTCTCACTTATAACTTACATAATTCTAGTTAATCGGAAGCATAAAAGCAGACTATATGTCCCATTAGTTAATGAAAGAAAAAAATAATAAAATAATAATATTTTTTATTTATAGTTGAATAAAAATTATGTATTCCAAAGTACACATAATACTAATTCGTATTATAAGAAGAATATAAAATGAATGCACAAAAAAAAATTGCTTGAACAACATCTAAAAATTAAATCAAATAATAATTAGTTAAACCATTGTTGTAAATTTCTCTTATTACCCGATTGAATACTTTTATAGGAAATCAAGTTTCAGGCTATTCTAATTATTAACACCACATGTATTTTTTACTCTTTAAAAATGCAAAAGTTATCGAAATAATAAATAATCAGCAGTCTACTGAATATAGGGATACGTTTTGGTAAATATTTATTAATAACAATCAGAAAAATTAGTTAGAATTGTTGAAATTTAGAAACTGTCTCAAAACCTTTTGACTACAAATTTAATTGCTATGAATTTATTTCAATAAGCCTGCATTTTACGTTATAAGATATTATGCAACTTTTTGGCAAGTTTTCAGAAAAGCAAGGTGTAAAACTGCTTTGTTAACTTAGACCATATGTCTCACACAACACAGAAAATTACGTTGTTTTCTTTTAAAAAAATGTAAAAAGAATTGTTTGAAGAACTTTTTGAAACACTATGTTTTTTCTTCTTTATTGTAAATACGTTAAACTTGTTGTCTATTATTTATGCATAAGTGATGTATAAAATTTATATACAATTTAATTCCTTGAAGAAAAAACAAATTTAAGTATAATAGATAAATCTCTTTTATTGTGTATGTTTAGTGTCATGTTTGAGCAAAACAATTAATTTTTAAAATTACAGATAAATATAAACCTGATTTGTACAACCAGGAAAAAGGCACTTAAAAAAGGTCGGTAGACTAAAGAAAAGAATGCTATTATGAAAACCGTGTGTGTGTCTCGAGAATAAAATTTATTTCATCTTTCTTAGCATGATGTGTCATCCACAACTGGTTCCCTGATTTAGATTCTCCGAGCTCAGCAACAAGGAATGAAAAAAATAATAATCAAAAAGAAAAGATAAAAACTCTAACAGGGGTGGTGGAAAAAGGAACATTTCCTTCTTTCGCCCTCCTACCATACTCGGAATGTTTGAATCTCATGACTTCGCTAATAAAATATCTTAGAAAAGGGCTGGGGAAAAAAAGGAAGGGGAATCACGAAGAAATTGGGCGCGGCTTTTAAAGCCAAAACCCCGCTGGAAATCTATTCCTCTCCTACGGTTTTATTCCCACTGTCACTATACTCAGAAAAATAAAAGAAAAAATAGGGTAACCAGGGCCAAGAATTATGGAAGAGGAGGGACAGCTAGAAATGACACAAACTAGGGGAGGTTTACATAGAACTAGTAACTGTACTTAGTACGGTCCGCGTAAGAAACACATAGAAATGCAAAGAAATAAGTGCTGCCAATATAAAATGTCTCCCCCCCCCCCCATTCTCTGTACCCTTTGTTTTGTATGCCCCTTCTATCCGCAATGCAGGGGAGGGGGATGAGTAGGGGTCGGGTTATATAGGGATCAGCAATACCCAACCATAGCGCATTTGGCTGGGAAGCGGGAACCAATGCCTTTCTCTGACAAGCCATATCGCGTCTCCGAAAGAGCTGCGCACAGGATTTTGCTTTGAAGCGTGTCATTCTGCCTCTGTGCATCCGTGCTCTTGCCTATCCTCTGATCAGACGCTCTCGCGGCTCCACTCTTGCATCTTCAATGTTTCTCGATTCCTTTGCTTCGTTTCGGGAGAGATTTATTTCGTTCGTTTTTGGGTAAGTTTCCCACTTTTTGGCTCAGAGTTGGCTCTTTTAACTTGAAGCTCAGGCTCGTTTTTTAGTTTTAGTTTTCCGGTAAGATATTTTTTATTTAGTTTCTTTCTTTCTTAGGTTTGGTCTTATGCTATCAGCATGTTGAGAGATGATTGGGGTAAGTGGAAAACCCATTTGGCAAATTTGCTCGTCGATGAGTTTTGATTTACTTGTTTTGTTTTTGTTTTATATCTTTAAATCTGTTGGCTTCGTAAAAGTCATTGAAGGAATTTCTTTTTGTTGTTGGTAATTTCAGTTTCTCTTTCCTCTCTGGCTATTAATAGCTATTAATAGCTCTCCTTACTCCATATCTCTAAATGTCTTATTTATATCAGCTTTCAACTCTCTATTTGGCTTGAGCTTCGTTTTGTTTCCCTTCTATTATACCGAGTTCAATTAGAAACATTTATGAATCGCTGTATTTAGCGAAGGGCTTAAATTTTTCCCATGCACTATCTTAATTAAGCTTAATTGATTTTTAAAACATTTTATACCCCTTTAGTTTTTTAAAAATAAGTAATAAGTAACTAAAACAGGGAGCCTGCATCCAAAAGTGAAAACTTCTAAATAGTTTTTGATGCAAAAAAAAAAAAAAAATATTTAAATTATCCAGTAATTATTGTTGTTGTTTGTTTGTTCGATAAACTACATCCTTGGATCTATATTTTTGGGGGTATGCTTTTCTTATCAAAGACATATTTTGTCATAATATTATTCCTGAATGGCTTGTATTTTTCTGAATTGTTTTAGTTATAGATAATCAAATCATTTCTTGTGATTGATTTTTATCATTGATGATGTTAGCATTATTTTGGAACTTTGATGTCAAATTCGTCTTTTGTTTGTGAATTTTATCTATATAGCTTCCAACATATATTTATTCATTCAAACCTGGTTAATTTCAAGTCTCTAAATAAAATTCTTTGAAATTCGTGGTTCAAACTTTATGGTTATTTTATGTTTCATGACAGTTCAGAGATACAAGCTTTTATTTTCAATGAAGAAAAATTTAATCTTGCAATTAAATATTTTGTATATTTATTAAATATACAAAAAAAAGAAGAAAAGAGTAATAAAAAGGACTTCAAACGTGTATAGTTAACGACTGAAAACTATCAAATATTATTCAGCGTCTGTGTGATCTGTTTGAGACTTTTTTTTAAATTTTTTTTGTTTTTTTTTTTTTTGCATTTTAATACAATGAATTATTTTAAAAAGACGTGTTTAATTATATAAGAGCAAAGCTATAAATTTTATCTTAAGTCTTTGAGAATAGTTTATTTGAAAGAAAAATTAGTCTTCGAACACAAAAGTAAAATTAACTAAAACAACTTAAAATTATTTTCTAAAATTGCAGATTTTTTCCTGATCTTTTGAAACGTATTTCCTTCAAGATTAATAAATTGTACACTTACATGCAAATGTTTTATTAATTCGAAATACGTATCTGCTGATAACGATGAAATTTTCTGGGATTTACATGCAATCCATATGTTATGCCTTTTCTATTCAACTTAAAGTTATTAGTATACATATAAGTTAAATTTTAATTTTCAAAACTTCTGATCGTGCTTCATAAATAAAATTTTTTGTATTCATTTCGAACATCCATACTCAGTTGAAGAAATAATATTTAAAAACAGAAACATTTTAGCCATGATTTGTTTGTTGTTTTGTCTTTTTATCCACTTATTCCTACTCAACATTTACCTTTCTAGACTGAAATTATTTCTAAAAAAATAACTAGAAACTATTCTCTACAATCTGAATAGTTTTAAATACAATAAAATAATCTATAAATTAGTTTAACTTAGAAATTAGTTGTAATTTTTTATAGAACCAAATTTTTTATATATAATTAAGCTTTTATTAGTTTTGTTTAATCATATACATAATATTTTATAGACAAAAGGTATAGTTAAATAAAAATATATTTAATTATATTTAAATATGCTATTTAATATTCATTAGCATAAAATGAAAATGTCAACAAAAAAATTTTATTGCTCACTTACATAAATACATAAATAATTCATGAATTATTATTATTATTAACATTATTTATCTTTATATTTATGTTTAATTATACCTAATATATATTTAAAATGTAAATTGTTTTTGAAATAACATTAGTATTAATGAATAGATCCAAAATACAATCATAATTTTTAAATGTTTGATTAAATTGGTTCAAATTATTATTAGAAAAAAATATTTACATACAATCAGAAACAGAGGGTAGCTGCATCTTTGAATAGTTTCCAAGAGTCAACTCTCCTATTTCCTGGACCTTGAAAAGCGTAAGTGGAGATTTTAGAGTGGCCTGTTACGTATACTGAAGGTATACCGGAGAGCGTATAATAATCAGGATACACTCAGTATACGAACAGGAAACTCTTCATTTTCATCTCTTCGGTCTCTGGATGCTGGAAATTCAAGCCAAAGTCAAGTAATGGTCTGAATGAAAGTTATTTTCAAAAGAAGCTGATATATATGCCTATATTTATACTCTTTATTATAATGTATCTGTATATTTTTGATGATATATTGTAATTATTGTTACATGTTATTCATCATTATTGTATTTCCCCTACTTGGTGTTAATATTAATCTAAAATTTACATAAATAACTAATAAGTTAAGAAGGAATTTTAGAATACTTTATCATTACCCTTTTGATATGAATTTCACATTTTAAATATTGTTTGATTACCTAAAAATGCGTTTTGATAAATAAATATGCATAAAAAATTTATTTGATTCGTATTATAGCTTTTTTTCTACTTTTCCCCTATCAGAAAACAAAAATTTGCAAAATAAAATTTCAACTGAAAATTTTGGGAGTACATAATATATGAACATTTTTATGTTTAAAACATACACACAAAAGACAGGTAACAAATTTCAATATTAGATAATGATATTTGACTATTAGTAGAATTGTTTCTATTTTATACTAGATAATTATTTTGCCATTGGGGGATAACAAATTTGGAGTTATATAGAAACCAATATGAATGAAAATTACTTTTGAAAAACTGTCAGACATTATTTAATAATAAAGGCGACCCAAAAATATTTTATGGATACGGAAAAATAAGTTTATTATTAAATGCATTCAAATATTTTTACACTCTTAAGAGTATTTCAAGTTCATTACAATGCTTTGAAGTTATATAAATAGTGTCATTATAATTTCAAAATAGAAGATTAGAAATGATTAAAACCTTTAAATTCCGGACAGGGAAAAAGGAAGATTTATATTAACTTACATTAAATTTTGCTTAAATACACAAACTAAACAACTGAAATAAATCAGTAACTAATTGCTGATAAATTTAAAAGGTAAAGTTTACTACTGAATTCGGATGAGTTGAGGTTGATGAATTCATTAAGAAATCATAAAAATTAAAACACGTTATTCTGATTTATCAAAATACTTTATGGTTCTTTTTGCCTAAATTCAGATTTCAAAGATTAGTTTTTTGCCTCTGAGAGTGTGAAGCAGGATTTCATACGGGAATTAATTCTACTCATATCATTGTGTAATTATTCGTCTTAGATTTGAGAAAGTTTATCTTATATTTAGTGACCTTGATACTGGGAGAAAATTCCTTAAGGAGATTGTATCTGCCGCCATTGAAAGAATTTGAACTAATTAGATTCCATTTACTCCACATTCCTAAGATTGATAAACGGGATGTTTTTTTAAGAAAGGTATCATTTATCTGAAGACATCTGTTTTAATAAATAACATAGACACGTAGAACAAACGTGTGTTGAAAACTTGTAACTCAAAAAGAGTTTCTAAGACATCTCAACTGATCTTAAGATGTAACTAACATATAAGAAGGTTTTTCAAAAAAATGATATTTCTCAAAATCTTTTTAAAAGAATAATTTAGGAATATTTCCATATGTTTTGTATTTTTATCGACTATCCCCATGTATTTTACCTCGCAGTTTAAAAAATGGGACTGTTTGATATGCATCAAGTTTGCTATAAAATGTGCAAGGACGTTTTTGTCATACTACGTTTTTTCTTCCCCTGTTTCTTTTTTTACCCACCATACATCGTCACAAAAAAAATAACAACGGCTTACACACAATGTAGATTTTCCATCTTGTTTTCAACACTTCTTAGCCAAGATATTATTTTAAAGATATTTGCATCACATTTAGATTACTTTTTAAAATCATTTTATCCTCTTTTATAATCACAAAAGTTAATAAAAATAATACTTATGAATTCAAGGAATGACAAACGGTAACATTACTATGTAACACTGCTATCATTAATGAAATCCTCTTTCTCATACATTAATAAAATAAATGAAATTGTTTAAAATAATTTTTAAAAAACCACAACATTGAAAAGTAATGAAATACTTTATTTAAGGCTGCCTATTAATATTATTTAACTGAATTATAACGACAAAATATATATTAGAATCTATACATATTAGAATACACCTATATATATAATAGAATATCAGTACACGGTGTAAGTTCATGGATCATTAAATGAAAATATGCTTATTCTATGATTAAATACGAGGAAAAATAATACCATATTGGGGGAATTGTGCTTATCTTTTTATAATATGATTGATAAATCTTTTTCAAAAACAATTTTACTTTTTCTCATCAGTTTAGTAAAAAAAACTATGAAACCTTCTTATTTTATATATCAAAGTACATGTTTTAAATCTTCCATTTTATGATATCCATAGGAATATTTTTAAAAAGTAAGATTATTAGACATAAAATATGGCACACATTTTACATGTGGAGGAAATTTCAAAGGATCTGCTTTTGTTTTTTAGTTAAATGCTGACAGATTGCATTTTTAAACATAAAAATCAATTGAGCACTGATAATTGAATAATAAATTGCAAAATGATGTTTCATTATTTATAGGTGGTAATCATTGAAAACCAAAACACAACATTTTGAACAAAGTTTAAAATAATACATAAAAACCTTCGAAATTCTTACTAATTATTGCAAGTGGATATTTTAAACTCTGTCTTTTACTGAAGGAATATTTCTTCTAGTACACATAACTGCGCATAATATACCTCGTCTTTAAGACGGGCGACATATTCTTCCACCTGTTACACTTATTTACGCGTACTATTCACATACAGATTATTCAAAAAACACATAAATGAACACGAATTTCAAATATTTTCTACCTCGTCCCTTTTCAATCGAATAACTTATTTGAAGTAGAATAATATAGAATTTAAAAAGAATCTTTTTCTGCACATTTTATCTTACACTATATTTTTCACATAATTCTCGGGTTTTTTTTCAAATAAATAAACAAAACTATATAATTTTTGTAATAAAGGCCTTTTTTTTCTTTTTATCAACTACTTATAGTTATATTACTACTGAAAAACGAGAAAACATTTCGCCTTTAAAGTTAATTAAAATATTTTTTTCCTTCTACATCATTTAATGATTACACAGTTAAAATTCTTAACCCTCAATGACAATAAAACATAGACATAAGAAAATCTGTAAGAAACTATTAATTCTCTGAATTGTTCTAAGAGTTAATTTTTTTCCCAAAATAGAAACCACAACCTGAGATTAGAATTCAAAAGAATATTTTCTTTCAATGCAAAATTGCCATTATTTACATACTTATTGCACTTTCATTTAGAATTTATTCAAACATTTTTTTAATTGAAAAGTATTAAGTTATATTAACGTGCATTAATATAACTGCAGCACCAAGATACATTTAATGAAAAATACACCAAAAGCCTTCTTGTATACTTTTAAAAGAATAACTGTGAATCAAAATTTTTAACAGTAAAAATTGTTTAAAACAATCACATCTTAAAAACTATAAGCTTTACACTTAAAAAAAATAGGACACCTAATTTTTATAAAAGTATTTAGATGTTTTGTTTATCGTATAGTATGTTGTAAAAGGCTTCTTATAAGAATATTTCATTAAAAAATTTTTTACTTGAAAAGCGAATAACCTCCTTGCAAAATTTTTACTCACAGTTATTTTCGCGTCTTTTGTAAAATATATGTTACAATAATTGAGAAATAAACATTTAAAAATATTCACTTGTGCATCATTATATTAAACTTACTAATTTCATGCATTCTGCATGTATGAAATTTTAAAAAAAGTCACACAAAAATAATGAATATAAAAAATTATAAATCACGTATCCGAAACTATTACCTTAAACAGTTTTTTCCCCACTCCACACCTGTGCTATAAGTTTAAAATAATTAAAATTTTATGCAGATGAATAATTTGGATTAAATTAAATTTCTGAAAAGAGACGTTTAAAGATATAGCAAGCAAAAAAATTTTAAATTTTTTTTTCTTATTTCCTTTTCCTTTTCATGAAAAATATATATGAAGTATTTCGATTATTGAAGTTAAGTCTTAGATTAACGTATTTTTAAGAAAATTAAAACGCGACAGAAAACGCGTTCAGATTTTGAACATGACACGTTTACCGAATGTTTCCCACGTTCACGTTTACTGAAATTGTACTTTCCGTCAAATGCATTGCATTAAAAATAGAAAGGTTTTCCGTAGTAAAAAGACTTTTAGAACTTATAAGAGTATTCTCTTAACTAACATTCGCAGTCTAAAGAATTGTATGCACTTCAATTTACTGTAAAAAATCAATGGACCAAAAGATAAGGAAAGAAGACAACATATCCTCACACTACTTTTGCCCAACTGATGTAACGCCAGCGCCATCTTGTAGAGCTTTTATTAACTACGTCAAGTTTTTTTTCTTACCTCAACCGTAGGCTTAGATATGATTATTTCTTTCGTTTTAATATTGTTGAAGATTCCTAAAAACGTTTAATAGTATTTTTAATACTAAAAGCAATACTATTATGTATATAACTTTACAAAATACTTATTATTTTATTCCAATTTAATCAATATCTGAAAAACCTGCAGAGATATATACGTGCACATGAATTTGCTTAACACTAGATTGCCCAAGGAAGTCATTTTGACTGCTTTTTAATTTCAATTAGAAAAACTATTACGTATATAACGAAACCATTTCTTAGAATTTTTTAGAAAACATTTTTTTCCAAATGAAGTAAATTTTTTTTAATGTTATAACTTGTTATATATGTCTGTAAATAATATAAGAAATACTAAAAATTAATTTTATAAACGAATTTCTTTACACATTAGTTATTCTTTCACAATGCAGTCATTTTGACTGATTTTGAGCAATATAGGTATATACTAAAATACTAGTATATACTAGTTAATACTAGGTATATACTAGTGTTAAAAGTTGACTAATCGAATGAAACACACAAACAAAATGTTACAAAAAAGTTATAAGATTGAAAGTTTAAGACACAGTTTCTGAATTAGTTTCTATTACTTAATATTCAATAATTTATTATTAAATCGGTGAATTTTATTAAATAATTTTCAAACTCACTTATTGAGTTATAAAAATTTTTAGTCACCTTTATTGTATCTATCTCCCTTGTGATGCAGGATAAAGTTAGATGAATTTTAAAAGGTTCATAAATATGTTTATCTGCTCAATTCAATATTTTATTTTCAATTCACAACAAATACTTGAGTCAATATACTAAATTTACTTACGCAATAGCTTGCTTGACGTTTCCTGCTGTTGTTGAAAAATTCAGACATTTCATCTATAAGAAAAAATTGCGCAATTGTAACTATTTTTTTCATTGCAGATATTCTTAGTTTTGTATTCGAAAAAACATTATATTTTGCTGAATTCTAAATGTGTGTGTTTCCTTGCAATACATAGTAATATTTATCTTAAGCAATCGTAGACTATTTCAATATTTAAAATTTCCAATAATAAAATGTTAAGGATTTTTGAAAGTGTCAGGTATTCAATATATTAATTTAATATATTCTTCAAGCGAATTGAAAAAAATATATACGTGATCTCTCCAACTAATATTCTTTAAATTAGTTTTAAAAACTCTTTAAATATTTTTTGGTGAAAAAAGATTTCCCAATTAAATATTCTATATAAATAATTAATAAAGTTATTATTAAATTAAAAAAATGAAAATATATAACTGAAACATATCTACTCTATGATTAAGTTTATCAATATGGCTGTATATACTATTGAAAAGAAAATCCTAATAAGTAAAAAATATTTTAACTAAAAAAATTAAATCTAAACTTATTATAATTGTAGATATTTGATCACATTCATAAACTATAATGTATTTTAATTTAAAAGTTCTCGTGTGAAAATATCATTAATCTCTCTCCTATAATAAAAACCAAATTGAGACATGACTTAAATTCGATTAAAATCATGTCATTGTGGACATATTTACTAAAGTTTTATTCTTAAACTTACTGTGTTATGGATAATAAAGATATCAGAGATTTTATTATTTAAAAAAAACCCTGAACTATCTGAGTTTTTTATATATATATTTAATGATTGAAATATAATTTTTTCCTTTTTATGCTTTAAACAGCAGAAACTTGGGGATAGATAAAGATTTTACAGTTAAATGTTGATACTATAATTTCGAGATGAAAATCTTAAAATTACTCCTATCAGAAACGTAATACCACTTGATATATAAATATCAAGTGGTCTATCTTGATATTTATATCGTTAGGTCTTAGACAAATAAAAAAGGCTTAAGTAATAGAACTCTTCGTATTATGTTTAATTTCAAACAACATTTTTCCTAATTTTTAATATCTTTTGTTGATCTCTATTTATATGAATGATCAACGTTGAAGATAAATTTAAAAAGAAAATGTAAAATTCAAAGATATTAGCAATGGCAAATAATACATTCGGATTTGTGCTTAAATAATTCACCAACGGTTGAAAAAGTAACCTCTTTGTTTTTTTCTTTCTTTTGAACTACAATTTTTTTTTTGTAGTAAACATATTTTTAAGTTTAATTTCCGATAAATATTTATTGAGATATACTTATATACAATTTAGGCTTTCTAACTTTATAGCGTTGAATAAAGGTCGTGAAACTTTTATGGTTGAAGGATTGAAAATCGAAAAAATTAAAGCTACTATAGAATATAAATATCGTTGAAAAACAATTAATTAGTATGATTAAAATTTATCATTTATATAGTTATAAAATCTTTTGCATAAAAATGTAACACATGACCGCAAAATCGCTTTTTAAAAAGAAATATGAATATAAAATGACGCATCCTAAATGAGTTATATTTCTTTGACAAAATGCACTTTTAAGTACGTGTTTAAATCGCTGAGTTCGAATTTAAACAATGACATGTACTATCTTTTTTTTGGAATGAAGGAAATATATTTTATACCTGAATTTGCTAATGTTCACCCCCATAGAGAGAGAGAGCGAGAGAATGTTCTTTTTAAATACAACTAAGAAAAACTTCACCCATAATTCTGTTATTATAATTAACTCTGTTTTGCTAATGAACGGCAGTTTATATTATATAAGATCAGTTGTTACGAGAGTAAAAAAAAAATGTTTTTTCTTCATTTTTTTAATTTTTTGTTTGTAAATCATGTATTTCATAAGTGCGTATATATTAAAGCAAATCGAAACTTTCGGATCCTAAGTTAATATAATATCTAAGAAAATTGCGTTCAATTTATAATTTCAGAAGACTGTGCAAAATAATTATAATTTAGTTTAACAGAATTAAAAGTTTCTATCATAGAAATATTTGCTATTAAAAGTCATTTGGCAATCAGTCATTAATGATCATTATAATTACATTAGAGTTAATTTAACAATTTTTTAAAATTTTATTTCTTCTTCGAAAGAAGTAAATGCAGCTTTATTTTTCAAATTCAGTTTATCTGATTAATATATTTAACTGGCAAAGAGTAAAGAATTAAAGTTATTTTGTAAGAATTTTTATTTATTTATTTTTGTAAATGATTTGGTCACAAATATGTATTTTCAAGAGTTACTTATTGTAATAAATAAGTATTTATTTATAAATCTATTCATAAAAAATTATCATACTCTTATTTCAATAGTTTGTCCCATTAATGTGAAACATTTTCATATTAGTTAAGAATTCTCTTTTATTAGTTCGAAATGTCTGTACAACTTTTATTACGTAGCTTTTTACATGCTAATTTGTAACCTCTAATGCCATTTTTTAAGAAATAACAGGATTTTCCTATTGAAGTTTGAATATATTGTTTAATTGTTCGCTTAAAAAAACTAATTTTTAAGGTAATCGGATTTTGAAACTTAAATTAGGGATAAATTTAATATTATACAATATCATTAAGGGAATTATTTACTGCATGTCTGTTATTTCCAATCAAATTTAATTCTCATAAAAATAAGATAAAATCAAAAAATGCTTATGAAACAGAATAAAGTTTACGCTACTTTTTTCTTGCTTAGTATATAATATATGTGACTTTTGATTATATATATATAATAATTTAAAATATCTTTCAAATACTTCTACAAACAAACAAAATTCATAAATTTAGCATTTTTAATTTAAGTTAACTTGAATTCAGTATCTGGAAAATAATTAAATTGAATTGTACACTCATATCAACAATAGCCAACAACAACCAACAGTTATTTTTTTCTTTTCATCTTGCAATAACAAAAAAGGCAGAATGTAGAATGATTCTCAGAAACTCATATTCTTATTTTAAAAATGTGTGCACTCTAATAAATTAGAATTGATTTAAAATACTTTTTAACACGTAAAAGTTCTAAATCTTTCACTCTTCCTTCTTGATTGCAGATAAATTTCTCAACATGAAAATCCAAAAGGAAATAGCCACATGTAAACTATAAACACTTAATAATAAACAAGAGATCTTATCAGATTCCTAAAAGAGCTAGTATAAAAACAAGAAATAATTCAAATATACATCAACTGGACTAGCTATCACAACCACCACTAAAACCAAAATGGAATATTTTAATCAAGTGTAAGTTAAACTGTACCGTTTTGAATATTTTCATTAGAAAGATCCGACGCATCTCTAAATGGCTAACCGAGATTATAGTGCACAGGGAACTTCCAAGTATAACAATTGGATGGGGGTAATAAAAACAAGCAATAAAGCTCTCGTAAAAAAATAATGATATCGTCATAACTCATCGTAAAGTGACTTCGCTCGTAACATCAACGAATCTTTTTACACCACATACTTCTTCCATTATAGTCTTTCGTGTCAGAAGTTCCACGCCTTGTTGTGTGCGAAAGATTTACATTGAAAGGGTTGGAATTTTTTTTTTCTATTTAGAATGTTATAATTCTCATATGATAATGCTTCAGATGATTATTGGGATGTTTTTCGAATGAATAAATGAATGCTGGGTTCAGTAGTAACGTTTTGTATTTAGTTTTAAGGAAAAAACTTCTTGTTGTACAGTCCAAAAACTCTCATTTTGGAAATAAAGTACTATACTTTAACTCTTCGAAGGAACAAATATAAGCATAAAAATTAATCCTTGATGTACTGGTACCTTAAGTTGATTTTATTTCGTATGACGATTACGATTTTTTTTTATTAATGCAAAAATGCAAGCGCATGTTAGTTTCTGTATTAGAGTTTTGTATTTTGCTTTAAGGAAGAAGCTTCTTGTGTGTCTTTGAATCTTGTTGAGTGTAAAAACTCATTTTAAAGAAAAGAATACAATGCCTCTATAAACACTTTTAAAACAAAAATAAACCCAAAACATCATGAGTAATCCTTGTTTCTATACTTTAGGTAGATTTCATACGAAGCATTTATTATTGTTATTATGCATGATGAGAGTGCTCGTACATAAAACAAACTTTCATTCTGAAAGCGTTTCCAAGAAGGAAGGAATTTTTTTCTTTTTGAGAAGGGTCGTAACAGATTTTATCAACATTTTAAAGACAGAAAAAAATTTAAGGAATATCCATAAAACCACATATATTGCCATATTTTCACTTTAAGAAGAAATAAGAAATTTATAGAAAATGAATATTGGTCATATTAAGTAAAAAAGAAGGAAACGTATGCTGATTTTTAAAATATTAATGGTAGCCAAAATCAAAAATTTCAGCTTCTTCTCTCTCCTCTCTCTCTCTCCATATATATATATATATATACAAACATATATCTATCGATATTTTACCTTAAAATTATTTTAATAATTCTTATAACAGAAATAAGAAAAGAGAACAAAATAAGCTACAGTTTCTAAGCAACTTTAATTCTAATTTTGTGTTCTTTAATACTGATTAGTAAATGAAATATATTTTTTAAGTTTTGTGATTCTGAAAGTTATTCTCTATTTGATAGTATTATTTTAGAGTACTATAATTTTCCATTTTAAAATTACTTCTTTTTTTTTTTTTTCATTTTAAAATTATTTTTCTATTACTTTGATAAAAAACTATTTCAACGAGTCTTATATTATTAAGTGAAAGAACAAGAAAAGCGGAATTTACTTTCTAATTTTTTTTAAATAAATTTTAATCTGAGATAAATTCCTTATTCAATTGAAAACCTTGGGGGAAAAAGAGTATGCAATTTATTTGTTTAGGGCTTATTCATTTAAATGTTTTATTATCATGTGAAAAATGTTGCAGAAATTTAGTTAGCAATTCGCATTGTCAATATTTTCAATCGAAGACCTAGTTTTATGTATAAGAATATAACACCATGTTAGAAATTTTAATTCTTTTAGTCAAATAATTTAGAAATAATGACCTGTATTTAATCAACAATTGTCAAGATGTAAACAAGCATAATGAATCTGTTTTGGCTTATTTTAAAATGCATTTTAATTTAAATTAACAGCTCTTCTCACTTTGTTACTCATGAATTTTTCAGGATTTTTAAATGATCTCCTGCTTTCTGAAGAGCCGGGAATTGAAAAGCCGATAAAAAAGTTAAAACCAAACTTAGGAAATAAAAATCCCATTATTATACTCTTCATAAAGTAACATGCACATTTACCTATTGTAATTTATCTGTAGTAATGTTGTATAACGCGATAAATATTTTTATATCAAAATTTTATTCAATGATCAAATGGAGAGTCAATGTCGAAATGAATATTCAGAATATAAAAAGAATCCCCCCCCCCACACACAAATCAATGTAAAGCAGCAGCACATAATTGTAGGATTCTGCTAAAATTCTCATTAGGGGTGATATACAACACATAATTATATTAAATGCTATTTTAAAGACTATATAAACCCTTGCAATTCATAAAACAGATTTCGTATTTAAGCACACGAGCTCAACTAAGGGGGAAAAAACACATTTCCTTCTAAACTACTATAAAGTTTCAAAAAAGATTTTTTGTGCTATTGAACAACAGAAATAAGTGATATGTACAACCGAATAACTTCGAGATGTCGAAAAAAAACTCTTTCTGTAAGAGAGAAAATTTCTTTTGTAAGAGCCTGTCAAAGTTATCTAAAGCCATATCTTATGTTAAAACGACATGTCGATTATAAGCAAAGGTAAGCGCATGCATTTAGGAATAGGGGAATTGTAAGAGCTCTCCACCTTCGGATCAAGATTTATTACAACAATTCCTACAATGTGTAATTCCAGCATTTTATTACCTATAGCTCTTTACCAACACCAAAGTGGAATGCCTGTTACGTAAATTACGATCCAGTGTCAAAAAGACCATAAAAAACCAGCTCCTATTGAGGATTCGTAGGCAAAGATTTCTAGTATGAGTTACACTAATTAAAGAGTTTCCTTGATGTCCAGTTCTAATTTGTTGAATGCGATTTCGTAGGATGGAACTCTCTTGTCCAATAAAAATAAAGGAATGAGTCCCAAAGAGGTGACGTATCATTAGGAAGAGTGGCTCCAAACATTCGCGGGTGGTCTACGAATCCTACTGATTTTCCCTATTTAGCATTTATATGATATCATATTTCATTTTGTCTCCTAGATAACTTTAATGGATGTAGTAAATTAGAATTCAAACAAATACACCTATCAAAACTTAGGTTGGGTTTAAAAGGGTGAAATGCGATTCTCGACTGGCATCTTTGGCAATTCTTTTTCTTATTCTAATGATGATCATTATTCTTAGGCTGGTTTGTACAATGGAAAGTTTACAGCTACCTTTTTTTGCTTCCTTTGACTACCATCTGCTGTTCACCTTGCAGTTTAGCAATTCAATATTTATTTTATTACCAGTAATTCTCTGATAAACTAAAAAATAATTTTTAAAAGTTTATAGATGCATATCTCGTAATAAAGCATGCTTTTTTAATTATTTTATATTATATAAAAAACTAACAAAAATTAGATTATGTCAGAAATAGATATATGATTAAATCCATAAAAACATAAAATAAATGGCTTTTACGAAGCGATCATTCTCATATAATTATTTTATTTGTTTATTTATTATTATTGTTTTGAAGAAAAAAAACTATCTTAAAATCCTAAGACTACTTTTCGAATATTCTGTGAAAAATTTTAAAAATATGTTTTTTATTTTGAATACTTTATAAAACACGGAATCAAATTCAATTTTAAAAATTACATTTGTTTTGGTTCGTTTTAGAATTTTCAACAGTTTTTGTACCCTTGAATAGGAAAGCAAATTTTCCTGTTAAATTGAAAAATTTGTTCATTCAAATTTATTACAATGTAAAAAGAACATTTTACACGTGGTAAACTTAAACTGAAATATGGCCGGGTCGCTATCTAATGAAGTCACTAGATCCCAAAAAAAAATGTCGTTAAATAGACATTCATCTTTCAGTGCACTAATATTCTTGGTTCCAGGGAAAAGTTCGTAAAGTAGAGAAATTCGAAAAATAGAGGCTCGTAAAATGGAGGTTCGACTTTATATTCCATTAAGTTTGAATTTATTTTAACTTTTAAACTGCTACTGTCTCTACATTCAATGTCTGGCAAAATTTATTCCTGTGTAGATCCTGAAAAACTAGTAATTAGCATAAATATATAAATCAAAAGGAGAAACCACATGGAAAAATTCATTTAACAACATATTCGTTTCAAAAAGAATTAAGAACTTTAAAAAAACTGAAGTAGGGTAATAAATATTTATAGGATTGATATGGCATTACATTTTCAGCATGATAGTTTCATTTCATGATCTGGTTAAAATAGTACTCGAAATTCCAGAAGGTACAGAAAAAATGAAAACATTCAATAAAAACATCTATGAAGTATCAGTTCTTCAAAAGAAAATTGTACATTTAAGAATCAATTATATACAAAGTTCTAAAAATTTAAATATTGGAAAAATTATTTATATAAAACTACTCATAAGGGGGTTTTAAGAAATACATATTTAACTAGACAATTGTTAACAAAATATATAATACCGAGAAATACATATTAATTTTCTTATTCTGATCTGTTAAAACAGTTTTTTGTTATCATCGTAAGAGGGATTTGAGAAATCTCTGTCATTCTGTTCCTCTTCCTTTTTTTATTATAGCTGTTTTTTTTAAATTTTTTACCAAAATCTTATCAAGAAGTCTTTTGCAAGAAATCGTTAATAAATTTTGCTTCAAGCAATTTTATGTAGGTTTGAAGGAAACATTTTCCCAACAAGCTTTTATTATGCAACTCCCAAAATAAAACAAAGTTCAAACCTTTGCTAACGCGACACCATCGTAAGCCAAACCATAAAACGACATTTTGTTTGATGTTTTCCTCATATACCCCGCCCTTTAAGTTTAATATCTATTTACCCTCGCAGGGTATTAAAAGGGTGTTTATGATCCGAGGAACACATAAATATGAATATTAAATTCTTATTGTAATTTTGAATCATATCCTTTGGAGTAATCTTGTCGCCGAAACAACCTTCGCTCCCCTCCCCCTTTTACTCTTTAACAATCTTCAGCACGGTCACCAGTGCGGTCCAACAGGGAGCCGAACTTTCTTTAAGGAAATTCTTATTTATTAGGACCATAAACTTTGCTTAGGGTTTTATTATAAAATTCTATTGGAAAAATCGTGTTATCCATTTTTAAGCTCTAGCTCTTTCTCTCTCTCCGAAGAATCTAGGAGAGAGTTTTTAGTGTTTGGAGCATGTGCAGAGCGTCGCACTTACCTTTAGAAGAAAAAGCGATGAGAAGATCTCTTCATATAAGGGTTGCTCGTTTCGCTCCGCCAATTCCGCCAAAGAGTTGTTACACAATCTCCAATTAAAGCTTCTCTGAACTAAAAGAAAAAAAATGAGTAAAACAGATTTCTTAAAGTGATAAAGAAATATGATACAGTAAACATATGGCTATAAATATTAGAGATGCTGCAGTCCTCTAATTTTTTCTAAAGATCTTGTGAAATTCTAGATTTAGGACCTGGCAATTCTCTGCGTTTAAATGGTAAGTTAGTAAAATTGTAAGCCATCCTTTTTTAGCACATTTGAAAGCCAAACTTTAAAAAATAAGGAGTTTCATAACAATTTAGTAATGTGTTCAAAGAATACCGTTCAGTGTAATGAATTGGATAATTGTTAAAAATTATGTGATTTCATAATATCAAACATGAACAGGAAAAAAGGAAATATAGGTATAACACTTTAAGTTTTTCGGATAATATATACAGTAATTGTGAAGTTATATGGTTTTTCAGTAACGATGTTTATATAAATAGATTTATACAAACGATCAAGTTACAAAATGAAGATTAACTATGGGTATCATAAATGGTAATTAGTAGGAATAAATGTTAGGAATATTCATTAAGATATATAAAATGAAAATAAGAAATCTTGTGAAACACCTTTGAAATCCCGTGATAGCTTTCTTAGTTTGAAAGCACTGCAGTCAGAAGCAGTTCAAGAACTAGTTCACACTTTATAAAAGAGCAATATTTAAAAAAAAATAACGTTTAGATTTAAAAAGAAAAACGTTTCCTGTCTTACTTAGTTTTGCCAATTTTTATATAAATTGCTCATGATTTTCCCGAAATAAACATTTCTCAGATATTCACCTATTCATCACAGTTTAAATAATATTTACTGATTTTCATTCGTTTCTTCCTTACATTATGTTATGAAGAAAAACATTTTTTTTTTGGCCTAGTAGTATTGAGAAAAAAAGGATGTCGGAACTAAAAGTTTTAACTCTGCAAATTATTCATAACGTTAAACAAGGCATAAAGGATTTCTCATCTGTATATTGAATTACAATTTTTTTAAATTTATATGTTCTGTTATTATGGATTTCTATTAAATATTTATAGCTATATATGTATACACACGCACGCGCATTCGCGCGCACACACATATATGATAGACAGATATTATAAATAACTAAAACGTTAAGTGACATTAATATTGAGGATATTTAATTATTATCAACGCGTAAAAAGCATTATTTTTTGAAGTTGTTGCATTAAGGTCATATAAGTTTCACAATGTATTTATGAAAGCAGATATTAAGTACATAATATGCTCAAAAAACATTCACTGATGCTCAACACAACGTAGTTCTAAGTTTAAAAAATTGCTAAATTTCGTTGTTATTGGATTGAATTTTTTTTCCTAAATAAATGAATAACTTATATAGCTGCACTTATGTATATTTTTTAATTAATATAGTACTAGATGTGCTCAAATTGTTTTTTGTTATTGTTGTTGCTGAAGAGGATTCACAGTTTTAAATTAAACATAATCAGAATGATGCTTAAGCTAACATCATACCCTACTGAAGTATAAAATTTGGTTCCTCAAAATATTTAATGAAAAGTTGTACCCTTTGCTTGTTTAAAAGATATATGACTAAATCAAAACACAGACTTTCAACATTCCAGCTATTCAATCTTGATTTGTAACAATAAAATAATCACGACTTTATTCCTCGTGAATTTATTAAAAGAACATTTCTCAAAAGACATTTCCACAATTAATAATGAAGAGGCATACTGTGTGGGATTTTCTGCTTGTTTTCTATCTTTGAGATATTTTAAACCTTTTGATACATGTAACAGCTCTTTGTTAAATTTATTGCTGTATTTTTATAAGACTTGAATGGTTATAGAACATCTCGTAAGTTAGCATTATATTTATTTTAACAAATTCATTTAAGTCGTTTCATTATGAATTATATATAAAACTAAAAAATATGCAAGACTTGAAGCCACAGAAAAATAAAAGCTAATTAGCTATTTCTCGTTTAATTTT
This sequence comes from Trichonephila clavata, assembly GCA_019973975.1. NCBI lineage: Eukaryota > Metazoa > Arthropoda > Arachnida > Araneae > Nephilidae > Trichonephila > Trichonephila clavata. The sequence goes on from BMAO01016681.1 coordinate 329,867, forward strand.
AGTGGTTGGTGATAATTTCAAATTGAAACCAATTGAATAAGGATTGTATTAAATCAATTCTTTTTTATAGCTTTTGATGCATTTAAAAATTGCATATCTGCAATCATTTTGGATTAAAACAGAGGTAGTCAATGCAGTTGACCATTTAGAATGTGTTGATTATCAGTTTTATGAAAAAATTATTGATAAATATTAGTTTATATTTAAATAATTTTTCTTTATATATGAAATGGGGTTATTTTAGTGTATTTAATCTAAAGATTCAACATTCACAGCTTGATTTGAAAACCATCTTCCGTTTTCATTACATCTTGAGGAATTATGTTATAATATATTTTTGTATCCCAATGACATTTAAAAAATTGATTTGAGTGGTAAATAGATTCTAATCCAGAAAGGAAAAAAAGAAAAGAAAAGCTTCAAGAATTTAATAACGATTTGTTTAGGTAACGAGGAAAGAAAGAATTCTTTATTTTAAAATTATTCAAAAAAAATATTAAATTGTATTACCGTCTATTATTCATTCCAATGAAACAAAATTTAAAACATTGTAAGTCGTAACATATATTTGAATTCATCATTAATTCAAAAAAATTTTCTTTATGCTATTAATTATAAATTTAGCACAAAAATCACATAAAAAGATGTGGAATATTTTACCATTGTAAAGAAGTTAATTACAAAGAAAATATTCAAAATAAGTTTATAATACTGTATTTTAATTTATCTTTAACGCAATTTTTAAAAAAATATTAAAATAATGCAAAAAAATTATGTATTCTACTTACACTTCCAAGCACTTCAGTTTATTACTATAGAATACCTCGAAACATCTGAAGACTAATAGTTCTGCATATTTTAATATATATCTTGATGAAAGATTTGAAATATTAACTGGAGACAAATATATCGCTGCATTATATTACATCATTTCCTTAAATGCCCTAAAGAGCTCTCGTGCCATCAGAAAAATTTTAATAATTCAAGCTTGTTGTAATATAATATATTTGTGTCGAGTCCTCTAGAGAGGTTTTTATACTGCGGTGGCTGTTTTTTTCTTGGTATAATCGCACATCCCATTTAGATAAAGATGATTTAGTGATGTTTCTGTGTAGTGTCTTCTGACCTCCACTTGGAGATCTGTAAGAGATTTCGTGGTGAAATCTCTGAATATGCCAAGGTCACCTTCAAAAAGATAAGTTTTTGGAATTTTTGAAAAATTCGTTAAAATAGGTTCATTAACGCGTTAAGAGATATCTTTAAATCTGAATAAATTTTACACTAAATATCTGCAATAGAATTTTTTTTACAAAATTTAGATTTTGTCTGTTGTAATATATTATTTTTTTTAAAAAAGGCTTCAAATTGTTTTTTTAAAAAAACTAATAGATCTACATTTTTTGCTGGTTTTTAAAAATTTTGTTTTATAAAATTGTTTCTACGTAAATGTGTCACATATGTCTATATCCCGAAAAACATGTATATACTTAATGGATGAAATCAGCGTAGGGTTCTTAAAAGTAGGTAGCTACTTAAACATTGTAAAAAATTCGTTAAAATTAATTATTTATAATTATTTATTTTCTACTTTTGTTACATGCGTTCTTATGCATATCCTCTATTTCTAAGCTTAAGATATGACATTTTTTATTGAACAAAGAACAAAAAAATGCAAGCATCGATAAAAATTCAACGACTAAAATTTAAATCACTGTTGCATTTATATTCTGAAACATTGAACTTTCTGATCTGAACTTTGGATCCTGTTATATTCTCATTAAGTCTTGAATTTAAAGAAAATAAATCTAGCTTAGCCAATTTAAAAAATTAATAAATTAATTTTAATATGGTGTTTATCTATCAATAAAGCTACGTGATGAAATACATTTAATTTCGAAGAAAATTATTTTGGTATAAAGTGTTATTTAAAAAAGTACACTTACACTTTCAAGACACAAAAATAAATTTCATTCATTTAAGAAATTTGAATTTTTATCATCACGAGATTGCGAAAATGCTAAATTTTTAGGTAGTTTAAATATTAGAAGTGATTTTCTTATTGCAAGTCAATCATTAGTAGTAGTTTCATTCTATGTGGGTTAAGTTATTTGAAAACTTTTGCGAAAGCCTTAGAATTTATGTTTAATTTCTACTGCCGATTTTTATCATAACAGCTGCCAATTGTAGCTTAGAAACCTACTTTAAGGAATAAAAAACGTATTACGGTCATTTATCGCAAAATTATTATTTCAGTGATTTTTCGCGTCATTGTTTCAAATGGCACAAAACTTAAGAAAATTTCATTGTTTTCAGCCACCTTAACTCGTAATCTCATTTATTGATAGAACAAATGTTGCATAGACAAACAGATATTCCCTGCGCCCTTTGACGATACGAAAATATTACTTCAAAAAGCAATTAAATTTAGGAAAATTTTGTTATTGAATCTGAGCTATAATGATGGCAATTTTTCCTTGAAGTTCATCGCTACTGAGAAGCAAAATACCTGTTTTATGATTTATTAGAACAGCTGGAACCTACAAAAAAAAACTATCTTCTACAGTTCAATAAATTAAGTAGATTGATTTATTTTGATTTGAAACTAAATTTGTTTACTCTTTTCTCATAAAAAAAGTTTATTATGTTGACTACAGAGATTAACAAAAGGGGACTCATTTTCATCGTAGAATCATTTATAACATATAAGAAAATAAATTGATTTATTAAAGAAAAAGTGAAAAATTAATGATGATGAGACTTTAAAAAGTTAGTAAGCATTTTTTAGTAAAAGGCTTCAATATAGTTCTATTAAATCAAAAACACTGTCAATTCCAATAAATATTTGATAGCTTAATACATCTACTTATGTGTGGAACTTAATTAAAAAAACATCAAACTATTTTTTTTTTTTTTGTATTTATAAAGATTTTAGTTAAAAACTCCATAAGCAGCACACGTTTTTAAAAAACTATCTCCTTCTAATATGTACATATACATATATACGCATACACATACTATATAAGCAATTTTTAAATTTTCTTAAGACAAAATGTCAAATATTAAAGTTTGGCATATCTTTAAAAAAATTCTTATATTAAATGAAAAGATATTATTATAATTTTTTATTTATGTGCAAGGAAGCAGTTTTTATTAATTACTTGAATAAGGATTTGTAATGTAATCGGAGTCTTAGTAAAGCTACTTAATGCAAATCAAATTAACAGCGAAGTTTTCGTAACAAAACTACAAATATAACTCAAATTCTTTTAAAATCCTTAGTATCCACAGTATTTTTCGTGTAATTACTTTTTAAAGATCAATTTTTATAGAAATATATAGCTGTGTGTGTTTTGCTAAGAATTCATTCATGGTTCGTACCAACACTTGATTTATATAATATGCATACACTGTCAAATATTAAATGCTTATAGTTTGTTTTCTACTATTTCCTGCATTTAAATAAAAGCAACTTTCAAAAAATGGGTTTCAAATATTTATTAAATCACTCTCAAGTTTTTTATAGCTCCTTTCATGTCTTCCTTTTTTGTGCAGGTTTGTGATGTATGTGTGTGCGTGCGTGCGATTTCTTACATGCGGTATATATAAAAAAGTCAGTCAATTGTATATTGTAAATACAAAAATTAATTTAAAAAAAAGAAAATTAATGATATTATAAATACAAAAATTAATTTTAAAAAAAAGAATTTAAAAAGAAAGCAAATGATAACTGATAAAGTAACACATAAATTAAAAATAATTCAATAGATGGCCCATCCGATACTATTCATGTTTAGCACAATGTCTCAAGATGACTCAGTGCCAAAAACTGAAACTAACCAACTGCCCAAAATTATATAATCACATTACCAAAAATTTGTTTATATTGCATCGCCATTTTCTTTACGTAAGTACTTACTGCATCATCAATTTCATTATATAAGTACTCACTGTATCACCAATTTCATTACATAAATACTTATTGCACCATCTGAACATGTTGATAAATGTCCATTGATTAACGCACGTACCTCGCGACCCTTCAGATAATAATAACCTTTGGACTTAATCTTTTATCCATTTTTAGACATAATTCCTTAAAAGGAATATAATCAGGGGAAAAAATAAATATTTATAAAAAGGAAAAAATTTCTCTCTTAAACTAAATTTACCATTCTGAATCGAATACCAGAATGTGAAAGATCCTTAGCTTTTGGTAAAGAATTTGGATGAGCGAGTCCTCAAATAATGCTCTACAAAAAGTGCAAGTGAAATGCATACATCTAGCAATTGTGCCACAAACGAAAGTACTAGAAGCGCATCCTATTCAATAAATATTGTAAGAAAACGGAAAAGACAGTAGTGCTTACATTCCAGAATTAACTCAAAAAAACGACAGTCCCTTTGACGAAGAATTGATTAAAAAGAAAGTGCTTGGAAAACTAATTTCTGGCTACATCGAGAGGTTTTCATTTACCTAGATCGAGATTACCTAGTCTTCAAACTTTTTCAACTCACGGAACCCTTAGAACTGTAAAGTGTTTTTCGAGGAATTACTTTTCCCTCCCCCTTAGAAGACTCTTTCTGTAAATAATATTTAAAGTGGATCAACAAGTTATAGGTACTTATGGAAAGACAATTTTAAAAATTAATATACTTTTTTATTTGTTACCTAATATTAATGTAATTTACTCACATTAATAATATTAATATGTCATCCAAGTATCCCCTTACCCATTTCATCACCAATATATATATATATACCTGTATTTTTTTTCTACACAAATTGTTGAAATCTAAGCCTATTGAAACTATCCCCAGATGCATTTCAAATTTTGCGTTTAATTCGCTTTTATATTTTCCTTTTAAAACCACTCACTTTGAGAGATAAATATTTTTCACTTAAATTCATTGTTCTTAATGGTATTAAAATGTTTATTTATACCAGTGTGAAAAATTCTGTGTATATTGTATAAGTTGCTCCGTCCCCTTTATTATAGGTGTTTTTTCCACAAATAAAAGGTGCATTTTCCATTAGAAAACTATTTAATTATACAAAACATTGCACTAACGAATGTAAAATTATTTCAATGAACCCGGAATACCAAACGATAGAAAATTTACTATTTAGTAGGTGGCACATATAAAGGAAAAACAGCTTAATATTCTTTTCTTATATTACAATAAAAGTTAAAAAAGTATTACAAAATAAAGTTATATTATTTGTAAATTAAATTTTCAGTTTTAATGAGGGGGATGAGCATTAGAAGCTTTTGGTTATAAAAATTTCCTAGAGAAACTTGAAATCATTTTGCATACATACCGTAAAATCCGGCGTATAACACACACTTTTAACTCAAAAAATGAGATCGAAATTTACGGGTGCGCTTTATGCGCCAGGTATAAAAATGATAGCTTCAAAAATAAAAATAAAAAGATTTGCAAAAGAAAAACTTAAGCTTCTACAGAGATTGGAATACTGTTTATTTAAAATAAATGTCACACATGAAAAAAAGGGGTTGTTTTTCTAGAAATATACTATTCTTTCAAAATCCCGGGATAATATTTCGAATAAATGACTTTATAACATAATAGCATTGCTAACGTACATTGAAAGTTCCTTCGTAAAAAAGGGAATGCGCGTTATACGGTGAATATACCTTAAAATTAAAAAATGCAGGTTGATAGTATAGGTGCACGTTATACACCGGTGCACGTTATACGCCAGACTTTATGGTACTTCAGGGTTTCTCTGAAACTGGGGGGGGGGGGCGAAACAACTCTACGAGGGGGCGCAAGCATATTGAAAAGTCAAAAACAAAAGATTATTTTTAAAAAAACTATTAATTTACTGAAAATAAACAAGCAAAATATGTACATTCTGCATAATAAAAAATAAAATACATATTTATTCTGATATAAGGCACTTAAAAATATATAATTGCTGCGCAATGTATTTTATAATTAATTTAACAATTCTAAGTAAAGAACAAGTTCATTAATTACCAGTGACCCAATGGGCTTCTCATATATAACATTGTATGCAAAAATTAACACTTATCTTGATAATTTGTACGGTTTATAATTAATCCCTCAAATGCCGATTAAAAATTACGCGATGCCATTGTTTGTCCCGAATGCCGTTGTTTAACTCGTAGGCGAGCGTATTTGGTGTTTTGGGAAGAGAGGGAGAGTGTGTGGCGTAGAAAAAGAATAAAAGCAAATCCCTTGAAATAAGTCAATCCTGTACAAACACTGTCAAGATGATTTTGTTGCATTCGAAAGAATTCGAAGTAATTTTATGGAGAGCAGTTCATAAGAGACCATACTTCGGAAAGACGTATATATACGTCCGGTACAATCAGCATACTAGTTGAGCGAAACGTTTATATACGTCAGCGACACTTAAGAGGTTAAAGTCGTGTTATAAGTTTAGCGCCGAAGTATAGTATTATTGAATTCGCTTCATTGTTATTGTATGGAGGGGGACGCGATGAAAATTATGATTGAATATTGGGTCGCAATATTGAAAGTTTGAGAAGCATTTCGGTACTTATAATTTCCAATTAGATTTTTATTGTTACCCGTGGAACCCCTTGGTATGGCCTGTGGATTCCCAGGGTTTCCGTAGAATACAGTTTGAAAACCACTGTGTGTGTGTGATCCAAATGATTCACCTAGATTTGGTTGCCCACATTCTAGATGAGACTTTTTCTTATGAAGTTCCTATTTACCATATTGAAAAAAAAATCAATGTGTAGCAAACAACATATTTTATAGTTACTTATGAAATCTCAGAGTATTTTTATGTGGCCTCTATCCTCCACACAAAAACAGATTTGAGAGTAACTTTATCGAAATTTCTGTTTTCAAAGTGCTCAGATACTTTACATTACTATAGTGTTCGAATTAATTGGGACACACAAACCTCTTTTTCTTGTCTAAGCTGGTATATGATTACCAGTGATGACTCGAAACACTTGATATCAATTATATTTGTCTAGAGGTAGTGTGAGGGATTAACATTGGCTACAATTTACTTATTTGATTGGTTTTAGTGTATCGGGGGCTCAGTTGTGAGCGTTTCACAGTGTGACAGCTAATGGCTATAATTTTTCGTTTTGAGTAACATGTGTTACTTTCGCTTGTTCAAGGATGGATAGTACTCCGAGGAAGCATTCTAAAATATTCGTTCTTAATTCAAATTCGTTCTCTGACTGTGAGAGATATAGCTACTGCAGTTGATGTTATCAAATCAAGTGTTTCAAGAATTTTAAGAACATTTCAGGATTCCAGATCAGTGTCTCCAAAAAGAAAAGTGAAAATGTGGACTCAAACGGAAAACTACTCCAAGAACTAATTAAATTCTAATAAGAAATAGAAAAATAAATCGATGAAAGACAATCACAGACCTTTGGAGGGATTTATTGGATTATGGTGTTGAATTGAGTACTTCAGCTGTGCGGAAAAGGCTTCTGGCCTTAAGGCAACAAGACCAAGGAAAAAACAATTTCAAAATAAAATGATGAAAAAAAGTTTATCATAGGCCAAAAAATACTAATCATGGACTGTTAACGACTGGAAGAAAGTGATTTTTGGTGATAAAAACATATTTTTTGGGGTAGGGATACAAATCAAGTATAGTTAGAGCAAATGATGCTGAAACCGCGCTATCTGATCGTATCCAATAAATTGTAAAACACCTTCTAAACAGATTGGGGTTTTTTCACAACAAATGGCATTAGAAGTTAAATTTTTCTTAAAGGCATGATGAACTCCGTCAAATACATAGAAATATTATGCAATAGATTGCTCCATTCTTGGAAACATTTGGCGGAACACTTCGACATGACTTGGCCCCTTGTCACGCTTCGAAATTATTTCAGATTCTTAGGCGGGAAAATAAAATCGTTTTATTGACCTGGTAATTCACCAGACCTAAATCTTATTGAGAACTTATGGCATATTCTAAAGAATCGCTTAGCTAAGATGAACTGTATGCCAATAGAACAAATTATAAAGTGTTCTACAAGTGTGGTTCCACAATGATGAAATCAAGAACATGTGCACTACATTAATGAAGTCAATGCCAAGACATGTTGAAAAGGTCATTTCTGCTAAAAGAGGGCATACTTCGTACTAATATTGAGATTCTTAAGTCTACTTAAGGTATGTAATGATTATATGAAAGCTAAGGTTCTTTTGTGTGTGTGTGTGAAAAAATAGCTTTTTTTCCCATTTGTCCCAATTAATTCGAACAGTATAGTATATCCAAATGAATTCCTTGCTAGAGTTAAATAACTTGTTAGATTGAGAGTTAATTATTTATCACTATTGAGTTAAATTATGCAATGAAAATCATTTTTGTTTTCTTATTATAAATAACATTGTGGAAATTTTTAAATCTTGGATATAAATTGCAGACTGACTCAATTTCATTATTAAAACAATATTACTACATTTTCATTATGTGTAATAAATTTATAATGTACATAAGGTGAACATTAAGCTATAAATATTTTATCTTTCTTCTTTTGTTTATTAAAGATAGTGATAGGAATGGTTTAAAGTTATATTTGGGTAATGCACAATATTCATCACGTAAGCAAATATTCATTCTATTTAAAACTCACTAGAATAATTTAAATTGGTAAGTACTAGGACTTAAAGATCACACTTTTTAAATATTATTTTAATACAAATTTGTTATTTGCTCAAATCTTTCGTTTTTCTTCTACATTTAAGGAATAAAATTTTTATTACTTATGCTATCTAAATAAACAAATATTTTTTAAACAGTATCAACCACACACAACTATAAAAATCAATGCATCTATTTTGTTTGGTTTGGTTTTTCATAAGTAATGTTTTAAATCACTATTTAAACTTCGAAGAACGAGACTTTCCCCTAAAATATTTTCTCTGAAAGTTTTTCAACAAGTTGCTTACTTTTCTTTTATAAATTTTAAATAATGAAAGTTCTATCACAATAAACTACACCGAAGGAATTAATTTAGTTAATTCAAATAAGGGATACGCTTTTGAAAAAGTACAAACTTAAAAATCATTTTATACAAGATCTATATCATATGTACTAAATACTACAGAAATGTACTTGTATTTAATTTTTAATCGACTACCATTAGTTTTTTTTTTATCCCACTTTTAACCTGGAGCTCATTGGTTTTACACAAGGAATATCTCTGATGCTATTTAAATTTCAATCAAAACAAAGATTTATCCTAATACTCTTGAACATTAAATAAAATACAATATGGATTCCATTTTACGAACCTATATTTTGCGAATCTCACTGTTTTACGAACTTTTTCCTTTTTCCAAACGCATAAAGTATATAGAGAATGAATATCTATTTAACGAATTTTCCACATAACGAACTTTTTGGGGGGATTTAGTATTCGGAAATAGAAGCCCAACTGTATATATTTACATTTGTTCTTCAACAAAAACAATTTCTCAAAAAAAAAAAAACTTTTCATAATTATTTCTTAAAAAAAAATATTTTTCATATTTTAAAGAAATATTTTAACTATTTTATAGTTTTATATTACGATAAATATGTTCGAAGTTTTTGAACACATTTTAACATGGGTATGTTCTGCATTTCTTCCCGATTACAGTTTTTCAAAAGGAAAAAGACCTTTTTATGTAACCTCATAATGCTTCTGACAACAGCTCATAAATATGAAATAAGCGATAGCTTGTCATGCGATTACTAATTAACGGTTTCATACTCTCAACAGAAAGCAACTGAAAAGCGTTTGGCGTTTTTCTTTTAACAAGCCATCATCACGCAATATTTAGAGTTTAGGCAATAAAAATATTTAATACTGGTAGTGATTTGCTTGAATGCTGGGTGGTCTAAGGTCTTTCCTTTAGAATATAGAATCTAAATTACGAATACAAATTAATATGGAATAAAATGCAAAATTCAAAGGTTGTAACAATAAATACTGTTGACAAAGAAACGTACAGTGTCATTATTTGAACACTTTCGAAAGTATAAAATTACATACACTTAGAAATCAAAATGAATAACTTACTTTTTTGTTCTTTAAAAATGTTCGCTGTTATAAATTATTTGTGTCTTCAAAATAAAATAGGCAAAATATTCTTAAAAATAATATTGTCACTATAAATTAAATGAGATTGGTTTGGGTAATAGTGATATGAATTCTCCTGCTATTTATGACGCAAAAACTTCATTACAAAATTTTCCTGCTGTTCCTTGTATGGATTCTTATAATGCATTCTTATGCTCTTTTTTTTATATATATTTCTTAATTTGAATAAACGAAAGTGCAGAATATAATGTGAAATATATCAAAGATTATTAAAATAATAGTTGCATGTGTGTAAATTACTTTAGAAGATAATCATTCAAAATAAAATTTACTATTAATATATATACATACATATATATATATGTGTGGGGTGGGGGAGGGTGGGGGGTGCGTGCGAATTGTTGTCAGGGTAGTTGAAAATTGGGATCTAAATCACACACACACACACACAAATAATCTTCTATTCTGGTAGTTTAACATCAAATCAGAAAATTGTGCATCTATGCTCAAGTGCAAGGCAAGAAAAAAAAGGGAATTATTCCTTATCTACATTTAAATACAAGGAAAAAATTCTGGGGAAAAACCGGATCAACCGTTCAAGTAAAGGTTACTCTTAAGTTACTCATTATAAGTTACTCTTAAAAATTACTTCAGTGTTTAAGGGAAAAGTTTAAATCACAGAGTAAAGCGCATATAAGCTATTATGACATTATTTTACTAGGAATCCCGAATAAATCAGTAAAAATATAGGTTTTAATCCTTTAATAATAAATGAAATTAGACTAGCTTTTTCGAAATAAGGTATTCGTAATTATCCTTTAGATATTATAAATGAATAAAATTAGAATTTTGAAGTCATTGTATATATATATATATATATATCAGTGGGGGTAATCGGGTGCAGACCCTCCCCCCAAAGCCTTTGATCTTTTTCCCGATTGATTATAATTCTATACATATAGTACCTAAAATTTAATTATTTGCTTTTTGATTAATTTTATGAAAAAACGCTAATTATTTATTCGATAATTAATTTTTTATTGTTTTTTGTTCCCGAAAATAGACAAAATGAAAAGAATATGTTGGGGCGGCGTTTTGGAGCATGATACGAGAATGACGAACTTTCGAACCTAAACCCTCCCCCCCCCTGAAAAATTTCTGTGAGCGCCACTGATATATATATATATATATATAATATATATATATATATATATATATATATATATTAGAGAAATTTTGACTATATATATATGTTGCCTCTGAGCAATGTTTCTCTTTTCAATGAAAAAATCTCTTAAGCTACTTTTTTTGGCATAAAAATGCATAGTTAAATAAATATTTTAATGTATATTACCTTCAATTTCGGTTAAAATCTTTCAAACATGTGTTTCCATTGATGCATTTTTAAAATTAGATATTATTGTGCAACCTTACTCGAGTAATTTTTCCTCTTTCTACAATGATGATACGCAATATCCCCCCCCCCATATCTTTATCTTCAAAAATCTTAATTTCTCGTCTTTTCCCATTCCGGAATGTTATAACTTAATATAACAGAAACAGAAGTTGCTTATGATTATGTTAACGATCAAATCTTTCTGATTTAAGTAAAAAGTCATAAGTTTATTGTTATTTTAAAATATTTATTTTAGTAATTATACATTACATTAACTTTTATCTATTAATTTTTGGTATTAACGTATTCGATGTAATGTTTAACTTTTGTATAATATATATAAAAGGATATATATATTTCATAATTAGAGATTGCATTTATTTATATCAATAGCTTAAAGAGAAAGTATAATATTTATTTTAAAATGCCTACATGTTCAGTAGCAGGGGGAATCTTTTCTTCTTAGAATTTAAAAATATGTACCTTGTGTTAATAAATAATTACAATACATTAGATAAATTATTTCTCTGAATAAGAATTATTTTTATACACATAAACATACTTCGAGGGGTTGTTTCTCTGAAATGTACTTTTGATCAAGATTATGCAACTAAAAACTTAAAAATTTTTTAGATTTATAGTTATTTTTAATATAAAACTTTATGTGATAATTCTCATTATTATTTTTTTTATTATTATTATTTTTTCTTATTTAGACATGTTAACTTGAACGCAACATTTCAACTAATTAAAAACAGGAGTAAATAAGTTCAAAATAAATCAGAAATGAGAATTTTTTTTTTTAAAGATCATAATATAGTTGTTATTTTTTGTTGCTTCATAAAAAGAAATGAAACTAAAAATAACAAGTAAAAGAAAAAAACACTCGACCACAGTAATAAACTCTTGTCGGACAGCACTACTATTAAGTAAACAGTGCCAACATAGCGAAAACGCGCCAAGTCATGGCAGCGCATACTGAGATATGAGCTCCCTATGTTGACGGTGCTGACAAAGTATTTATTTCAACGAAGGGGCGAAACACATTTTAAGGGATAGATTCTAGAGGGGAAAGGTCAGATGAACCGAAATTTTTGGGTTGGTCGATTTGATCCGTGATGCCCATTGGTCCGACACTTTAATGAAATACAGAAGTTTGGAAAGATGCCAGCTGTCACTGAAACTTCTTTATGTCTAAAACGTGATGGACACTTTTGACACTATGACACAAACTGTTATTCCGTGAATTCTGTATTTGACAACACAGTGACAAGATACCTTACCAGGTAAGCGTTTGTAGTAATTTAGCATGTTTATTCCTGTTCCTACCCATGAATTGTTTTAAATATGAGCAAGTCCCCCCCCCCCTCCTCTTCAAACAGATCTAAGCTATCTTGTCACATTCGTAGTTGATAGTATAGGAACACTTTTTGTATTTTTAAATATTTTATATTTCTTCAGGTAAAGACTATATTTTTACTTTTTATTTTCTATACGTATTACCTTTAAAAAAAATTGGATTTTTTAAAATACATATTGATATGAGTTATAATAGATATAAAACTCAGGGAATAAAATTCAATTTCAGGAATGCACTTTTAAAATTCTGTAGTAAAAAGCTAAATTTGGAATTTTTATTTTTCTCATACTTTTTTTTTGTTTATATTTTTTTATGATTGGGGGGGGGGGCAAAAAGGATTATTTTTTCAAAAAGAAAAAAAAATTTTAAGAAAAAATTGTTTTACATTTTTGTAAGCTCTTACATAAATAAAAGCACAATTGAGATTTTATACTCTTTTGATTTTTGAGTCAAGTTATTCGATTCATTTTTTATGGCTTCTTGGTGTATAATGTAAATAAAAATTTATAAAATTACAGTATCTAATAGCACGCAAGTACAATATCTAATACATGCAATTTATCTAATAACATGCAATTACAATATCTAATAACATGCAATTGCATATCTAATAACATGCAGTTGCAATATCTAATAATATGCAATTCGTATGAATAAACATTATCAGTGCATGTTTTTTTTAGTTTTATATAAAATAATCTGAGTAATTACTTACGGATCCTGGGTAGATTCTTATGAAATTATTAAAAATACATAACAGTCTATTCTGTGTTTAAATATACTGTAAAGAAAGTAAAAAAATTCATTGCTTCATTATATAATTATAAAAAATAACACTAGCGACTTTTTTAATATTATCATGCACAAGCAAATTGTAAGTAAATTTTAAAAACATAGTGTACCTATTGAGTGTTAATTTTCTTTTCATATTATATAAATGCATGCTGAGAAATCATATGGTATAATCTGAATCTTGGGCTGAAATACTTTTTAAAAATTGTCATATTTCTCTGAATATACATTCTTTGTTTCTAATATTCATTTTTTTCCCTTACCAGGTAAGTTCCTGCTTCTGAATGAAAATATTACGAGTTGTTTTTCTCATTGCTTTCCACTTCATCTCCAGTAGTGGTAAGTTAATCTTCATTCTGAAAGTAGAATACGTTAACTAAGCATAAGTATGAATATAAATTTTTGGTTCATAAAATTATGCAAAAAAAAAAAAAAAAGGATTGTTATCTGTAATGAATGATATTGAGTCAATGTAAAAGTAATATTTAAAGTAAATTTTCAAAAAATTCATTCAAACCGTTGTAATTATTAATTGTAAGAATGCTTGAAAATATATTACATAAAGTTAACAGAATCAAAATGCAGATTTATAAACGATTACACAGTGATGGGTAAACTTTTTTATGAGTGTTCCAAAAGAACGAGAATTAACTCAATTTTTCGTAAACTCAAATAAAAAATATCGTATTACTTTCTTTAGTTCTAATACAATGAATGAAACTGAGTTTCTTGCTGTTTTTTTTTTCTAAATATATAAACACAAATACGTAAATTTTAATAACTACATGCATATTTATTAAGGAAGGTTCCTCCTTTTTTGCACTTGCAAAGGTTTTTTAAATTAATTTCCATATTAATTCTCACATCTCTATTTTTCTCATGCAAAAATTGTTGCCGATTCCGACGCGTGATCATGATTGTGTACCACTGAAGACCCAACGAGTTGAAGGACCGAAACTTGTAAAATCTTTTGAGGATCAAAGTCCTCTTGTTGGAATGGTGTAGAAGTTTGGAGAGAGGGATACCAGCTCAAATGTCACCCTCGTCAATTTAAAATTACCAGGTCCGTCACACTAACAGCACCTAACGGGGGCAAAATCAAAATTATTCGAAAATTATTCCTATTTCTGTCGAAAAGTAAAATGTTTACATAAGATTACGTTTCCTTTTAAATCATTCTTTTTTAGTTTTATGTTATTGCCTTAAAAATCTGTGGATGGTTTCATAAAACTATTAAAGAGGCTGCAGTTTACCCATCACTCTAGACTGACATTCATTAACTGTTTGTTGGTAAAACTGGAGCTTGCACATAAGTTTCGAAATTCTATAAAAAGTAGTAAAACTAAACTTAAATAAGAACTTTTTTTTTTATTAAAAAAACAACTAGTAAAAATATTATCTTCCAGGCAATAAATTCATTTTTTAAAAACCCATTATTTATAATGAGATTTTGAAAGAAAATTTATTTATTAACATCAGATGGTTCTTCTTAAGCATTACAAACACTTTAACTGTTTTGATAAAACATAGCCTCCTTAATAAATAATAAAGAAATCAAAGATCCTTTTAAGGTTGTCGTCGCGTAATATAAAAAAATGAAGCACAAAATCAGAAATGATTTCCGACTTTAAAAAATTTGAATATTATATCCCAGCTTTACAATTTGTACAGCATCGTATTTTACATTGTGCTATTTATTTTTTAAATGGATCAATTCCAATTTTCAAGTGTAAAAACGTATTCCATATTCTTTGTTATATTGTATTCTTAAATATGTTTTAAACTTGCACATACAAAAATAGAAAAGTCCGTATTTTGGGAATGTTTTTATACTTTAACAATAATGTATATACTAAATGAAAGCATGCAACATCAATCGTTTATTTGAAAACTGGAACAATTTTCTGGCTGAAAATGTGTTCAGTGTTTAGATAAGGCTCGTTGACATCTGGCAAAAGAGCCTTAAAGCAAGTGTAAGTTATATTATAGCATATTTTTTCTGTACTCGTCTCATCATATTTAGAGTATAAGATTTATTTTAGTATACATAACACAGGAAGAAAACATTAAAATAAATTAGATATTTGACGCAAACTACAAAAATATGCTGTTTTTCTTCTGATTTGACATATCAGTAACAATGCAGTTTTGATATTTGTCTGTCTGACAGCATTCTTGATAAAAAGTGGATGTGTATATTGTACAGGATCAGGTTATGTAAACATTTTTAGGGCAGAAGACGTACGATAGCTTAAAGGTTTTCTAAGAAAATCGCTATTTTAAAGCAAATTTCCATTCTTCAGAGTCATAAAATAAAAGTCGTTTAATACTTACATATGTGTTACCGTTAAAGCGTGAAACCCGTTATTTCATAGAATAGGAAGGTTTTTCATGAAATAACTGGACAAGTTAGTTAAAGTACATAAAATTATTGAATTCTACGACTTAACTAGGTATTCTATAGAATAACGATTACTTGATCGTTAAAGTATGAAATACAGAACTCGAACGTTCTTTGAACCGATTCTAGCTGTTTATAAACAGTTTTGAACCGCTTATAGTAGCTGATTTGCAATGACGTGTGTGTGTGTACGCTTCACCCTGTTGTTTTTAAACGTAGAGTATTTGTTAGCGTTTTACATTTTGGATTATTAACAAATATTTTTGCAACCTGCTTTCAAGTTATTACTTTTACAAGAATGGAAGATTAACCTGTAAATAAGAAAGGTTCAATTCGAGAGATTTGAATCTTTATTAACTACGCGTAGAAACAAAGGAAAAAAGTGCTGCACTTACTCGTGAAAAATTATTAACTTTGATAGAAGAAATAAAAAGTGCTAAAACAGCACAGAAAAAAATTACCGCATGACTATTGGTTAGTTACTCCAGCATTATGATATCCTTGAAGTTCAAGGAGTAGAAAAGTTAATAGTTCCAGTAATAGATGCAAAACATATTCTTTTTTCTCCTTTCTGTTTAACGAATGTTAGCAATATGAGCAATAATAAGTTATATCATTTGCTTTTCCTTATTATTTATTAATTAGTCATCCGCAATAAGGATAAAGTGTATTTTTCGAGATGTTTTAGCTATTTATGATTAATTAATTTATAAAAATAATTTTGAAATTGTTTATTTTTCACTGTATATGTCTATAATTAGCTATTTTATGGAATAACTAGGTAAAGTATGATATTTTTCATCTATTATATACTTTAACTGACTTGCCTAGTTATTTCATGAAATACCTAGTTATTGTATAAAATGATTGAATTATATACTTTAACGATAACTTATATATATAGTAAGGGAATCAAATATATTTTAACATTATTACTGGTAGGGGGGATAACAATTAAAATAAAACTTTTATCTTCTTTTCCTTCCCGCAACACCTGGATTTCATTGATATTTTGCATCAAAAATAGGCTGAAATATAAGCAAAATAATGACTGACAAACTTTGGTGCTCATTAAATATTTTCAATGAAATAAAATTAATAGTTCTGAACAAACGAATAAACTTTAACGCACAAGAAAGTTATTTAATTTTGAATAATTCTGTTCTCCTCTGAGCATTACGTCTTTAAAATTCGTAGATGTAACTTTCTTTTTAAAAAAACGTGATTTCATTTCCTAAAAAAGACTTTCATCAATAATATAGTATTCCATTTCTTAGACTATTCCATTTCTTAGAAAATAAATATCAGACTGTAAAAAAAAATGGCAAATTATGCATTAATAGAATTTGTTGGAATGTTTATAATCAAAACTTTTTCTAGAGAATAAATTCACTTGGAAAATCACCCTTTATCACCCACGAATCATTTCGTTGTTCTGTGAGTGTACACATCAATCTAAACTACAAGATTTGCAACAATCGTAACAAAAGCCCCACAAGGCTATTAAAGAGCACTACTAATCTTAATTACATTTAGCTGTGATATCTGCATCAGATAAAAAATACAAACAAGCTAAAAAGCCCTAGGGGTTCGTCTCCATATTAATGTTTAAATCGTTTTACGGTTTGTTGAGCAAGGGTTTGCGTGCGTAGCGAACGTCTGCTATTCAGATTATAAAGATAAGATTCAGTAAAATTCTTTAGAAAGAAGCTTCGTTTTTTTTAAATAGGTGCGTATGTTTTTTTTCAAAGGATTGAATTATATACGTATTTAAACTAAACGAGATTTATTTTAAAATAAAAAGATAAAAATATTAATATATCGGCTTGTTTTCAAAAATGTAGCTTTTCTATTTAAATATCTGACTATGTTGGGAACCATGAATTGGAAAAGCGTAAAAATGAATATTTTTTTTTATATTTAGTGCCACCTGAATTAGATAATACATGTAAAACAGTTTTAAGAATATTATTACAAGAAAAATTATTTAAATGCAATTTTTTGGCCAAAAATGCTGAAGAATGACATACAGTTGGATCCGTATTAAACAAAGTCGCTATATCAACAAAAAAAAAAAAAAAATTCGTTATATGAAAAATGCGTTAAATAGAGATTCGTCTTTCAATATACTTTTTAAACTACATAAAACAAATTCGAAATACATAAACTCCATATTATTAAAATAGTAATTATTCACTCCTCCTCCCCCCCCCTTTTTTTTGTAAGCTAATATTTATTTATTTTATATATCTTATGCATCAAAAAGAAATCTGCAAGGAAGACAAGAAAAAAAGAGCATTGCACAAAAATACGCTGTAGTTTCAACTTTAAAACAATAATTTTATGTTCAAATTAAGAAATTTTAAGGAAAAAAAAAAAAAAAAAAAACGCTTACAAATGTTTAGTTTTTTTCACTTTTTCTCCAAAGCATAATTATTTTTGCTTTTAGGTACACTTTTATAAAAAAAAAACTATTGCACTAAATGGTTCCAAATTTTTTATACGTCTATACGGAATACTGTGCATATAGGGAACCTACTTTTTTTAGTCGAATTAGTACATAGTTTCTTAAAAAATAGTTTTATGTGTGAAAGGGGGGGGGGAAGAAATAGAAAATTTCAAAATTACAAAATTTTGTAATTTTTTTTAAAGAAACTATCGTAATATTTTACTAAAAAAATAGGTTCACTATATTTTGTGTATTGTTTTATATAAATGTAAAAAATATTTTACATATTTAAGTGATACTTTTTTTTAAAAAAATAGTACTTAAACATAGGCATGTAATATAAGATCTCAAAAATTATGTCCAACTTAAAAAAACAGGAAAAAAATTTTAACTAAAAAAAAATATTTTTGTATTTCTACAGAATGATTAAAATATCTTTATCAAGATCTCAAAAAATTTAAGCTCTATTGGAAATTTCAAAGATATATGTCTCATAAATAGTCTTAATTTATTTATTTATTTTGCATTTTACTCTTTTGAGCGTGTCCTGGTACCCTTAATTTAGTTGATTCTTGTATTTTCAAATAACAATTTTCAAGTCTCAAGTAGAATTTCTTATACATAAGAAAATGATGCAGAAATTGAATGACATCATAAGTGAAAATTATTACAGCTTTGATAAACTTATACTTTAATTCACAAACATAAAATTAGTTAGTTAAATTATATTTCTCTTGCTTTCAATTCGTAACTCGCTTGATAGGAAACATAAACTCACTTGAATCAATGATGATAGTAATAAGATGAATCTAAAAATGTCTGTGACTTTTATGTTTGCAATCAACTTTATTATATTTACTATGAGTGCGTGTAATGTCATTCAGAAGAGAGCTCTAAACCAAAGTTTGCTGCTATATCATACTTTTAGTTGATTTTAAAAGACGTGGCGTGTGTTAGAGTATTTTAATAATACCTATTTTAATCACGCAATATGGCTAAAATACGTAGTTATCTAAAAAAGATAAATTTGTTAAATTATTAAGAATTATTCTCAAAATTAATTTATTGTGTTTAAAAATTCCCAATCTTAATAAATATTAGTTATAATTTAATTCTGATATAAAATCAGTGACAAAAATATAAAATCTAGGAATTAACATTCAATGTCAGTAATTTTGCCAACATTATTTATGTGTCCATGTTATAATATTAAAAGGTTATTAGGTGTTTATAGTCACTTGTATGCAATTGGAAAAAATAGCAATACTTTTAAGAATAAGAACAAAAACATTAAGTAGTTTTAATACTATAAAACCTGTACAAGTAAGACTGATTGAATATTTTACCAAAAATCATCAAATCTTCAACTATACCATATGATTTTTTTTTTGATTTTATTTCACTTTAAGTCGTTCAAAAAATTTATTTTACAATTAGGAAGTGAATACATAGGCTAGAATCTATAAATCTACAATTAGAAAAGGGATTTTAATAATTAGTGCGTGGGAGAGAGTGTGTGTACATGTGTTTACGTGTATTAAGTAAAACACTATGAATTAAAAGCTATAAACGTAAGTTTCGTGTTAATTTTGTAATATTTACATACAAATTAAACAAATACAAAATGGGAAATGTGCAAGGAAATTCAACTCACAATTTTCCACAGGTATATACATGCACATGTATTGAAAATATAATAATACCAAGTTTACCAAAAAAATTATCAAAGAATAACAATAATCAATTAAAAAATTACCAAAAATATGGGGATTAAGTAACTGAAATGCATTTATTTGTAAAAGTGTTAATTTCAGCTGCGCTTTAACTAGTTCCTTATTACAATTTGCCTGTAATTTATCTATGTTCTTATCCATTAATCATTACCTGCAAATTTTTTTAGCATAACCGTATAACTGTTCTCTCTCTCTCTCTCTCAATTGTTTATCTTTTTATATAAGGCTTTTTTTAGCAAATGTTCACGTTTTTAAACTCAAAAATGTTTTTTTTATAAAATTAGTTACGAAGTAATATGCATTATATTTGTACATAGTAAGCATAGTAAAATGTAGAAAAAAGGAATTTTTCTTTTCAAAATTTAGTAAAGATTTTATACAGATTTATATCTGTATAGTTTGAGAAAGATATGCAAAATAGTGACGTTCTTCTCTCATCAATGTGATAAAAAAATAATCACATTTTTTTAAAGTAAGATTAACAAATTTTTTAAGTAAATAAATTTACGAAAAAACAATAAATTAAAAAAGTAAGTTAAAAAAAGACCCTTTCAGTTTACAACTCAATTTTCTTTTAATAAAGATATTTTAGAGGAATATTTAAATGTAACTCATTTGAAAAAAAATTTAAAAATCACTTTCGCATGTTAATTAAACTGATTTTTTAAAATTATGCTTATTTAAAAGCATTTTTATATTACTTATTTAATAGCTGTAAATAATATAAATGTCGTCGAATTTATCAGTAGAAATGCAAAAGTTATTATTTTTCTTTTCGAAAATTTCATAATAGATTTTGAATTTCTCAAGAACTGTATGATTTTTAGGTATATTTATGTGAAAATGAAGTATTACATCTGAGTTAAGTAAAAGGCTCTTATTTAATAGCATAAAAGGAGCATTTTTACAAATTATCTTACAGTGGAATAATTCTAACAATAATAAGTGTGTGTGTAAGTGTAATAAAATAAGTCTCTTATTCTCATACTTTTCTTAAAAGTTCTTATTTATATTTTCCTCTTTTAAAACCGAGAAATAGCACTATCGCATTTTTCACTTGAGGATTTAATTGTTGAGTCTTATGTTATTGAAGATTTGTAAAAACTTATCCTACGCAATTTTAATATAGCCTACTTCATATAAATTTAATTGATCACGAAGCTATACATCTCATTTACAAAGAGCAGAATTTTAGAAGAGTTGATAACTTTAAAATCTCGAAAATATGTACTTCCTTATACATACTTTCGAGCATATCTTAGTTCGATCCCCGTTCCACTCTTCAAACTCTCAAGAATGCATTTTAAAAACGGAAAGCCTCTTAAATGTAGTGGGGGGAAAAGACTTACGGGGAAGATAAATTTTATAAAAACGCATGCTGAATTAAAACATGAGTTGTTTAGTTACTCTTATCCTCAGCTTATTTTAAGGCTTAAAGGCAATTTTATCATTAAAGCTTGCAAAAACGTGAAATTGCTGTTATATTATCACTACTACAGCAGACAACTCTCTTTAAAATTGCTAGAATACTTTTAATTAATATTTAAATAAAATTTACTATTTGAAAATTCAGTTTTATTAAATAACTGGTAAATTAAGAAAGGAAATTTGACCGGGAATAACCGTATGTTTAATAAAAAAGTGTATTTTGTATTAAACATAAGAACTAGATTAAATATATAATTAATAATAATGGTGTAAAATTCTCATGCAAATATATGGAATGGGGTTTATTTTCGGGAGAAAAGGTGAAATATAATCTATATTCAAATGAAGCTTTAAGTAAAAAGGGAATTATTCTCCAAGAAAAGCTTATCGCTAGGAATTTACTGTCTACGTCTAATTAAACATTTTTGAATAAAGTTAAAATAAAATTATACTTCAGATATGGTGATAGAATGTGGAAAGAAAAGGGATACTCATTTTTTTTAAAAATCTAGTACTGAAATTACTTGCCATTCATTTTCTTTTGATGTAAATTGATCTTTCATCAATTGTTACAAACTGGAGATTGTTAACAACAAATAAATAAGACTAAGTAATATTTTCGAATGCTTGCTGAATCGAGCATATGTACGTATAATTATTTCGGGAAAAAAAATTAACTACGGGAATACTAAAAGAATTATGTCATAGAGATAAGTTCATGGATCAAGAAAATGTCTCTAGAATAATTACCATAATCATCCATTTATTTATGTGTTTCTTATACAAATTTTAGTTCCTTTGAGTAATTACTGCATGGAATACCTTTAGAGGGCTTCGTTCTGTTTTCTGGAAGCAACAAAGTAGTTCTTCCTTCTAAAAAGGAAGTAAAAATTTATTAATTACAAAAAGTTCTCGAAAAATATTATATATATATATATATATATATATATATATATATATATATATAATTAAAATTTTTTTATTAACGAAGGGCGTTTTTCCCCCCTTGAAGAAAGAGATGAGAAAGAAAATTTTGAAAACTGTCTTGAAGTTTCTAGTTCAGTGACGCATTCAAGGAAAAAGGTGGGGGTCCTTCACCCCTGCCCCATCGCCCTTTATTTTTTTCTCGATTGATTATAATCCTATGAATATAGTACGTAAAATTTAATTATTTGTTATTCATAATTTATTTTGTTAATTAATACTTACTTATTCAAAAAAATTTTATTGTTTTTTGTTCTTGACAATCGATACAATCAAAACAATATACTTGGCAGCGTATTGGGGTATGATATTGAGAGAATAGTGGACTTTTCGACTGGTGTGTGCGACTGTTCTGGTTCGGATATAAGCTGAATCGAAATTTTATAAAACTTAAGATGTTCCTAATTAGCAAAACTAGTGCTGTATCTTAAATACAATGCATTTCATAAGTATGTAGCTTGAATATTGACTTCGTTATATATTTGGAGGGTGTTAAGATGTGAGGTTTTCTTCTCGTGTTGAAGTATGCTTAATGTTTATCAGAGATACTTTCATGAAACTGTGACAAGAAGCGGAGAGTAGGTAGCGACTATTTTAACAAATGATTTTATCCCCAGTTTTTCTTTTCGTCTGTTGTATTTCAGAATGTGAAATGTATAGATCATGATATTATGGCATTTAACTAACACTATTATCTGAAAGAACTAAAATCTCACACTTTTTACCTATTGTCAGTGATTCATTGTTTAAAATAACATATTACATGTGTTTTAAAATTACTTAAATAATAACTCTTCTTGGTGATTGATGTATTCGCTGAATGTGTTACGCGTTTACTCAACAAAAAGTATCATACAGTGTTATTTAATTAATAATTATTATAATATTTAATACAGCAGCTTGATTCTCAACTAGATGTATCTAGTTACATAAAAATACAAAATGTTTCCACATACATTTACTGCGTGATTCATGTAATATATATATTGTTACGAATTTATAAGATCACAAGATTTGTTGCTATTTAGTACCAAATGAATATGAAATATTTTATTCAAAATCAAAAGTTAATGGCAGTCAATATCGAACTCTATGTCAGTAAATGCTATGTTCAGTAAAATGTAACAACTTAAATGTAAAAAAATCTTTCTGAAAAAATAAAACAGCTGTATAACAAAAGAGTACCAAAAATAACTTACAAAACTATAAGATCCTATGTGGAGAAAGAATATTTTAAGGAATTTAGTAAAACTTTGCTGCACCATTTTTTTCTCAATAACTTTAAATTATACAATTCATCTTCGAGTTTATCATCATGTTAAGGAAAGATTTCAGATTACTATCCCTTTAATCTATATTGGTTATTTCAGTTCGTATGCCAATTGATATTGTTTGTTGTGGGGTTTGTGGTATAGTGAATTGTAACAAATAACACACCTCACCTTTTCTGTAAGGTTCTGGTCATGACTGATGCTCGGCTAAGATATAAGTATTTTTTTTTTCATTTAAGTCAATCATTTGTTGGTTTAGATGTATGATTGAGTGTATTGTGGCGACTTACTCCAGAATAATCCCCAAAAGGAAATTTGCGTGAAACTTCCCAAACCTCGATGGGGAGTTCAATCATTCAGTAACTTTAGCCGATAGAGGAGCCCCAAAATCAGTGGTGTGCCTATCCACAAAAGATAAATTCCTTAATGAATGTTTAATGCTGCGCTTGTTCGTGTCGTAATAATAAATATTTCAAAACTGAAATAAGGACTGATTCTTGAACTGGGAATACGCAACCATTACTCGGCATGTATTATCTTGCTTGAACTTCCACTTCACCCTTGTTGAAAGTGACTCGAAATATATCAGATTTCCATGTAACCATGTAACAACCGCTGATAACTGTCAGAGTTCATTGTGACGTCACAAATATCTATAGATAGAATATTCCTAACTTGAGAAAGCCCCCTACGCCATAACGGAACCGCCTGTAATCTATCTCAGCCTACTTTAAAACTCACGTGATTTCTGCCTTAAGTCAAGGCAGTTATAGCTGTTGCATTCGAGCTATCTAAGTGATATTTTTTTCCTTATACAGTTTCAGGATCTAACATTCTTCCCCTTTGTAGATGTACTTCTCCAGAATGCTTCAGTAATCTTGTTTTCCCCCCTTAGTATCTGAAGATTAAACTAACACTCGACTACAAACATCACCCCGCGGTTACAAGACACACTTGTTTACTTGCCTGTTGTACTGTTTTACGAATAAACTGGTATTTTTTCGGTGCCCGCTTCGAAATGTGTCTGTTATCAAGATCCGATAACTTCTACTTCTTTTCTGCTTACCATATACAATCTCTTTTTACCTAAAAGATTGCGAATAGTAACTTTGAAACGATTCAGAATTTTACTCAGTTCACTTTCAGGTTTTCTTTTTTCGGCAGAAGTAGGCTTTTAGCACTTCTGCTGAGGGCAATTCATTTTCACGTGGCATTTTACTAAAAATCAGGAAAAAAAATCACTTTCAATTCCGATTGTCCCCCCTTTCCCCTTCCTTCCAACAGATAAGTAAGGTTACAGTTAAACTCCTAACTTAACGCGAAAATCGTCAAAATCAATAAAAAAACAAAAGTGTTTTTATATTTATGTAACATTTTGATTTCAAAAATTCGTTCTGCATGAAAAAAGTATGCAATGTATTTTTCTTTTCAAAGCTAAATCAGAACTAAATTAAACTCAGTGGCGCAACAACCCATTGGAGGGCCAATGCCTACTCATCACATCTCAGTTTTCGTGACATTGGGCGTTGAGATAGATGAGAAGTTGTTCCGGTTAGTGGTCAGTCTGAAGTGAAACCCCTTCTGTTTAGTTCCCAAGCAAGCTAGGTACTCATTTTATTGGCCCACTGAAGGTATGTGAATTGAACTGAACTCAGTGGCGCAACAGCTCACGAAGGCCAAGGCCTACTGAGCCTATCTCAGTTTACGTGACCATAGGCGCTGAGGTACATGTGCAGATGTTTCGGTCAAGTGGTCAGCCTGACGCGGAAATCCCCAGTGTTCAGTTCCCAAGAAAGCTTGGCACTCATTTATCGACCCTCTGAAAGGATGAAAGGCTGAGTCGTCCCTGCCCAGCCCAGGGTTAAATCAAAACTACTACACCTTTTCATTCCGTGAATATGAATATATATATATATATATATATATATATATATATGTACATTGTAATTTGCATTAAAATTGTTTTTATTAAAGAGTGCAATATCTTGGACAGTCTTATAATTTTGTATATATATATATATATATATTCACATATCAATTCTTTTTCTCATGGTTTGGAGGTAACATTGTCCATCTAAACGCATTAATGTGAAATGCACAGCTGATTTACTCTAACATTATCTAGGATCGGGGATTGTTCCCCTAAAAAATGACTCTCATGTTCCTTTAGAGTTCGAAGTTAAATAACAATCAATCATTTGAGAATGGATAAGAACCAAATTCATCAATTATCTACAAGTTTAATTTTTAAGATGATTGATACAAATCTTGAAAATCATTTTTCGCTGGTTTTCATTTTTGAACGATGAGCTAAATGTACTAAGATTCCAAGGATATCTGGAGGTTTTTTACCGGGAATTAAATAAACTGTGTAAATAATGGTTACACCAGCGTATGTGAGTGTACTAAATTTTATATAGTTATTAATTAAAGCTTTTACTAATTTAATATCAATGCTAAATGTATAAATGGTTACAAATATAAATGTAAATATTCGTACATAAAAACTTACACAGTTGTTTTCCCTCCTTTTTTACACTCTTTTCCAAATACGTATACATAAAATTAAATAACTATTTTACACGGTTATCCAAATTTATAATATCATCATATTAAATGATATTTTCTCATGGTTTTGGAATAACGTGGAACTCTGACACACACACCCACCCTTTTTACTATTCAATTTCTAACTTTTTTTCATGATTTTTCGAGGAACATATCCTCGGAGTACAATGGACTGGGCGTATGTATGTGTGGAAACATGTGTTGTACAACTTAAAAATTTATTGTAGCATTCAAGAAACAATAAATTTTTAATACTATTTCTTCAACTTTATGCCATGGAAATAGTAGAAGATTTTTCCAATAAGTGTTTTGTAATAAACTTTCCAGCAAAATTGAGGAAAGCAAATTAGTTAGGAAATAACGTAAGGCAACAGATCAACTTTTCTATTCAAATAACAGATTTCTACCGTAAAAGGGTTTCAGTACATTTCACTAAAAATCTAGATGTTTTTTTTTTCTGGGGAGTTTTTGATTTATGTATGTTATAATTAAAATGTATATAGGAGTATTATTTATTTTTTTAGAAATAAGGGTAATTTGTTTCAGTATTTTTCGCTGGTAAATTTGATCATTGAATTTAATGGCTTAATAATAGTAAACAATAAGAAAAAGAATAAAAATTTTCAAACAATAATTTAAGGAATTCAGTATCATCAATATAAATGGCTAAGCAACCCAGTTATGTGACAGTGCCTTCCTATGCCTTCTGATTGATCTTTGATCTCCAGTTATTTTCATTAATTGCGAGAAAATCAGATTCCACCTAATCAACCCATCTTAATAGCTGTCTTCCCTACCTTCTGGTTCCAGTCGGTCTAAAAAGCAAAGACTTTTTTTTTTTTTGTATTGTCATGATGCATTCGAGTCAAATGGGCCATCCAGTTCATTCTATCTTATGTATTTAATGATGTGAGGTTTTTTTGTACATCCTGTATGGTTAAAAATTGAATCTCCTTCTCCAATTACCGTTTTCATTTATTCCACCAAGAATACGTAGAATCTAATGAATTCAATATAATGACCTTAAATGTGCTTTCAGGCTATTTATTAACAATAGTTTGTTGCCTGCAGGTTAATCGCTTCTGAAACTAAATAATTGATTTTGAGAAAAACTGTTTGAGAAGATAATGTTGCCCAAAGTCTCTGCAATGCAAATAACTTATAAATAATTAGAATATATAGTCTGTGAAAGGAAATTCAAATCCCGAATCAATAAAACTTCTTGCCATCAGAACAGTTGGGTAATTATTTTGTGATTTTATTGAAAGAAAAAAATCCTAGAGTTTGCTGAATTATCCTTTATGACTTTGCAATTAATACTCTTATTACGTCCTTTATAGCAAATAATGTTACATTATTTTCATCTTGAAAAAAGCATAAGTGTAAATTGTTCCATTTTCAATAATATTACATGTATATAGAAGTCTTGTACAAACATTTCATTTAAGAAAGTTTGCATAAATAACCAGTCTCATACTAAAGAGTCTATAATAATATTAACCCTTAAGCGGGCACGCAGGGCACAGATTCACTTCAGGTTCACGAAATCGTTAATTCCGAGAAACTGTTTATTTGTTACCAATGATCTTGACAGTATCCTTCTATATGACAGTCTTCATGGGAACTAAAATGTATTTATCGCATATATCCCTCTTTTTTAAGAGCGGCAAACTTTTTTTACAATCTGATGGTACTTGTTTTGACTAAGTTCCCCGCGCCACCCCTTTAATTCAAAAATATTTTTAAGGATTGCTGTATTTCCCCCTGTGAACAACTCATTGGTTTTTATTGCTGTTTTCTACGACTTATTATGTGGTTTATAAATGTGAATGAGCAGAATATAAAAAAAGAAATGGGCCTCTGTGATCTCAAGCAAGTGAGAACCTGTTTAAATAATGCATATTAATCATGAGCGAAAGTAAATTTGAGAAAAGAGGTGAACACATGAAACGTTTGAGTTGAAAGGAAAATTTTCAAATGCTACCTAAAGAGCTACACCAAGAAAAATGTAAAGATATAAGTGTAGCACACTTCGCCCTTTCAAAAAGACACAAGCAAGAAAAAGTTCAACATGCTATTCGTCGATCATCAAAGGACAAAAAGAAAAACCACAATAACTCGAACAAAATATTCAGTTTTGTCTGTAAATATCATTCCTGTAATATGAGCTAAAAGTATCTGTGGTTTGTGTCCTTTATTAAAATCAGACACATTTTTTTGAAACATTTTATTTCAGTTTGATTGAATTTTTTCTCAAATTATCAAAGAAAAATAGAAAAATCTTTAACAGTAGGTATATACACTTTCTCTTTACGAAATTTTTCAATGGGATTATGATTTTTATCGTGTACAATAAAAATAATTATAAAAAAAGGATTGGTGTGACTCAATCACCCCGCGCGACCATTAGCGTTAGTATTGAGTGCGCGCCTACTCCCGGTATATTTTATGATTCTTCTTTTATTTTTCATCACATTTCTATATCCATTTTTCATTTAACAAAGAGTGATGGGAAATATTTGTACTTAATATTTTTACACATGCTTTTAAACGGTTTTAAATTTTTCAAAAATAATATTTATAGCATTTTTAATTTTTATATTGAAGGGGTAACGACTTTTTTTACTCAGTGTAATTGCTCAGATTAATAGATTTCTCTATAAGGTTTGTTAAAAATCAACTATTTTTGTGTTTTGTAGAATTGAGTACAAAAGAATAACCACTAAAACATTAAACTACTTTATTAATGGAATAAGAATTGTCTAAGTACTTTAATTCTAAAATTGTCGAATTGAAAAAATTAGAAAAAAAACCGGGCTTTGTTTTCAAAATTAAACAATACGAGGTCTTCGACTACTATTAAAAATGATGCCACATGAAACAAAATATTGAATCCTTTTATTTTTGAGAATATTTACTTTTTGTCTCGGTTTAATGTTATAGCATTTGTGAAAAATGCATATATTTAACATGCATGTTGCAATAGATTTTTTCCCTTTGTAAAAATTTGCTTCAAATATGCATATGTATTTTATATATATATACACGTTAAATACACACAATTATAATTAATCAAATTAACGTTAAATTTCCTCCATGCTAAGAAATTCCCTTTTTAAATTCCATTTTACATTCTAAAAGTTTCCATAGTAAATACAATTTCAAAGAACATTTTTTGAAAAAATAATTCTCAGAAAAAATAATAGTAGTATATTTTTTAGGCTACTCTATAATAAAGTATATTGAAATTAGGAGGCATTTCGAATGAGCAAGTCCAATACTAATTTATTTAATATGTTTGTAATACTTTTACTTTAAAAGAACTTTATATATATATATATATATATATATATATATATATATATATGATTAAACATAAATTTTAAACATCATTGAATTTTTCCTAAATTTATCTTTCATGAAAATAATTTAATTAATAGAAATATTTTGCATGCATTTCATTTAAAAACTATTTTAGTTACTTGAAAAGAATAGAGAAAAACCTCGATTACACTTATTTCCCTATCGCTTCGGTAAATTTTAAGCATAATTTCTGCATTTTTTTTCTTTTGTTAAATATGAGATAAGAAACTTTATCATAATAGTTTTTATTTTTATTTGCAACCAAAGACTAATTAGTAACTCGAGATATAAAAAAATGGAGTGAACTAGGCTTTTGAAAGATTCTAAAATAAGAATAATTGACACAGCAGATGAATAGATAGTTTGTTCCTTTATTGATGATAAATTTGATTATATATATATAAATATTGTAGAAAAAGAAAATTTTGTACTGAACTCTTATCAATGCATTCAATCTTTTTATCTAGAAATAAGTTATATGATTTCAAAATCACATTTTTCTTTGAAAAGTTTAGTGTATTCCCAGACAAGTTATGTTTATCAAATACACATTATTATTTTTTTTTAACATTTATAAACCCCGTGCACCACGCAATGTATAACACGGGGGCATACAAGACAGTCAGAAGAAAGGATTACAACACAAACATCCATGCCTTCTCCGGGATTCGGACCCAGTCCCTACGGCACAGCAGTCAACTTCACTGACCACTATACCGGATGGGCGGTAATACACATTATTGAAGTCATAAATTTTTATAGATTCGTTATCTTTCCTAATAAATTTATTTCTTCACAAAACTTATGAATACAGATTAAAACAAACAAAGTCCTTTATTACAAATGGTCAAAGCACAGTAAAAATTTTATTGAAAAAAGTACAAATATCATTTATACAATAGAACAGTTCACATATTACATACACCAAATAACATAATAACACAGAAAAGTATTTGCAATTATAAATAAATACCGAAACAAATACAATAAAATGAACAAATAAATTTGATAGAAGCAATACAAATTAATGTTTCAAAGCTATAATAAATTTTGTAAATACATATGAGTGTGTGTGAGAGGTGCGTGTGTGTGAGAGAGTGTGTGTGAGAGGTGCGTGTGTGTGAGAGAGAGTGTGTGAGAGAGTGTGTGTTAGAGTATGTGTTAGAGTGTGTGTGAGAGAGTGTGTGGTAGAGTATGTGTGAGATAGTGTGTTAGAGTATGTGTTAGATTGTGTGAGAGAGTGTGTTAGAGTATGTTAGAGTGTGTGAGAGAGTGTGTGTGAGAGTGTGTATGTGAGAGTGTGTATGTGAGAGTATGTATGTGAGAGTGTGTATGTGAGAGTGTGTATGTGAGAGTGTGTATGTGAGAGTGTGTATGTGAGAGTGTGTATGTTGTGTGGGGGGACTGAGTGTATGCAGGGACGTCTTAAGACTCTTTGAGGCCCTGGGCCCAGAGAACTCTTAAGCGATTTTGAGGCCCCGGGCCCCTACGCAAAAGTAGGCCCTACCTGAGATCTTTAAGAGTAGACAATACATGGCATACATTGCCAAATACTCGTAACGGTAATTTGAAACTAATAAATGTGCACGATTCACAATCTGTGGAACCTAGGCACAAACCGGCTTGACCGATGGCCACATTTCGACTAAATGAGTTGAATTATTGTTTATGGTATTAAGCCTAGGCCTAGACATGAAACAACGGTGATCACATAATGATACAGGTCTTGCCACTTTTGCCAGTTGGCATGCAGTCTGAAATTCCCTGTTTTTCGGAGAGTATGTACAAAAATAATATTTGACCATTTAAATTACCTGGATCATGATCTTATTAAGACAGAGTCGAGAATGAAACGAGGCCCCCACCGAGTGGGAGGCCCTGGGCCCGGGCCCAGTTGGCCCATGCTTTCAGACGTCTCTGAGCGTATGTGAGTGAATACATGCGAGTGAGTGCATGTGAGTGAGTGTGTGTGTGTGTAAGTGAGTGAGTGAGTGTGTGTAAGTGAGTGTGTGTGAGTGAGTGTGTATAAGTGAATGAGTGTGTGTAAGTGATTGCGTGTGTTGGAAAGAAAGAGTTATAAAAACGACGAACTAGACATTTAAAGTGCTTTTTCAAGCTTACAGATTACTTAATAGTGATGAGGATAATATTATATCAATTATACTTAGAAGCATCCCGATGCATTATTATTGCTTAAAAAATAATTTAGAAGAATAAATTCCGAAATTAGATTTCATTTACTATTCCTAATATCCTTCTGCATCATTTATCGCTGTCCTGAGTGAAAAACAAAAAAGTACGGCACCAGCGTAACGACAACATATAAAACTTTTTTTCTTTTCAGTTAGTCTTGATAGTAAAAAATTTTCTCTCATCTGTATCGCAATGAAAAAGAAACAGTTTATGTATTCTGTCTCTTTTTATCTGCATTAAAACCGGGAGCTATGAGTACTGGCAGCTTTCCAAATCTAAGAGATTCGATTTTCTCCGTCGCCCAATGGGCGACGCAGCGCACGTCTTAAAACGGCGCAAGAAAATCACGTGACAAATGTACGTGCGAAACATTTTCGCGCTCATAAAACCTAGTATTGTAATCAGGAATAGAACTTCATATAAAAAAGAAAAAGAAGCATGGGCTAGCTATTTATCGATCTAAATCTTTACTGTGTACTTTACCTAGGCTGGAACTCCAGCGTCATAAAAAAGATGCCTTTTTATTATTATCATACTTATTTTTCTCCTCGTAATATGGAGGAAAAACTCAAAGTTCTGGATGCATTAAAGCGAGGCCTGGAAAAGTTGAGATGCAATGTGTGATGTGAACTTTTTATTTAATAACTCCTTAAAAGATTGTGTGCTTAAGTTATTGATCCGCTGCGAATATTTTTGCTATCTATGATTTATACCCTTAGCTGATCTTTCGAAGTATAATTATTGAAAATGCAATAGATAATATCAATTACTCTGAGGAACATCTATACCAATTGATCTTATTAACAATAACTAGATAAAATGGATTCGATATCACGTGATTTCAGGTCTGAATATAAACGTAAGACTTAGGTAATCTTGGAATATACCAATTAGTTACAAATTAGCAAACAAATTGGCATAATTGGATACATTGGCAAACAGACATAATTTTTTTAATTTAAATTAATCACTAAAAATTTCAAGCTAAGTTAGTAAGGAATGCATGGCCGTAAATTAAAAGTTTTAATAACATTTAAGTTAAGTAATGCTTAGATATAATAATGACGTCAAAAAATATTTATGAAAAATATTATTAGGAATATCTAAAGATATAAATACGTTTGTCAGTTTCGGTTTTAGTTGAGTTGAGGTCTTACTCTGAGTTTTCAAAAATTCAACAATTTCATTTGGGTTAAGCATACCTGATATAATTCTAAATTTTGAAATGATATTTGAAGTAATTTTTGTAACATAAAAAAAATTAGAGAAAGTTCATACTTGTATAACAACTAAAGTTATCACTTGACAACAGTTAATGACTTAACACGATTTTTTTGTAATTGCTTATTTAAAAATTTTTTATGTTTTTATACATATTTCATAAAAGCTTTGATATTACATGGCTAAACATGAAGCAACCTTTCATGATTTTAGCAAACACACCAAAAAATTGAAATATGTTTCAAATAAAAGAATTATTACAAATAAATTCATTGCATTTCGAAAGAAACAAAATTTAGCTCTAATAGTTTATAATCTTCAAAAATATTTATAAGTTAAGGTAATGTATTCATTATATTAAAAAATCATTTCTCTTAAATGAAATTCATTTTCAACCGTGTTTTTAAGAAAAAGGGCTACTTTTCAAGAAACTCACAATTATCTAATAATTTAAATTCAATTAACCTACTATGATTAAAAGCTACTTAAGTTCTTAACTTTCGTTTATGTTA
The DNA here is from genome assembly GCA_019973975.1 of Trichonephila clavata. Taxonomy (NCBI): domain Eukaryota; kingdom Metazoa; phylum Arthropoda; class Arachnida; order Araneae; family Nephilidae; genus Trichonephila; species Trichonephila clavata. Next base: position 363,620 of record BMAO01016681.1, read on the forward strand.
GTAATAAGAAAAAACGCTCATAAAGCTATACTTTTCTAAATGTTTTTTACAAAAAATTATGTTCTTATTGTTTACACTTATGAGCATTTTTAAATAAAATAAGGAAGGGGATGCAAATTACGTTATTTGAATTTATAGCTGAAGCATGCGATGTCAAACATTTTCAAGTTTATGATTCATTCTGTGATTCTTGTAGCATATTGCGTTGAAAGAAAGAAATCTATTCAACCTTATTTAATTTGCATTTCTTAAATTATTGTTGTTTTCTTGTTAGGATTCAGTTCATTAATATTCGTAATAAATCTTTAACTAAACATTTTATACTTTTCTTTAAAGAAAGTTGAAAGATACTAACATTCAAACACTAGCACAGTTTTTATTTTCGCGCATCAATTCTGTGCCACTGACCAGTTTATCCAGTTTTAAAAGCTTAACGCAAGAAATATTTTACACTGCTAAGTAAATATCAAAATGAGAACTGTTCATTTTCAGCGATGGGCGAGCCATCTTGAGGAAGAAAAGTGAACTACTGTCCCTGTAAATTAATTGATCATTTCCTAAGTTCTCTTTAATTCGTCTAATGAACCAACTTACTTGCTTACCTTAAAAAATTAGAAACTCAAGCTCAATTTTCTTCGAATGCTGGATATATTTAGATGGGAGAAAAACTGATGACTTCAAAAGATGTATTATTATTTATAAAGCAGCATTTTTAATAAAAAATTCTTCGAGTTGTTATCTTAACGCCGGACGGTGTCTTGGCTAATTGATTTTCTTTTGATTTCTCAAACTTGAAAAGAAATTTAGATTTACACAGAAATTAAGAACCTGTGTTTTTGGAAATGAAATAATGGATTTCAAAATGTTAAATATTTAATATTTCTATTGATATGTTTAACAAATATCGATCTGCAAAGTGCAAAGCGATTTAATTCAGAATTCCTTCACAGTTTTCGAGATTACGAGAAAAACTTAGTAAACATAAACATGTATATTTTATAAGATCTTTCTTCATGTGACAGGCATCTTACAATTCAGTCACATTTTTCCCTATACAGTTTTGAATAAAAAATATTTAAGCTCAAAAATCTGAAATAGGGGGAGAAAAAAATCATATTTGAAAAACACAGTAAGCAAAAAACTGAACAAATAACCTCATCTACCCATACAGAATCTTTCTAAGGAAATTTAAAAGATAAACTTAAGAAACTTTTTTTTGTTAGATGATATGAATTTCAAAATAATATTAAAATTCCCGCTAATCGTTAATACCATTATTTAAGTGTTATACATTCCACCATTTCTTTCTTTATTTTTTGTTAAAATTAAGATCCTCCATTATTTATTGGAAAATCGATTAAAAATAAATTGATTGCTTTTATAACCCTTACTGAATGTTAATTAAAGAAGAGCTTATTTATTGGCGTATAAATAAAGATTTTTAATTACTTGTACTTGCTAGTGGCATCTCTGGAAAGTGAAGAAATGAGTATTACGGACGATAAAAGTTTTACTTTACTTTATTATTTGAAAGGTTTGACTGCATTAAAGGTTTCTTTTTTTTTTTTAAATGCTCAAATAGAAGCTAACGGTTACTTTCGATTTTCTGTTTTTATTGTGGGTTGTTAAGTTCGACTTTTTCTCATCATTTTTAATGATTTAAAAGTGTAAAAAAAATATTTGTACAATTTTCTTTTTATGATGTTTTCCACTTATGCTTTAAGAAGCAATAAATTTGTTCCTGGTAATTTTACTATACCAGTACTGCATTTATTAACTATTAATATGCTGTATAATTTTCTACTAAATAGAAGGAGGTATATTTGATAATTGAGGCTTCTTGAATAATATATAATTGAAATAATATTTAAAATTATCAAGATAGTAAATAAATTACAGTTAAAAAAAGGTATGTTATTATACAAAAATTTAACGAACATGGAATGTGTGCAAGTTTTATCAGCAAATAATTTAAAATTGCTTTGTTTTTCCATTCAAATTCAAGTAGAACAACTTTTATCTCATCTATTTATTATGAATTATGAGTTTTGAGTGAAAAACAATGTTGACACTTATTATTTAATCACCTTTTTATTATTGTTACTGTACAAAGGTGTTGAAGATATAATAAGAATTTTAATTTAAGATTTAATATCGAAACATTTTTAATTTTTTTTAAATTTTCTTGTATATGAAGATAAAATGTTAAAAAAGAGAAACACTAATTCACAACTGATTCATGCAATTATATATATATATTAATGATAATTTGAGCTTCAATTTAAATCTGAATCATTTGTTTTTATTGCCTTTTTATACATTTCTTAAGATGTTCTGACAAAATCATGTATTTGTTTTTAGAGTTCGATAAACGTGTATTTCTTTAAATTCTAATTTTTACTCTTTCGATTAAATCACTAAAAAACGTTTTAATTATAACTAATGAGAATATAATTTTCCTAATCACTTTATTCTTTTCATAATGTTTATATGTTCATTTTGAAATCTTTGATGATACATGTCAAATAAATTCAAAGAAGAAAAAGTGCTTTTTTTTGTTTCATTTACTATGTACATTTGATTTTAATAATATACACACTCTAATTCACACTCACTGATTTCGGAATCAATAAACTAATTTAAAAATAATTTTTTTATATCAAGATATGCCGTACTTAAGCTAACTTCACAAAAGTTTAATATATGAGCAACATCTATTCGTGATTTTTCTTGCTCTCGTCGATTCAAGCGATTTCAAATTCACAAGAGCAAAAATACAATTTTATTATGTGTGGGTCTCCCCCTCCCCCGGAGATCCCATACGATTTTCCCAAAGATTTCGTGAAACTTTTCCAAAATACAGAGACTATCAAAAAATTAAAAATAAGGAAACTCATATTTTCCAAAATACAATGCCTTATATCTTCTTAATTTATCTTATATATTAATGCTCTCAAAATACTTTAAATACATTAATTAGAGTTAGTATAAGGAGAAATTATTAACATGTTTCCAAGCATCTTTGGGATACATTTTGTTATAAAATGTTACGCATTCCACAACTTATTTTTGAGAGACATTTCTGCTTTGAGGTCCTAATATTATATATATCCGATGAATATGTTTTTCAAGTACAGCCTTTTTTTTATTTAATTGACAAACAGAAAGTAAAAAATCGCGTACATGGTAGAGCATATCTCATATCTGTTTGGAAAACATTTTTATGTAAAAGTCTTTAATAATTCACAAAAAAACCGTTTTCAGCAAAGAATACTCAAATCTTCTCCTTTAATGAAATTGTATACATTCTTATAATAAAGAAACCAGATTAAAACTCTCTTAAAACTTATTGAACCACACGTTATAATTTTTACGAATGGTTCCCAATGTTCTCTATTCCTATCAGAAGGAAGCATTATGCATCTGAAAAATTTCTAATCAGTATAATGGAGCAGGAAATTTTTGTTTTACTGGAAAAAATATCTTCCTGCAGAATCATTTGATATTTCTCAGAAATGCAATAAAAAATTATTGCAATGTATTTTTGTACAGTTAAATACGTTTAACGCGAAAACGCTTAAGACGAAATATCGGTTTACAAGAAATAATACAGCGGTCCCGACAAACTACTGTGTATTTTAAGGCCTTTTTATCTCTTAACGCGAAATGAAAATCGCTTATCACGAAAAGATTTTCCTTCTGAGAATGAACAAAATACGGAAAACTCCAGCCTGATTGGACTGTCCTACTGTATCTTCGGAAGAATTCGTTACAGTAGATGATTATAATGTGTGTACAGCCCTAATTAGGGCAGCCAAAGACATTTTGGAGTTTGTTCAAAGCTCAGAAAATATCATTAATGTAGATTTCGATGACGAAAATGGAATGAATAATGCAGCTTCTGATCCCACGTCATTCGAAATGAGGAACATTGCGCAGTTATTTAGACACATATTCCGATGGTGAAATGAATAACAAAATGGATGACGTAGAACGCGTTGTTGATAATTTGATACTAAAAAAGACAATGCAAAGAAAAATGACATTATTTTCCACAAAAAGTCAATAAATGTTTTGTTTTTCAAAAAACGTTAAAATTTTGTATTAAATTTCTTTAAATTCTTGTGAATGATTTTGTTTCATTGATTTTTATTAAGTACATGCATCTATGTAAATAAAATAAACTCTAATAAACTTAAATTTGTTGATATGTTTATTTTTTTTATTTTTGCAAAACCTTTAACATATGAAATTCTTTTAACACGAAAAAGTGTTTCAGTCTCTTCAGTTTCATGTTGAATAATTTTCACTGGTGTAGAATACCTTTCAATAAAATTATGCATTCATTAAACTTAAATTCTTAAATAAAGCACAGTTCTATCAAATGTTACATTTAATTTTCAATTAGTTTTTGTAAACATATGCAATTCTTATCAATAAAAAAATAACTAAATTGATGGTTGGTTGTGTTTGTATTACTTCTAGTACACACAATTTCTAGTAGTTCAATTGAAGAAAAACATCGATCGATTTTTTTCGCAATTTTGAGCTGTTCCCTTTGTTCGCTCTCGTAACTGATCTTTCAGCGAGCTTTCAGATCGAATGGCAGAAAAGTGTTTTACGCTTGGGGACAACAATTGCTTCCATAGATAGGAAGGTTGTACCCCTTCCCCAAATCAATAATGCGTTTATTGATTTTCATTCAAACGTTTTTCGATCTTTCCCTAGGGTTTCTGGAAGGATAAGATACTTGATCCCCCACTCTCCTTTCTATGTAATGAGAGTTATCAAAGAAAGGAGATCCTCCTTCAGTGTTTGTATATATACAATTATATTTTCTAGATTTGAAAGGTAGAATACAATATACCAAGTTAAATGCCTCAACTGTTACAAAGGTGTTTTCTTAAAAACATCAGCAGAATTTTCCTATCAGAAGTTGACTATTTCTGATAAATGTGTTAACATCAAATTTTTCATACACTGATAGTAATGTTTTGTAATACATTTTTTTTTACTTTATAATTTCATATTTTTTTGTGCATTTTTTTTTTATTTACTAGAACCGTTCGTTTTCTTCTAACATATACGTTAGAAGAAAACGTATATGTTAGAAGTAAACGCGTTACGTATATGCTAACGTAAACGTGTTAAGTATATGCGTTACGTAACATATGCATACGTATATGTTACGTATGCGTTAATTCATGTACGTTTTAACCATTAAATTCTTTTTGAATACTCCATTGACACATGCGTAACGTATGCGTTACGCATATGTTACGTAACGCATACGTAACATATACGTATGCATATTTCACAGATTCTAAAAGTATTCAAGAGATTACTTCAAAGTTATCCTTTAAATGCTAAATGTATTTAAGCGATTTTAAGTATTTTACTTCATTGAAAAAATTATTTTTTCAACTTTTATCGTAAAATAAACTAAGACTTCTCCTACTTCTAATTCAATTTAAATTTTTACTCCAACAAAATTAGAAGTGTGTTAGCGATCCAAACTATGGCGCTAGTATACATTACTTATAGGTAAAAGTATTTACTTTAAATCGCAATTCCTCAACAGTGTAAATTACAGCACGAAAAAGGGACATTTTTGAAAACTCTACTCATATTAATATTTAGGAACTTTTCAGACATATTAATACTATGTAAATAAATATTTTAATGAAAGATTATGAATGTGTATGTCAATGGAATATTCAAAAATAATTTAATGGTTAAAACGTACATGAATTGGGAAAATTTGAAAGTTTCCCCCGTCTTACTCTTTATATGAATTTATTTAAAAAAAACTATATATATACTCAAAATTTTTAAAAGTAATATTACTACAATTAACGCAAATATAAAAATTGGTGATTGTAACACCAGTCAGTTTTTTAAAAAATAATGTTCCTTAACTTTAGTCCTTTTTAACGATATGTAGATAAGAAAAAATAAGAACCCTTTTTAATGTTTCTAAGCGTTTCACTGACATATGCCTTTTTATTTGCACATAGTTTTTTTGAAGCAGAGCGCTTAGAATTATAGTTATCTTAGGTTTATAACTATTTTGTGTATATACTTATGGATTTTATATATATATATACACACCTCCACATTGCGAACCTCTATATTGCGAATTTTTCTATATAGTGAACTTTTTCCTGGTACCAAGAATAAACATATTTTCCGATTTTCTTCTTAAAATAACATTCCAATACGGAAGAGCATTTTCTATATAACGAACTTTTTTTTTTTTGTGATTCAATTTTTTCTCCCTATTTTTAAAGTATTTCTGAACATTTCAAGATATTCTCTCCTTTAACACGCTTTATGATCGTCATATATCTTGAACTGATTTTATTAGGTGCCTCACTCGCCGAGAGTAATAGAATTCTTTGCGTTTCATCCAAGAAGGGAAATCCTTAGCCCCCTTCGTCCAGTTCACTAGAAACATCTTCGATATCCGATTTCACCCTCATGGGAGTTGCCTCGTGTCCTTGAACTAGTCTCGGTTCATTTGTAGTGCTGATCAGTCGTATTGGTAACTTCGTTTCTTGTAGCTCGAAAATGTCAAAACGTAAGTATTTGATCATCAAACAAAAAAGTTTAATTCTTCAGAAAGTGAATAAAGGCGTCAGGAAAAAGGATATTGCTTTAAAATTTGGTATACCTCCAAACAGCTTATCATCAATTATAATAAATCATGATAAGTTACAATATTATGATTCATCAAATTTTTGTTTAAAACATGAAAGAACATGTGTCTATGTAAATGTCAATGCGGCAGTTTTGAAGTGAATACACTCAATGTTCAATGAATAAAAATGTTCCGATCTCTGGACCTTTCGTAGCTCTTCAATTTGCGAAGACATTGGGATACGACCAATTTCAAAGTAGCAATAGATGATTAAAAAAATTTAAGAAAAGACACAGAAAAATACACCTGAAGGGATTTTTGGTGCATTGCAAAGATGTGAGGCGTATTATGAAGTAATGAAACAAAAAAAAACAAAAAACAAAAATCTCGAACAAAATTAACAGATTTTATGAGTACTTAAATTTAAGGACGCGTGTTGTAATGTATGTTCAGAATTTCTAGTTATAAAATAATGTATATTTAAATTTACTTGTATGCTTTAAATTAGAAAATGTCCTTAAAATTCATTAATTTTAGTATAAAATTAATTTCTTAATGTTGAAAATACAGCATATTCCTCGACATTCTTTTTTCTTGTTTTTCTTCCTGTCTTTTTTTTGACAGGTAAGATATATAAAATACATAAATATTAATTTACAAAAAGGTGTGTATAATTACTGTTTTTAATATACAGGGCTTATGAATTTAAAATTTGTTTTTTTTATGTGGTTTGTAAAGTATATTAAAATATTAACCTCTATAAAACAAATTTTCCATATAACGAGCTTTTTGGGGGCGATTTCGGAACTTCGTTAAATAGAGGTCATACTGGTATATATATATTTATTTTGAATCCTCAGTCTTATCTTCGAGAAAACAGTATAAATATTTTCATTTCATAACTGAAAGAACTATAATGTAATGGTATTTTATTTTGATAATTTTCTACTTTTTAAACGGATCTTTTTCTTTTGTTTAAACTATTACGCCAATTTAAAATACATCAGAAGCTTTATTTGAGATATCAATGTTTCAAATTGAACATCTAGTCACTGTTCTACTTTTTTGTATGTCTTTGTCTGATTAAACTGAAGTGTTGCACAATTTGAAGCTTTCATGTTGTAGAAACACCTTATAAAGCCCACCATCATAAAATTTAACGAAGTCTGCAGATTGCTTAGGCTAAGCATGATGAGTTGGATTCTTTTCTAATAATTGTTCACCTGCCTTTTTCAAATGCCATCGTTACCTGCTGAGCAAATTAGCTCATTTTTCTCCAATTTTTAGTGAGGGACTCGTACTACTATATCCTGAACTTAATTCGACTCTTATAAATAGCGCAAAATCAGTTTGTCTTCATTTTTTATTAACGCCACAAGCTACCATTCAGCAGTATGTTAATTCATTTCCCTATGTTGAGGAAAATAAAATAATTTTTCTACTTAAAAATACCTACTTGTTTAAGAAAGAATTATTTCACCATTAAGATCGCGTTCTTATTAAATATTTTGTTTCATCTACCGCTGAAAAAGAATTCAAGCTTCTTACGGATAATTTAAACGATGCTTTCTTTATCTGTATAACATAAAAATTGGTACGATTGGTCTTCCTACGAAGGACCTAAATGGTCACGACTTTTCATACTAAAAATGTTGCTTCCTTTTTTCTTGAAACGCAATAACATTAGAATCCTCTTGCCCCTTTTAAGAGGCCTCTTTGACCGAATTGCTTGTCGTAAATTCATCTTCCCTGGCATCTGAAGAAGCCCTTTAACTTCTATTGAGCGCATAGTTTATGCAATCTTTGCTAAAAGGTCCGTTAAACGCTATGTCAGCGTTTTATAATTATTTAAGAAAAAAATTCAGGATGGTTAATTTATTAAGTATAAGGTATTTATTCGTTAAATACCTTATAATCATCCTAACCCAAGATTTAATATTTTTTTTATAATGCAATATAAAAATCTTAATGAAATTCGTAAGTTTGTAATTTGTTGCTGGAGAAGTATGTTTAGATGCATATAAAATAAAAAGATAATCTTATAAAGCTGCATTCAATTTTACCATATTCCGTTTCATTATGAGATAATTTAATAACTTTGAAAAATAATATGTTATTATTTATATATTTATCAACGCGGAATTTCATATTTTAATTTGGTTCGTTAATATTTTTATTGTTGTAAAATAGAATGAGAAGTAGAAAATAATAGAGGAATATATATCCTTCACAGCAAGCAAGCATTAGGCAGGAAAGCACAGCAAGCAAGCATTAGGGCATTGAAGTGGGGTAAACCCCACTTCAGTGCCCTAAGTCGGTGACAGCTTTAGAAAACATAACAGTTTTCCGTGGAGGTCAATCGACTTTTTTTTTCGTTACATGTGTTTCGTGGTTTTCAGTTTCAAAACTTTGCCTTTCTTTGTTATGCAGGATATATATTTGTTCATCATTTCTTATATTTATTTTATTATTATTATTATATTTTAAAAAATGTTCCAGTATGGATGTTTAATAATTTTTCGTCACTAATTCTACGAAACATACTTGAAAAGCTTAGATTCCCTTTTTTAACTTCTAAATCCGTTTACATTCCATGGAAACCTTTTTTTATTATGTTAAATTACACTCTTTCGGAAACTCTCAAAGAACTTCCCCAAACATGGGAAAGAAATTTTTTTGACGATCAAATGATTTAAACAAAGAGAAAAAAATGACAACTGAAAGAACGCCAGAAAAGTAAAAGAAATAAATAAGTTCCCTAGGTTCACATGGTCCTCAGTCATTTGGAAAATTATGGCTCTGCGGTACAGATCCATTACAGGATTCAGGATCTGGGAGCACCTGCAGCGCTGGGGATTCTTTCTCATCCCTTCCCATAGATGAAACGAAGCCTGAGGTGATTGTTGGGCGTTATAGGAGTAGATTTTATAGCTAACCTTATCATCTTTTAGCGTCTATTCTCAACAGAAGTGTTGTGGGAGGTTGTAATCCCTAGCATTTGAAACACCGCAAACAATATCGTACACAAGATTTCCTTCCGATTAAATCTTGAGTCATCAATAATGGGTTATTACAGAGAGTGAGGAACGATCTTTCATACTGTTAGCTCAGATAAGGTAACTAAGATAAGTAATACAATAACTTCTATAAATGAAAATGGTATGTATTGAAATAAAGATTTGTGATAATCTGATTTGAGCAAAAGAAAAAAAATTCCTCAAGGTGATACAAAGTAATGAGAAATGGTTTGGTATTATATATACACTCACGACTGTTATTCGTTTCGTCTTTGAACTTGATATTTTTTTTTCTCCTGGTAATGTCGGATTTTCTTAAATATTGTGTGTGTGGCTAAAATCAATTATGCTTAACTATAAATATACATACAATTTTTTTAATAGTGTTAAAAAAATACAGTTCAACATTTCTCAGGACAGAGAAGAAAACAACTATGCAGTTTGGTATCGATATTAAAAATTAATAATTAAATACAAAATATAGGTTCATCGTTGTTTGGTATTGTTATGTGTCATAACGAATAGAAGTCAGTGCTAAATTTAATAATGAAGTTAGTTTGAATTTTATAAAACGCTTCGAATATGTGATATTGTAATGTTCATGTTTCTTAAAATGATTCAATTTTTCACTTCATAAATAAAACCTTTATTAAATTATAAGTCTATTCAAATTACTTAAGAAGGACTCTTCTTGCTTTAATCCATTGTTTTCCAAAGTGTGGTACACCCCCCTCTAGGGGTATGGGAAGAGTTGGGGGGGGGGAGGTTACACGTTGCACCGGAGTTTGGTGGAGTTAGGCACTGTATCGTGCTTAGCTGAGCCTAATTCTACATTCTAAAAATACTGAATGGATAAAATATTCGTTTAACATTAACACAACATCCATGCCAGAAGATTTGTTGCATGCGGAATAAAGACAATTGTTGGAGTTGGCTTCAGACGGATTCTTGAAAAATAATTATAAGGAGTGTACTTTAACATCATTCTGGTTACAAATGCAGCATGTGTATCCGGTTTTAACAGAAAAAGCTCTTTGGCCACAACCTTTTAGAGCTTTATATTTATGTGAAGTGGCTTTTTCAGCATTTGTAGACATTACGTTGAAAAAACAAGGAACAGACTCCTGGACGTGGAACCGTATCTCAGATTAAAATTGACAAATAGGGAACCAAATTATGATGATCTGTCATCTCAGTACAAACAATTTCATCCTTCTCATTTTGATCCAAATAAATATTATTCATAAATATAACTTTTACTCATATTTTATAAAAATAATTTTATCTCACTTTTCTTATTTTTTTTGTACGTCACAAAATAAGAAATATATCTTGACTGCTATTAAAATGCATCCATTTATTTTGATGAGGGGCACTCAGCGTTGCGATAATTAGAAGTGGTACACATATGTCAAAAGTTTGGGAAACACTTCTCTAACCCATGCTCCACACTCATATCTTAATCGCCTTTTTATCGGATGTAAGTTCTAAATATAACATACGAGTATATTAGAAACAGTCTCTTACCATTGTTTTTGCATTATTTTATCACCTACAATATATATGTAAAGACTATGGCGGATTGGATTTCCTAATAATATTATTTAGGGTGATTGATGTTTTATTTTTGATGTCATTGACGAGGCAGTCCTTTGAAATAGTAAATACAGTGTATTGAACATTTAATACATAGCGTTCCAACATAACACGAAGCAGACAAGAAGATACAAAACATAAATACAAAACACAAACCAAGCTGCAGCTGATTAGATGACGAAACACAAAGACAGAAGAGAGCGGTCTCCAGAAATCTCGGTGTATATATAAGCAGCTCAAATCACATGATCTGAGTGGGTGGATTGATGTAGTTCAAAATACTCTCGTTAGGCGGCTGGCTAACTTATTACTAAAACGTGGGTCCTGAAGGGATGGACCATAGGTAATTAAAATTTATTAAAGAATAAATTAATGGGATTATATATATATATATATATATACACTGGTGTGCAAAAATTAAGGACGAAGTCGAAAAATTAGCATATCAGCTGAACGAAGAGGCAGAGCGGACAGAAAGACCAATCAGGAGATTAAGTGAGGTGATGTACAGTAGCACATGCGCAGATATGCAGGTAGACGTAATGGGGGAGTGTCTGAGTAGTAAAGCATGTTGTCGGTGTAAGATTAGTATTTCTGGCAAAGAGATTGCACACCGTATAGCAGTTAAAATCACACCAAGTTGCTGCCTCAGCTAGAAATGGCGACTAATCAATCTGTTAGACGACATCTGCATGCTTTTACCCGAGGTCGAATCATTGGGAAGTTGGAGGAAGGTCGCAGTGTGACAAGTGTGGCTGCAGAGTTCGGAATTGCTCACAGCATCGTTTCACGACTTTGGAGACAATTTCAAACTACACGAACAGCTATCCGGGGGTTCAGTAGTGGTCGTCCACGAGGAACCACACCCGCAGATGACCGGTATATTGCCTTACAGGCCAGAAGAAACAGGCGTCAGACAGCGGGAGAAATCGCTAGACACACGACACAGGCGACTGGACGACCGATATCGCGTTTTACCGTGGCCAGAAGACTGCACGGTGGTGGTCTGTTTGCACGACGCCCTGTACGGTGTGTACCTCTAACGCCTGCCCATCGGAGAAGGCGTTCTCTGTGGTGCCGGGAATACCGGAATTGGAGAGACAATGAATGGGGACGAGTACTCTTTACAGATGAGAGCAGATTCAGTCTGAGTAGCGATTCTCATCGCAAACTCATCTGGAGAGAGCGGGGAAGCCGCAATCATCCCTCGAACATCATTGAAAGGGACAGGTATGGAGGTGGCGGTGTTCTCGTTTGGGGAGGCATCATGCTTGGTAGTCGTACAGACCTTCACATCTTCGACGCAGGTTCAGTCAACGGGACCCGTTATTGTAACGAGATTCTTCTTCCATATGTGCGTCTTTTTAGAGGCGCTATGGGTCCGCAGTTCCTTTTCATGGACGACAATGCACCATGTCATCGCACAGTAGCTGCCAACAGCTCTTAGAAAGTGAGGATATTGAACGTATGGATTAGCCGGCACGATCTCCGGATCTCAATCCCATCGAGCATGTATGGGATTTTCTAGGCAGACGCTTGGCAGCTCGTACCTTACCACCAGTAACGATTCCGGAGCTCCGATTGGCGCTGCAAGACGAATGGGCAGCAATGCCTCAACAACTCATTGACACCCTCATTCTCAGCATGGGCAGACGCTGTGAAACCTGCCTAGCAGTCAGGGGAGATCATATCCCCTACTAAAGACCGCATATTTCTTGCTGGACACCCATCACAGGGATGTTTCGGCCTTCAGTCGCATTGCGCTCCATGCTACTTTTTCAATAAAGCTTCTTTTTATCCCTCTGATTTCTCTTTTAGTAAGTGTTGCTTACATTACTCATGTCCTTACGTATTGGGGATCTTACGGTATTAAATGTGTTGATTTGGAATGCTTTTGTACAAAGTTATATTGAAAAAACCGTCTCGTCCTTAATTTTTGCACACCAGTGTATATATATATATATAGATATAAAAGAAAACAACAACAGAATTCTCGTATTGACTGAACTTATCAGAACAAAAAATATTTCCTCCTTTTCAGTACATATGGCATTGAATCCATAAGTGAAACCTTTTGTCTTCTCTTTAAACTTTGAATTTTTCGCTACGCAATATATCTTCATAGCAATCATTTTTATCAGCGAATAAAAATAATAAATTATACGTAGATTATGTTGCATCGTCACTCATTAGAATCCACTATGTAACTTTGCTACTAATACTTATTTTCATAAGGTAGTTCTCTCCTCTTTCAGACAGTTAACATTCATATCCCGCCTTTAGCATCTGATAAGAAAAGTAATTTATTCAAGGTAGTAAGTTCTCTTAATTCGTAAAGGGTTTTAATTCTTAAGCTCTTTTCTATTTCCATACAACGGACTGTCTTTTGGAATCAGTGCATATCTCAAGTTAATTGGATAGAATGATGTGACTACATCATTTTAAATTGGAAAAAATCCCAACTAAAACAACGCTTTTCTTAAATTTTATTTCTATCAAAACTCACAATTAAAGACAATACGAAGAAATATTCAAATCGAGATCTCGCTCTTGTATAGACCAAGTGAGAGAGAATGGTTCAAAAAGTTGGAAAATATGAAAAATCGGTTCTGCGAACCTTATTATTTGTGACCACATCCATCGACCAATTTTCCATAACTTTTTTTTATTCAAACATACCGTTTCTTTCTTTTTTCTGTCTATTTTCATAAAATTAATTTATATACTCTTCCTTTTACCTATATCATACAGAGGTAGATAAAGAGGAGGAGGGGGGAGAAACGAAAATTAGGGTTTTTCAGACATATATATACACATGCTTTAAAAATCCTGTTTATCTTCATTTTTTTATTAGCACCACAAGCTACCATTTAACTGCATATTAACTCTTTTTCCTCCATTGAAGAGTAAATAAAACATTTTTCCTACATAAAAATAACCTAATTGATTCAGCAACAAATATTCAATTATTAAGTTGCTTAAGTTGATTAGCAAGCAGTATGGTCTAAAAATAAGTGTAAAAACGTAATTTATATAATTATTTTATTACTGATTTCCTTGGGGAAAAAATTCAAAATATTCCACAAATCATTTAGTAATATTCGTCGGATAACATAATTGTTTCGAAATTGCATAATTAATGAACCATCATTATTATAATATGTGGGTAGTTTATTAATAGTTCCCTTTCATGTTAAAATAATAAAAAATTAGATTAAAATTCCATTTAACTCATATAAAATACATTATTAAATTTATTTGGTATATATGCTCTGAACCGATTAACTCAACTATTTTTTCAGTTTTATTTTTCCGAATTTTACTTTTTAATAATGACTTTTGTGATTGAATTTTCTCTCTTACTTGTAAATATATATACTTTCCTTTGAAAACTTACTTTGACAGACTTTTCACAAAGAGTTAATTTATTTCTATTAATATAACATTAAAAACACTATAATAGTGTTACACAATCCTAAAAGTAACCAAAACTTAATCTTAAATTTTTAAAACTGCTTGAAAAACGAAACAAATAAAATAAAAATTGTTCATTACAAGATACAAAACATTTAATTTAAATTCGTTTGATCTAAATTTTAATTGAATTGAATAAAATATATCTCTATCTCTTGTGTGATATGTATCACATACAGTGAAATCCATATACACCTTTGCAAACTGAAATACTTTATGTGGAAAACTGAAATTAAGTTTGTTATTTTTAAAGAAATGGAAGTGGGAATACAGGAGACTCACTGGCTCCTTTTCTATATCCCTCTTAGCCAGTAGGAGGAAAGACCCCTACCGCTTCTATTCTTCCTCAATCCCTCCCCCTAATCCAAGGCGCCATGCTGCTAATCAGGAAATGAAAATAAAATAAGTTGTGAACTCCACAGTGCTTTCTACTTGGACAATTAAATGACAAAAGATATGTTCGCCTTCAGTTCTTGAAAAATAGATGATACTGCTTGAACTGCCGTCTTACATATCACTTTTTTTTCCTTCTTCCCGTCAACCCCGACTGCAATCCCCTACCCCCAACAGTCTTGTATTCAGATTCCTGAGTCACATCAATAGCTATTAAAGTAGTTGGACCATAAATAACTCAGTACAGAGGAAATCTTGTTAAATGTCACTGGGAAAAATACATTTAAGTTCACTGGAAAAAAAATGTAACCCCTCTTTGCCCCTTCTTTCAAGCAAATCCGCGCTCACCCTCTATGGTTCACGCTAATTGGTTGAACAGTGGCCTTCAACCCACTTTGACCAATGGAGCAACTGCGTTCGGTGTGATTGACAACCACACCACTCCGATTACAGCTGTTTCCTTAAATGATTTTAGAGTCATCCTTTCGCTAATACCCTTGTCGTTCAAAGAACGTTTTATGGCTTTGGTTCATGTTACATGACGTTCCCTGTAGTAGTTAAGAGTGAAAGACAGCTAAAATTTACTGAAAAAGCCTGTATTTTTGGAATTGGTTTCTGATTGGTCAATTGGGAAACCGAGGAGGGACAAGTTTTAAAAAGCTGCAAACAGTGTTGATGATTTTCCTCTAAAATCTTTTTGCGTTGTTTCTTAGTTTGAGAAAATTGCGAAGTATTTTTAATTTTTTAAAATTATATTCTCAGTTCTAATTTATGTGACGCTTAAGGAATACAAGCATTTGGTTTATTTTTCTTGAAAGATATAATTAAAGTAACATATATTAACATTTTTTATTCATATATATACTTCACAAAGAGTTTACTTAATATTTTTTTTCTGGGAAGAAATCTTAACTTACTGCTTACGTATTATGTGCCACGAATTGTTATGCATAAAATGTTAATGATTGTAGCAACATTCATGCAACAATTATAATTAATGTGAGGTTGTAATCATTTTTTATTCAATAAAAATACAATGTTAATTTATGATGAAAATGATAATAAAATTTGAAAAAAGGTATAATTTTATATTTTCTTTTTGTTTTCCAATTGTACACGTGTCTAATTAACACACACACACGTGAGTTGTGAAATTACTAATAAATATATATATTGTTAATTATAAAAGAACTTGATAATTTAATCACTGCTCAATGTTTTTGCATTATTTTCCCCCGATTCAATAAAAGTAAATAAGATACCTCTATAATAAATTTTAGTGCTAGAGAAATGAATTTGGTATTTTATAATAGGACTAATTCACATATTTATTGAGACACTTTGTTAAATAGTGTTAAAAATATGTGTAAAATCGTATTCAAAGCTTAGTTAAATCTTCGTTACCTCTCAACTAAAAAGCTGGTTTTTTTTTCTGCATAATGCATCTAATTACTTAACTTATTATTTTTGCTCTCGTACTTCTGTTGTTTTCAGATCAGCGTCTGTGCAATAAATTTTTGGTTAATCGCTTTTCAAATAAACGTTTTTTCTATTTTAAATTAAAGAATATATATATTAATTAGTAGCAAAAAGAAAACACTTTTTTTTGTATAATATTCCTTTTTAATTTTATATACCATTTTTATATATCCTTATATAATATGACTAATAAATGTGTTTGGAAACAGTATATAAGCTGAACAAAAAAAACAACAATTACTGTTCAGATTTTGAAAGCAAGTCTCTCAACATTCGATATTAAAAGAGAGAAGCAAAAATTGCTTGACCCCACTTTTGTCTTACACAATTCTTATAAATTAAAGCAGATTAAAACTGATTGCTCTACATGACTAATCAAAAGTTCGCCAGGCCTCTTAATAAGAAATGAGTAATTGCCTTGACAATATATATTTTACAGTGTTTATTAATTCAGGAAATTATTCTAAAAAGAGACCAAGAGAAAATTTCCTTTTTGGGTTTTTTCATAAATACGCTTCGTAATGAATAATATCAATATAACAAATAACAATGTAACTTAATCTCTTTGAATATCATTAAATAATCATAATACTCTGATTATTTATCTCCTTCTCTCTCTACATATAGAATTTTCTTTGATTCAATTTCTTATCAACCGTTCATAGAAAAAAATTGTAAAATATAGTGTTGATTTCACTGATTTTTTATTTATTTTAAATATAATCTATAATTTTTCTCGAATCACATTGACACATTTACGCACATCATTGTTTTTTATTAAATAAATATACTCTGCACGAAGTTGCTTGTATGGTTTCTAATGCCCCCCCCCCCCAAAGCTCAATTTTAAAAAAAAACGAAGGAGAATTCGAAACTTCCTTCCCAGTTTTCCTTCGTTTTTTTTTTTTTTTATTTGGGGAACTTAAAAAGAAATGTTTAGTAATCTCAGATAATAAAACAAAATAAAATAAACTCATCTTCTCCAATCCGATTTATCGATGCTCATAAAGTTTATGGCTTCAAACTATAATTGCAGACTGCTCGCTGACTTTGCAAATCACAAATACACACGAAACCTCTCTTTCTTAGAAAATACAATGTTTGATTTTCTTGGTATTGGATCAATTTAGTTCAATTAATTTTGGAAAGGGTTGACTCAAGAGTCAGTTCTTGAACGAAAACAAAATAACAAGAAGGCATGAAGAAATCGTCATGTGTAAGTGATAAAATAAAACTTTTCCTAAAAAAGAAAATTATATTGATTTTTAGGAAGATTTTATTTGATTTTAATTTACATTTCATTGTGAAGCAACACAAAAGCTATTGGTGACGGACCTTTTAATTTCAAACCATGGTTAAGTGACGAGAGATCTTTAAAAAGAGAAATATGTGTTTAAAATTGAAGGAAATTAAAGATAATTAAGAATTTTATAACAATTGTTAAACAAAAAGAATTTTTTAAAACAAATTCCTTCTTTTTATTAAGAATCTTCTACCATTCAAATCTCACCTCTTATCCCATTTTTTTTTCCTTGTAAAATTGAGATAAATATTTTTTTTAGTTCTTTATACTTGAAAGGAAGTCTTTTTTAAAAAATGCTCTTGAAATATTGCAGCATTTACAGTTGTATTTGAACATAAAAATCATATGGAAAAAGAATTACAGTGATTTCTGTTTAAAAATTTAAGGTAGATCCATAGCGTTTTTTAACTTACTATGATAAATATATACTCTCTTTTACGTAGATGTTTTTGTGAATTTAATCTTTTAACTTAGATCTTTGAACATTCACAGTTTGTTAACTGTAGCGTATTAGTAAGGATTAGTACTCGGAATCCAGTCCATTCAACAAACATTTATTCATCGCTTATTTACAATTATTTTGTGAAAAAAGTTTCATTAGTTAAAACAAATTATAGTACATAAAGCCCAGAATATCACTATGAAAACTTAAAATATTGTTTAACAGATATAAGTTCTGTATTTTCTTTCAATCGATATACATTTATACAGAAAAATATTCTAAAAAATCTCAGATAAAAAAGTCTAAATAAGAGGAAAAAAACTAAAAAAAATTATTTTCAAGGTAAAGTACAATAAAACATCTTTCTTTATTATTATTCATTTAATTTATGTCAGATTAAATTGAATTATAATTGCGGAAAACCGTACAAATATTTAAGTTATGAAATTATTACTACACTAAAAAATGCTGATATTCAAAGACAGATAATGCTATGAAATACCACTTAAAGATTAAGTATTTACAATAGAACGAAATAATAAAAAAATTATAATCTGCAAGATAATAAGAATTTGAATATTCATATCATTGTCTTGTGGTATAATGAAGGATATTATAAAGCTATTTTTTCATTATATATACGAGCTTTTCCAACAATAACAACAAAAATTAAGGACAACTTTTGTTGAGAATCGAAAGAGTCTTTAAATTTTAGTCATATTCTATAACAATACAAGTGCAGGAAGGAAAAAATACACGCACATTTCTCTCTTTTCATTAAATTGTTTTTACTAACTGTTACACGCAAAGTCTAATTTAAATTCTGAATATTTAGAGGATTCTCTTTATTTGAAATAGCATTTACCATAATGCAATAAATTCTTGGCTTTTCCAAAATGTGAAGAAAAAAAAAATTAAGGAAATGTCTTTATGTGTGTAGGCGGCTCCGATACAGAGGAAAATTTGCAGCAAGCTTTCTGTTTCATTCTGGGAGGGTTTGTCATTTATTGAGACCAATAAACGGTAATAAAAAGCCCTGAGCTCTCATTAGATAGATGAGGGCTGGAGAAAAAAATCCTCTCATGCTGAAAAACGACCCAAAAGTCGCAAAAAATAAAATAACTTTAGGGAATGGTGCTCTCAGGAGGAAAAGCAAACGAAACACTCTCATAGATAGACACACACATACAGATCAATACATTTATATGAGAGTGTTTCTTTTTTTTTTTCATGTATACATTTCTTTCTTCGCCTTTCTTTGTGTGTGTGGGTTTTTTTTCTTTTTAAGTGTATATATTTCTGTCCAAAGTAAAGCATAGCTATTTAAGTTTACGATCTTTTCTAAGTTAAAACCCATCAGTTCTGTGAAAGCGCTCTTTGCTCTAAAGGTTAATAAATATTCATGCATTCGTGTGGAAACCGAAATTCGTAAAGTAATGAAACATTTTATGGATATTCTTGGTCCTCTGTGTACCCAATGTAATAATCCTTTTCATTCGCTGATCGAATTCTGCTTCAGCCAATGACGTCTTCTGTGGATCTTGAAAGGGAAAGGGAGATAAGACAGAGGGGGTGTGGGCCGTTGATATTTTGCTAAGTGGGTTGGAAAAATTAAGCCCCCCCCCTTAAATATTGTGTCTAGTCAGAGTTTCAGTCTGAAAGTATTTACAAAAATGGCTCTCTACTTCATTACACAAGTTTTATGACTGTATGGATTGCTAAAAATATAAAATATTCGACATCTCTCTCTCTCTTTCACAAATTGTTATTGAAATTTATCACAAAAGCTTCAGAACTAAAATACTTTAGGGAATTTCTCACTGATGATTTTCAGAAAAAGCCAGAAACCTAATTTAAAATTGCTGTAAAGAGTAAAAATATTTTTATATTTGCTCTTCTGCACATATATATGTATATGTGTGTGTGTGTTGAAAAGCAAATTGTTTTGAAGAGTTCTCTGTTTCGAAGATGCCTTCACACACAAATATGTATATATATATATATATATACATATATACATACAGAGTAGACTGAAATGAATTGTGTGTTTCCTGGCATCATGTAATAACAAAGGAAGAGCTCAAAACTATCTCAGCTCAATGAAACATCGAAGTGATGCTATAATAAAAAATAAAGGCTACCCTACTAAGTACTGACAACCCACTGTTATCAACAAGATTTAATGCATATCAATAGTTATTGCAGCTTAATACTTTTTGCATTGCAAACTTTGTTTTTGTATTAAATTCTCTTTAAAATCATATATACGATTTTGCATTGCTTGAAACATAACATTTTCTACAGGCATTCAAACTTAAGATACATAAAAATTTCCAAAAGGGTCCGCAATTTGGGCCACCACTGGTTAACACACACAAAACACTCATACACTCACTCATATATATATATAATATATATATATATATACACGTGTGTGTGTGTTTTATTTAACATTCTCAAAAAGTGAGCCATGTGATCAAGAAATATATTCTTAAAGTATTTATAACATATGATTATATTTCAATCAAAATAGCTTTAATTTAAATATAAAAATTAAGATGAAAAATTAATAAAATTATTTCAAGGATTGGTTTAATTTAAGAAATGAAAGGTTTACAAATGTTAGGAAACTAAAGTAAAAACGAAGACGTAAAATGAATTGGAATTCACAAATGTTTAAAAAAGATAACCCAATTTCGAAGTTATTTCTGTATTAGTAATTAGTGGATACTGTTCATTGTCTTATCTCGTTCTGAAACGTCATGTAAAATATTCCATACACTAAGAATACTTCTTTTAAAATCTTATTTCCTAAAAGTCACAATGGATTTCCTGTCAAATTTCCTTTATTTGATTAAAAAATTTAGAATACTAGTGTCAGAAATTCGTGGAGCAGCTGGGAATCCCAGTTTGATTTTATTTTTAACGATAATATAAGCATCTTTTTAAATATAATAAATATCTTTTCTATTAAGATTTCTCGCAGAAAGATATTAGCAGTAAGCTACTAAATTTCATCACAGTACTCAGACCTTATCATTAAAAAGAAAAATAATTTTGAAATTATCAATTAAAATATAGATCTAAAATTAATTTATCAGTTCGTATAACCATCAAAAATATTTTCTTACAAAATAAATAATTAGAATGACATTTTGCTATTTAAATCATTCTATAGAAACTAAAATGTATCTGAAGCTTCTATTTATTTGTGTACGAACATAATTTTATTGTATGGCTTAAAATCATTAATAAAAATAAGTTAATCATTCTACGAAAATAAGCAAATTTTACTTAAATTGACTTAGTACATTTCCTTATTTAATCACAAAACAATCATAGCGATAAAGGAAATTATGTGTGGAAAGTAATTGATTCTAGATACAAACATCAAGTATTTAAATAGCTGAATTTAGAAACATTCATTACTAAATATTTTGATTATTTTAAACATTAAAGTAACACAATTCAATGTATCTATTCCATTGAGAAACATGTTTGACATAATCATATTAATAATGTGCCTATATATATATATATATATATATATATAGTCATTTTGTAATTAATAAAGACACCATGCTTTTTATATATGTTAAACTCAGTATAAAATATAATTATTTCATATTTGTTTTTATTTGTAACATTATTCGATTGGTTGCAGATTTCTATCTTTTAATATCACAGGCTGTTGTTTTATACATATTTTTTGATATAAAAGAAAAATGAGTAATATATATGAATATATTAGCCTACGCGCACCTAAACTATATGAGAAATAAAAATTAACACGAACATATTAATAAGTAACTTTTTTTCTTTCTAAAATCAAATAGAACATGAAGTAAATGATTTTTTAAAAAAAAATCAATTGCGTGTATGGATTAGAGTTTTGATTAATGCATTGATTGGCTCTGACAAAATAACAAACTGATTCCATCATTTTGAATTACATAAATGACAAAGATTTGGGGATTATTAGTTGTATAAACCTGTTAATATAATACTTTTTCAAACGTTTTTTTTTTTTCTTCAAATTAAGGTTTACTGACATTGAATAATTTTAGTAATTTTGACTATTTAATATAAAGCTATTTTATAATATTTTTTATCACCTACTCTTTTAGGATTTTATGAGTTTGGCCTATTATTTTTAGCTATTTTGAAAGGAATTATTTAATTATTATTTTTTTTTTACATAGGAAAACATGGTTTAAATTTTATTCTCAAATGTGTTTGCTTACACTTGTAGAAGCTTTTAATGAAAATTCTTTAAAAAGTTATTCAGAATGTATGTAAGACATTTACTAGATCAAATATTATTTTAGAGCACACACACACAAAAAAAAGCCTTATTTCTTAAGTTACATACAAATACATCACAAATATATTTTGTAAACTAATTATTTAAGTGCTGCTGCCGATAAATGTTTTAAAGTAAGTTTTTTCTTTGACAGTATAAATAGCTGTTTTGAAAAATAAATAATTGAGAAAAACCAATTTCCTTAATTTATACGGTGAGCGAGTCGAAGATAAATTTCCTCAACTTGAATTATCCGAGATCATTTCGTTTTGGCTCTTTCCCAAAACTCTTGAGGCAAAGCTCCATTTCTTCAACTAAAGAAAGCTGTTGTTTTCTTTTGGGAAAAGAGCCATAAAGGAAAGCTCTTGGAGGCAGGTTCCCTTTTATTGCAAATTGAACGAGGGTAAAAATCCTTATTTCGTCAAACCCGAAAACTGAATCTCCCTACAGTATTTGATAAAACATTCAGAGCCGACAAATCTTATCACCAAAGCTCTCTTATCACTCCCAAAGATAACGACGCTCCCATGGTTAATGACAAACTGAATAATTCAAAAACAGGGCTCCGGCTACTCAAAGGGGAATATCAGCCTCAGAGTCGAATTAAAACTACTTCTGCTCATAGCTCGAGTGAACTGATAAGAGTAAACTGAAACTTCGCCCTTAATTTACTTTAATCGCTACTCGGAGTTGCATAAATTAAAGGCGAATTCTGCCTGTTCTAACTCATTAATTAGGAATCCGTCGACGGCTCTAATCCGTCGGAGATGATAATTAGTTCATTATAAAGGAGCTAAGTTAATTTATTGTCATGCATTTCGAACAACGGGGGGCTTGGTACCTTCTCATAAGCTTAATTTAGTTCGTAAAGATACTAGATATAGGAACATGAATCTTGTGAAAATCGAGTTTAATTGATTTTTTTTGCGTCTAAGTTTATCATTATTTTATGGAATACTTAACTTCTCTGTAAGAGAGACTGGGTTTCAGGGGAAAATAATTAGTCTAATTAAGCGCATTTTGTGCCGAAATAGACAAAACTTATTCGCAGTCATAAAATTTAGATTTATGATTAAGAATAAATTTAATTAATTAAAAGAGTTATTTATAAAGAAGTTTTAAACAACAGAAAGATAAATGATACTTACTTACAAAAATAAAGCTACATAGCAACGAAAAAAAATCCGAATGAGATCAGTATTTATATGAAATTGTTTAGTATATTTGTAAACGTTAGCGTAAGTTATACAAATTATGAATTTAAATGCCAGTAATTAATGGCGAAAAAAATGCAATATACTTAGAAGTATAATAATACCTCATTATATATATATAAAATGAAATTTTAAAATTAGGCTCCGGCACAAGAAAAGGTATTGTCAAATTGTAGTAAAAAACCAATCTGTCTTACAAACATTTTTTATATTTAGAATAAATTTATCCTCTCCATGAAAAAAAATCAGATTTTTTCTTTTTTTTACTCGACTTAAATTACTTCAGGAATCATTTTCTTTATGTGTACGTGACTAATTATTATAAATCTTACTTTTATTATTCTTTATTAATTGAACAAATATTTTTGTTATAATTGAAAACATACGGCGTATTTTCAGCTTTCTGTGCATAAGCAACAGGGGCGTTGCTACTGCCGTATCAATGATACGGGGCCTCCAAGCTTCAGGAGCCTCAACATGTGTAAGAAAAATATCCTAAGCTATCAAAGGTCTTCAAAAAAGGACATCAAAGAAATTTTGATACCAGGCCCACTCAGAACTAGCTATGCTAGTAGTAAACAGGCTTCTGAGAAAAGCATAATTAGAAATTTCTTTTAAATATGCCAAAGATTATATCATCAAATACGTTTTAATGATAAAATATTTAAGGTAATCATTGAAAACGCAGCGAACATTCAAGGATCTTGAGAACTTTCATAATTTGCTAGTATCAAACATTTATCTTAAGTTCCAGAACTTTAATTTTTAAATAATATTAGTATACAATTTTGGAGCAGTAAAAATCTTAATATATTTAATCCATTTATTTACTTTAAGAGAATTAAAATGATAAATAAATGTATGTTTTAATAAATGTTAATAAGAGATGTCTTAAAACGAAAATTTGAATGAACTAAAAATAAATAAAATAATTTTGAATATAAAATAAAATTTTCTTTTTGAATAGTTTTGATAAACACTCTTTTTTTTCCTTTTACGTTTATTACGCAAAGTATTGTTGTTTTAAAATTACTGGGATCATAAATACTAAGATAAAAAAAATTATATAGTTTTTTTTTTGTTTTTGTTTTTCAGAATTTTTTCGTGATAAAAATGTAAACATAAATTTTCTTTCAAGCATATGAATTCTGTTTCATGCATTTTAACTAAGAAAATTTTAATTGACGCCAATTTCAAAGAAAATCCATTTATAATAAATAAAACGCGATTTTTTTTTATTAAGTTGTATTTGTCAGTACTAATAGAGTAAACATGTGCGCTAACATCTAATTAAAGTTATCCGCTTGTTACATACAAGCATTTCCAATGATATTTCACTTCGCCTAAGTTTTGCAAAAAATATTTACGTGACATATCCTGTCAAAGAAGGCTTATTTTATCTAAAAAATAGTTTGCACAAAAAAAAAAGCATTATTTTAAGAATAGTTTTTTTAGAGAAAATTAATAAAAGTTTCTGAATCTTTAATCCGTAATAAACATTAGTTTATTTGTTAAAATAACCTAAATAGAGCGGTAACTAATAATTTTTTTAATTAAAATTATAAAATTTGATCAAAATCTTTATACGAAAATGAGCATATATTTTTTGCAAAAAATGCTTTTAAAACGCTAATATTATGTTTGCTTATCGTATTAACTCTGTGGTTACTAAATGTTTTGAATACAAATAAGATGTAGAATATTCTTAGATAAATTTTTTTTGTTAATAATAAAAAAATATGGTCAATATGGAAAATATTACCAACATCTGAATAAACTTCAGGTGGAAGAAATTCAGTGATAAATCTAGCTAAATCAAATAAAAAAAATAGTAAATCATAAAAATATTAAAGTCAATCAAATATGAAAGCAATTTTAAAAAGTTGATTTGTAAATACATAACAAGTATAATTTTCTACATAAAAATGTTACTCCTTTTTTTAAGAGATGTTTTGAGCTTAGCTATACATCGCATCTTTGATTCTACTAATTATTTGCCTGTTAAATTTTTTTTTCAAAAATAATATCGCAGAATCTTTAATTAGTAGGAAAATAGTTTAACACAAGAAATATTTACCCGGGTTTTAAATGTAAAGGATGAAAAATTAAAATTTACTTTAAAAGTATATAGAATCAAAACAATTCGGTACGCGAAAACAGTATTAATAAATGAAGCTCATTAAATTTAGATATTTTTAAAGGTTTCCAATTTATAGAAATATGATTACGGGGAAATAAATCCATATTCATACGATCCCATATATTTCTGTAATTTAAGTTTACTATGACAGCAGCTATAGGAACCAATTACGTTGTGAAATAAGGTTTGTCAGATGTATTCAGAGTGCGTAACCACTACCTGTCCATCTAACTTCAAGTCTGACATTTTTTATGACCATACCAAAGAAAGTTCAGCTATGTCCTGACTTTTAGACTGATATTCATATTCTTGTGATCTGTATACGAGAGAAGATAATGCAACTGCATTTGTCAAGCACCGACAACAATCGCTCCTTATCACATGGAACAGGGTCCGTATATATGTCTTCGTATTTCGCGGAAAAGAAAAAAAAGATGCTTAGTTAAGTGTATCACATTTTATAAGAAAACAATAAATTTTTTTTTAAAACTAACTTAAATTACGTAAAAGAAATGACTTAAATGTCAAAAAAAAAAAAACTATAGTGATTTATAATTTATATGGATATAAGAACGGTATTTCATGCGTTAAAATTTAGCTTGGGTTAGTGTTTTGAACTAGAAATTATTTGCAAGTTTTCACCCCAGAATTTTAAATGCATTTATAACATTAGAGAGAGAGAGAGAGAGAGAGAATTACACATTTCAAATCCTCCTCACAAGCACATTTATTTAAAATAATTGATGCTAATTTTTAACACTTTAAAAGCAGAATATAGTAATTTTTCTTTTACGTTATTCCAGGGACTTTGTAAAAAACATAACTTGCATACTTTCTTAGCATCTATTACATCAGGGGTGGCCAAACCGCGGCACGCGTGCCATAATGGGGCACGGTGGAGTTGTAATGGTGGCACACGAAGACTTAATAAAGTTTTTTAAAAATTTGCAAAGATAAAAAAAAAAACATTTTTTTTTTTTACTATTTTATTGAAATGCGGTTGTTTTAGTAAAAAAAAAAAAATTATTTTGAATACATTTAAATGAGTTACAACAGAAATTTATTGAGTTAAAAATTCATCTGCATTGTTGTGCGAGATGATCTTCCAAAGCTTTTTTCACTCGAGATATTTTGAAATTTGAGGAAGGGTGTATATATATATATTTAAATATCTGGAAGAGAGAAAACTCTGATCTCTGCCCAGTACTTGCTATTCTAGAATAAAAATTGGTTAAATGATTTTGCTTTTTTTACCGATATTATGGAATATTAAAATAATTTAAATTAAAGGTTATAGAAAAAAGATTGTATATACCTTCTTTTTTGGGGACAAACTTTTGCTTTTTTTTGTCTCAATTTTGGAGGGGGAAAAAGATTTAACGCGTTTCACATTTATGCAGGAACTATCTACAAAAGTTAGTGTTGCTCCTCGCTGTGATAGATCTAAAAATTTAATATCAATTTTTGAAGGGTTTTTTCAGTGCTAGGTTTAATAATTTTCAAGATGATAAGAAAATGCATATCTTTTCACAAATTCTTTTCTTAATTTCTCTGCAAAATTTTAATTGTTACCCACCTGAAATCTAAATAGAAATTATCATCTGCAACCCCATACTATACTGCAAAGCAAATGTAAGGAATTATATGGAATTTTGGAAATATGTTCTAACAAGCAATTTTTTTTTTTCAAATTTACATGATTTAGCTGTCAGATATTGTTGTAGATTTGAATCAACATACGTTTTCGAACAAATGTTTTCTATTATGAACATAACAAAACCAAAATATCGTTCAAAATTAACTGAACTGATTAACAAAGAAATCTAAGTTTGTGCTCTGGTTTCATTTATTATATTATTTTTAAACTTTCTCTACTTAACTTGAATTAAAAATGTGCTCTTTGGATAAAAATTACATAATTTAGGCCGAAAAGTTGCATTTTTTTATTTATTCGAAAAGTTGGAAGTGAGAGACACGCATAATTATTTCTTATCTGAAAGTGTGTGGCACGCTTCTTAAAAAAAATAGGCCACCCCTGTAAACTCCCTTTAAGCTGGGGTGGGCAAATAGTATTTTTCTTAGGTCCACCAAGGTAGTAAAAAAAAACCTAATATATGGAAAATGTCTATTTTGGGGGGGGGGGGTACATTTCTGAGCAAAATTTTTCCTGCATGAAGATTAACAAGAGTATACATAGATCGATGTACCTGACATTAATTTGTAGGATATGGTGAGAACTTCAGAGCAATCTTAATCCTGATTTGAAAAAAATTATGGTACATTTATGTCATTAAACTGATTCTAAAATTAAGTGTACTTGTGTGCAACTATAGATAAGAAATTAGCACATTAAATACATTGAATAAAACTGTCACTATTTTATTTAACTTTTATCTATTGATTTTTATGGTTTACTAATGAATGCAATCCTTTAAAAAAGGTGCGGCTCTCCAGTATTCTCTGCTTCCACGATGTGGCCCTTAAGCAAAAACAGTTGCTCACCCTTGCCCTTTAAGTACATTTTATTTTTAAAAAATAAAATTATTGAATGTATTATATAATTAATTTTTAATAAGGAAAAACTATTATTTGACTAATTAGGCAAGTATATAACTCTCTATATATGTATTTATTTATCATCAGAATACCATTCTTTGATCCAAATTACATAAAGAATCCCAGAGTTCTTCGTTAAATAATCAGCAATATGATATCGGTCCCTCGAGTATTGGAGATAGTAGTTATTAATTCTGAACCCAGTCACATAAAACATTATGAAAACCATATTTCAAGCAATGAGTGAGCCCGAATAGGTGGTCTAGGGGCCCACATGCAGGTTTCACGATTTCGGGAGTGTTCTAAACCAGCTGATATGATTTATGACGCTTAGAAGAAGCGTAATTTAATTAATGAAATCAGTCTGAGGTAACCCTCTGTCAGATGACTGTACTGGCTACAAAGCAGAAATTTAATGGATTATGTAGCCTCCTTTACTGTATTTTAAAAATACTGTTGCCAATCAGTAACTGTTTGAATTAAATACAGTTTTTTTAAGACAAGATTATTGTTTCAAGAGCTTGTATCTTCTTCTAATTGATTTTGAGTTAATCTTTTATTTAATTCGTGTTTTGGCCTATGTGAATATTCGGTGCGGTAAGTATCTTCATTTACAAAAACCCCTTAGAATTATCAGTAAACCCAACAATAATTCTCTGTTCTATAAATTATTTCTCTCTCTCTTTATGTGTATGTATATACAACTTTAAAAAGTAAAAATATATTTTTTATACATCTTTTTTGATCATGCAATTAAAAGTTTAAAAAAAATTCACTATTTTTATTACATATTAGAATACTATACCTAGTAATATATTCCCAACTTAAGGTATTCGTTTTTCCTGTTAGTGCACAATATAAACTTTTATAGATAATGTATCAGAATGTAATATATATCATCTTTGTTCTGAGATATTTTCTGTTAAAGCAAAAAATGCGAACTAAAAAAATTAGAAAGTGTAACTAAATAGTTTAGAAATGTTAGAAAATGTAAACTAAATAGTTTAAGACGTTTACTTAGTTATTTTTACTTTTTACTGATTTAGTAATTCTTATACTATTATTATTTTATTATAATGCATTTAAACACAATACAATGGAAATTAAAATAAAATAATAAATATTATAAAAAGTAAAAAAAAAACTTATTAAACAGCTTGTGAGATCTTATTTACGAAGAAGAAACGAAATGCCTAAGTAATATGATGAAGCACATTTAGTTCCTTTTTTTCAAAATATAATGAGTTACTCATCCTTAAAATAATTGGATAAATGAAGCTAAGCAAATAGCACAACCCAAATGTGCATATACTGTGCACATGAACATGAGCGTAACATTGCACATTGCTTGCACACTGCTGGCTGTTGTACAAGTTAAGAGGCAGAAATTTCCTTTCAATATCAAGTTTTAAGAAATCATTTATTATTTATTTACTACTTTTCAGTATTATAATGAATCATTGGAGTTAAGGGGAATTTAAAAAAAAACAAGATATCAATCATTGGCATGGCCAAGTAATTTTAGCGCGTTTTTCACATGTTGTATTTTACAATAATGCAACTAATGAACTTTTTACTAACAGAAAGTACTACTGTACCACTCCTCTAAATGTACTACTATTGAACTGAAAAGAAATAATGACACAAATCTGTATCAGCACTATAAAAAAGCCAAAACTAGCGAAATTCAGGAAAATTTGTAGGAAAATTCGGGAAAACTATGGGAAAATTTAAATATGATTCGGCTCATCTAGGGCATAAATACGACCAAATGCTGAAAACCCGAGGTCAATTGGTTGCTTATTGGCTGAGAAAAAGGTACGACAAAATATGGAACGAAGACGAAATTTACATCCTAATAGTGCTTTTGTTCCACTACGTGAAAAACGCGCTAAAAAAAGTATTTTTCTGTTTTGTTATAGTGTTTTAAATTAAGTTATGTTTCCTTATACCTTCTGTTCAACAAAAAATCATGGAGGTAAATACTCAAATTTCTAGAATATTAACAAATGAAGATTAATCCTTGACTTTTCTCAGAATCAACAACATTTCAAACTAATTCCTCTGCCTTCTTTTTCTATGCTAAAGAGTACCAAAAAAATTAACTGCCAAAAGCTAGTCACGAAATTTTCCTTCCCAATGGCTCTTCATTCAACATAAATGCTTATTTGGATTACATCTCTCGACCAATGCCCTGAATATTCATAATCTTGTTGTGACTGGCTCGAACATAAATAGACATGGCGAAAAGTTCATAGCCTCCATTGGACTGTTGAACATCCGCTAATAAACTAAATCCGTACTCTAATAAATGAAACGAAATAAAAATCTGTTCGTTCTGTTCCTTTTCTTTTGACCTATGCAAATGTATCTCGTGCGTGCAGAAAAAAAATTAAACGAACCTCCAGCAATTTATTTATGAACTGATCTCTTAGA
Organism: Trichonephila clavata; assembly: GCA_019973975.1. Lineage (NCBI taxonomy): Eukaryota > Metazoa > Arthropoda > Arachnida > Araneae > Nephilidae > Trichonephila > Trichonephila clavata. Next base: position 394,613 of record BMAO01016681.1, read on the forward strand.
CGATAATTTATACTCATAGTCATACGCAGCGCACAAGAAAGCTCACTCATTCCTCGCCTCCCCTTATGTTTTATTACCCATGCGTATCTTGAGTTATTGTTTGTTCGGCTTGTAACAAATCACACTTTTGTCTTAACCAGCCGGTTGCATGTGCAGCATTCTTTGATCTCATCTAATTGTCAGAAACGCAAATTATGGAGGGATTGTGAATATACTTAATGTTTTTTTATGCTTGAGTTCGTCTATTTCGAAAGTTAAATATCGGGATAGCGAATCTTTCTGTTTTTCCTCCTTCCAAAACGATAGACAAATGCAATTCCTAAACATGGACAGATTCATTGGTTCTAATTTTTAAAATTGTTTGCTGTATATGTAAACAAAGTCATTCGTTTGATTCTGCAGTAGAACCTCTTTTACTCTTAGAAAATGATATAATTACGCAACTTTTAGAAAAATACACAATTGTGCAAAAATCATTCAAAAGCTTAGAATATGTAAAGCAAACAGAGAGAATTACAAAATTAACAATGTTTTATGAATAAAAAAATTAAGATAAATATACATTAAATCACAAAGGGAAGAAAACAGCATCAATATGCTTCAATGGGATTCAGTTATTCATATTAATATTCCAACAAACTCAATCTTTAGATCTATCAAGTTTTTACTCGATTCAGTTATTCATATTGATGTTTCACCAAACTCTATAAAGATTTATTGAATTCTTACTCGGTTCGGTTATTCATATTAATATTTCAAGAAACTATAAAAGTTTATCGAGTTTTTTACTCTATAAGATTTGTACAAATTATACTTAGGTTGAAAAAAAATTAATCATAGAAAAAACATATCATTGAAGAAGTGCAAGTTTCATGTAAATGTAATTTCAATATTTATAGAAATAATCGGTTTTTTTCTAAGAATGGTTTAAAATGCATAATAAGATAAAAATTTTATTAGACAATAAATTCCTTTTAAAAAATTTATTTCATGAAATAATAGAATTATATCTGTATATGTTATTTTCCTTTTTCATAGAATCGCAAATACAGATTAAAAATTGTTAATTTATTAGATAGGCTCACCTTATAGTTTCAAATTATTCATCGAGATATCTAAAATGTCAAACTTCCTTATTAAAAAAAAAGGAAGTTCAGTATTAACATTAGAATATAGTTCATATATATATATAATTAGATTTACCATAAAAATTTGTATATTACCCAAGAAAATGAATATTTTCAATGAAAATTTAAAGTTGATATTTGCATAACCCAAGCAAAAAATATTGTTTTCAGATCCTTCTTACTTAGTCTTATTTGTCATTAAATATCTTACCAACGGAATGAACTTATGACTTTCTTCTTTCCTATACACATGCGAATTTTGTGAATTATATTTAAAACTCTTATTCAAAAACTAATTGAACCCTTAGAGTGAAACTTAAATATCAAATCAAATCAAAATAAAAAAAATACTTATGAAACGTAACCCTATGCAGCTTTATTAAAATCAATTATGACAGAGAAAAATAGTAAAAAATAATATTGAGCTAAGACATATCAATCTATTGATATTAAATGTGATCTATTTCGTTTAATTGTTCTTCATCTAAGAATACGCTTCGAATTTATCCTTTTAGAATATAGCCAAAAAGCAAAAATATGTCGATATGATACCAATAAAACAAATAATATCCTTTTATGTTAGACTTATTTAAAATTTTTAAAACATGGAATACTAAAAATATATTAACTGAGAACATTTCCTGAAAATTAATTTTACCTAAAATGAAATCGTTTGCTAATTTTATCCTATTGTAGAACTATAAAGGAAGAAGGATATTTTGAGATAAAAGTGACTTACACAAACACACATGTATTTACGTAAGCGTTCAATATCAATGAAATGATGATATTTTATGTTTAAGTTTTTAAATTATTAGACCAAGAGATAGTTTAAAACAGTATTTAGATTCTGATCGGGAATTTTTTTCAATTCTTTGAAAGACTTTTTGCGTATAGTTCAAAAAAAGAAAAATAAATCAAGCACTTTAAAGCGATTTTCTTTCAGAACATCTCTCATCTGACTGTTATTTTATAAAATATTTCTTTTACAATCATTTATATTTTTTCTTGGGGTGGGGGAGAGGAGAGGCAGGAAGTTGAGCAAAAAATCCCTTTTATTGCTTTTTTTTGTCAAAAATAATTACTAAAAAAAACTCGTTTTTGTGACAGCTATGTATAAAGAAATTGTTATGTATTTCTCTCTCTATATAAGAATAATAAACAAGTAATTATATACTGGAAACTTATTTGTAACATCAATGGAAAATTGCAGGAAACTACATATTAGTAAATAAAAAAAGATTTTAGATGTATAGTTTCTATTTTGTCTTAGTCCTTTTACGTTAGATTTATCGCATAAAATCTTATATCCATACGAGTTTCTTAAAAAGCCCTGCTTTTAATTTTGAAAAAAAAATTACGCAAGTTTCAGTGTATCAAAACTTAATCTAAAGTATCTAAATTATCGTTATATATATATCAAAATTCTATACCATAAGATTAAATGCATTATACGGCAATATAATATAATGAAAATAAATCACTTCCGAAACTGTTGAACTGCAATTTATTTCAATCAAGAATTTGACGTTAAATTTTTCGCATTCTTATATAAAACATTACAAAAATAAAATTTAAAGTAAGTTTAAGAAGAAAAACTTAATGTCTTGGTGTTTTATGTTAGAAATAACTTCCAATCCAGGTCACACGGGAAGGGGGAAATAACATTCTAGAAAGGTATATCAAATAATTACGTTTGCTCATCACAGCATTTATAGCGTGTGTGTTTTCCCAAAAGACCTATTCCGAACAATAGTAAGTTACCAGGGAGCAACAGAACGCGATCAGTTTTGCTGATGCCGAAAATAAGGTGTTAATGAAATCGTTTATTTTCTTCTTTCTTGTTTTAATGCTTCTCTCCACTTCTTTCTTTCTTTTTTTCAAATATTAAAGAAAAGAGCACGTACAAAATTTAATTATTTTAACTTGCTTTATTTTGGAGCATTAATTGGTGGGAAAGGATAGCAAGAACTATAAGCATGTATTAAAGGAAACAATTAAGGCTTTTGAAGTTTTTGTTCGTGTTGTTTGACTTCTTATTTTTTTTTTGTATTTCATCACGCCTTAAAATTTATAAAAATAAATAAGCAATTCTATTGGCGTTATTAGAACAAAAAGCTATAACTTATATAAAATTTTACAGAAATAATTCTACACGTTTACTAGAAAGATTAAATGAGTTAGATAAAAGTTACAAATATAAGAATAGTTACTCTTTATTTTTTTTTAAATAATTTTTTTAAATTTTACAATACAAAGTCAGATTTAAATGTTTTATACCTTTTAAAATGAAGGTACATATAAAAGTTTAATAGAGATATTAAAAAAAAATATTTGTTTTGGAGAAAGCATGTGGCCGCGGTAGCCTAGTGATCAAGGTAACGGACTCGTGGCAGGCGTGTCATGAGTTCGAGCCTAGTACCACTGAAAACCCACTGTGTAGGGGAGCGATGCATGTTAAATCCGTCTAGAGCTTAAATGTCCTACCGTTGGTGTGGTAGTTAGGAGGGGGTGAAGTCAAGTAGCTCAGGTGTCACTTTCATCACTTGACCATAGTTCAAAATTACGAGGTCCGTCGCCAAAAGCCCTCGAGTAGCTGAACAGTGCGATGTTAATATTCACTCACTCAATCCCTTGTAGAAAGCATCCACTACACTTTTTAAATACAAAGAATTTTAGTTTTCATGCTTATTTTATTAACGTTTTTTTTAAAATAACTATCCCATTTGTTTCAAACAAATTTATTCAACAATTTTTGCTTATTTTCTAAAATCTCTTGAAGCAAATGTGCTTGTAATAATTATCATTCTTGATAATTGTCCCAAGCGTAATAAAATATACATTTTAATTTCCTTTATTTTTTTTAAAAAAAGATATCCTTTTTAACGAATTTGATGCATATATATATATATCTGAATTATTATTATCAAACTAAATGCATTCCATAAAAAAGTAATTTAACAACATAAAAAAGTAGATCATCAATAATAAATACTTTTTAAACAGTTTATATTCATGTTATTGCGTGAAATTTAAATTAAAAAAGAATGAAGCAATTTCAGTTGTTGAATTCGACGTATTTGGTACTTATGCCTCTCTTATTTTCTCTTACAATATTTGATTTGAAATGAAATATGGAACTCGGGGCGCTTACTTTGAAGCCATTCGGAAATCGATCAGACTTAAATTTCGATAAACAACGGAAAAAACAGCTAAAAAAATATATTGTACATTGATATATATAAGAATTTTTATACATAAAGTTTAAACTATGGCATTTTGGACTTGCATTTTTAAAAATAAAATATCGAACGCAATCATATGAACGTTTCATTCAATAAAACAGTAAAAAAAAAATTAAATAACACAGTTTTAAAAGTTAACCAGTATTTTCGAACTTTAAATTAAAGGTATAATGGGTTCCTTAAAAACCCTTTTAAGATATTAATAATCAAGGACATGGAAGTGTTATTCGATTCGAAAAAGTAAAAAAACACAGATTTTTTTTTCATATAAAAATATATATAAATTATTTTTAGATTAAACTAGAACAAAATGAATGTTCAGTTACAGAAATATTAACTTTTTATTGCAGTTTCCTTTTTTTCAGGTCATTGAATCTTAAAAAGAAAGGGGAAGAGGGGGATATGTGAAATGGAGTAGATGCTGATGGACTCCAAAAATATTTTTAGAAATTAATAATAGCCAATACAAATCTGAATATTTTAATGAATTCCCTACATTCCATTCCTTTTTTTTTTTTCTCTTTCTTCTTTAAAAGAAATTATTTGAATATCTTAAATCACAGACACTAAAGTCTGACATGTACTATATTCTATATTAATATTGTTAGGTTTATATCTCATAGATGTAGAATAAAAATAAATTAATTAGGAGAAAATTCTTGTGTGTGAGTTAGATATATACATCTATATTATTATGAACTAAAAAAAATCATATTTTCAATAACTGTTAATGAAGTAAAGCAAAAAATAAAATAAAATAAAACACACTTCATTTTTTAATAAATCGACATTTTCTACTTATCCTATTTCATATTTAAAATCATTACATTTGTAAGATCAAAGATTTGAGCTACTTTTTAGTATATCAGGTTTTTAAAAGACATTTAGTTCAATCTTGAGCAGAAACATGAAATTTCTAAATCACAATATATATATATATATTTGTACATAAATAATTGCGGCAAATTTTTTAAAAAGCACTTCTGTAATCATCAGATTTAATCTTAATTTTATATATGTTATTCAAATGTATAAAAAACGCGTTCTTCTTTCCTTTTCCTTTAGAATAAATTTACTAAATAATATCCATATTTCACACAACATTTGATATAAAATTTTGTAAAGAAAAATAAAAAAAATTGGTAGAATGTCATAACTTGCTTTAAAAATAATCTTTTAATTCATAAAATCCAGTGTTGATCTCAAATTTGGCATGGCATAAATAATATCCATAATTATTAAATCGACTACATTTTCTTGCAATTAATAAAGTTTAAAAAAGCAATGAAATTTCTTGTAATTAACAACACTTCAAAAAACGTAGAGGACATGACATTGTGCAACTCAATGACTTTGAAAGTAAAAGATGTACACATAAGTGTATCAGCGAAATTATTATTATGCAACTAAATAGATATACATTATATTTATGGCTAATATAAAAATAAAATAAATCCACTTACATCTATATTTTCATAGAAACCTTTCATGCTTCAGTTTGATATACAAGTAGCAAAAAAGCAATGCATTACACTTTTAAGCGTCTGGATACTTTCTGAATACCGAGAAAACTAATTATAAATCTGTTTACTAACAACATTTCCCCCTCTCATCTCCTCCCCCATTAAATCTAAAAAAGAAAGACATCAAGATTGGTCCAGAATACCTTTGTCCGAATTCTTAACTGCTACCGTTTAGAGAGCCTGCTGGGCCTAAGCTTCTACTAGGTTGCCCAATTGGTCTAGGTATGACAACACTATTGTGACGTCAGTGTGCCGTAAATTTTAGGAGCCTATCTCGGCCTGGATATCAATAAAGGCTCACACACTTTAGCTAGTTTGTTAACTTTTCATCTTTTAGTTGAAAAACCTAGGTAAGTGCTTCTGTAATATTTTATTTTATATAAAACAAACCTTATTTAGTTATTTGAGATTTACAGAGACAAAGAAATTTTATTGCATGGATGATAAGGATTTAATTATAAAAGAATATTTAAATCAAATGTAATATTTATTTTTTATTATTAATTTATACTTTAGGTAAGATGTTATATTAAATGTTTAAAAAAAATTCTGTGATTTTTGAATGGAATGTTTCTTGAATTATCAAATGAGAAATAATTTCTAGTCAATTAAATTTTTATACAATAAATCATAGCATTTTAGCATTTAATAATGATAAAATTTACTTTATCAATCGTTTTAAAGTTAACCGTTGCTTAGTAAAACCTAGGAGCTTGTAAAAATAAGAAACAGCAATATACAGTTTTTTACTGGGCTTTCCTTTTCGAACTTCAAAACTTGTATACTATTCCCCTTCCTCTTTGTTTGTCGGACTTATGAGTGTTAATGTGAACAGCAATAAAATTAGATGAAACTTCTGAAATCGATCATGTTCAATAACATTGAAAATTAAAATTATAATCAATGTAAATTTTCTAGGGAGTTCCTGAAGCTGAAATCATGCATTTAAAAGCATGATATAACCTTTTATCTCTAACTAATTCATTTAACGTATTAAAAGATAAGTTAAAGCAAAGGAATTAAAACGTTACTTCAATCAAGCTTTTTCTCGATGTCATTAAGATAAATATTGTTAATATTATTAAATTCAAACTTTTATATAAAAGATTCAAATTAACGAACGGGAACCTCTTTTTAGCATCAATCAACGCAAAGTACTGCGTGACTAATTCTCTGAGTTGCACAGTTTTATGACGTGGAACGTTTAAAAATATATCAACGATGAATGCAATTTTCCTGTAAGGTTATTACACAGTAATATTTCCTATTTGTTAATCATTAATCAGATAAGCACAGACGCAAGTAAAAAGTTCCTAGCATTCTCTTCTGAGCTATGACATGCACTTTTCCTGCATAACTGATATTTCTTATCTTTACGATGACAGGTTTCTTTGCTAGAAAAACTCTATTAATCTCTTCATCAAATGAATGGAAATTTTTGAGTTTATATCTACATAACGATTTAAATAGATTCTTAAAAAATGCGGGATTTTGACGTTGTATAAATTTTGAATATAGATTTGAATTCAGCAAAGTACAGAGAAAAGCTCACAGAAAGAATATTGTCCGACAGATTCATTTATGAGCCCAGAAGGTAAGCCGATTTCACATCTGTACTTCCTTGAATTTTAATATTCAATTAAGCTAAGATTAAAATGAAAGTTAAGCAAATTTACATGAGAGCTAAGCTAAGTGAACGGGATTAAATAAAAAAGGGAATTAATTTAGCAATGGAGCGTTTATTTTTGAATCGAAAACGCTTCTTAATTTACATTCTTTATTTATAAATAAATGTATGCGTAAAAGGATTATTTATTTGAAGCAAATAGTTTGTTTATTTCTCTGTTAGTTAAATACATTGTTAATAAAATACCACCTGACGACTCTTTTCTTCTTTCATTATTTATTTTGCTTCCATCCTCTATCATTTTAACTAAAATAAACGAAAGCGTTTGAAGATTATCAAAATTTAATTTTTATATTTTGGAATTACATAGTTTTATATTATGAATTGAACATATCATATAAGTAAATTGAATAATTGTATAAGTCTGCATAAAACTGCTATTTTAAAGCTAGCACAGAATGAGCATTTTGAACTAACATAAAATTGCGTATTTTAAGTTAACATAAAAGAGTCTGCATTTTTAACCTAGTATAAAAATATGTGAATAAACCTCTACATATATCCGTTGTTTCTTTGTTTTAAAATTGTAAGGTATATTTTTATTACTTTTTGGATTACTTTTTCTTTAAATTTCTGTATTCACATAATAAAATCCTAATTTATAATGTATTGATGATAATAATAGTTAAAGTATATTACTTCAGATATTTTCAACTCTTATAAATTTTATATCTCCTTTTAATTATTAGATTGTTGTTTCAATTGATCTCATTAAAGTATAATATGTTATTTAACTAACTTATGATTTAAGTTATTGTTTACGCAAGGTAAACTGAGAATTTTTCAAGAGTAAATATCTAGTTATCTTATATAAAACTATTTCTCAGATATATGAAAAAAATAAATAATGTCATAAATATTAAGTTAGTGGATATATTCAATGGAAAGGTATTTTTTTATATGAAAATTTATCATATTCGTTAAATAATAAAATTAAAATTAATTTTTGTTTGTATTAGTTTTTTAAGACACGTGCCGATTTTGCAATCGATTTTTTGTAAAGTTGTGATTTTAGCAATTTGGTATTGAAAGAGATTATAATGGAATTCATTCGTATGTTTCCTTGAATGTTGAAAGTTGCTATAATTATGCCACAATAGTAAAAATTACATTCAAAATAGGAAAATTTTTAAAAAAATACCGTAGTGTAATGTATAAAACCCTTTAAAAAATTGGTATCAACAAAAAATCAATTAGTATTCTCGAAATAAACAATTAAATAAATAAAATAAAACAAATTGTAATTCTTCATTTAAAGCTTTGTCGTTGCTTTTTTTTTTTTTTTTTTTTTTTTTTTTTTTTTGCTGAAACTAAGATTAATTTTTAATATAACTACGATATCATAAAAAACCAAATTTATTATTTCCAATTTCTATGGCGTTTCATTTTCCTATGTTTCCTGATAGACTTCCCTGATTACTAAATTAAAAAAAAAAATCCTTGAAACTTTCAAAGTATTTATGAGCAGGATATTTCTATTTTTCATAGGTTTTTTTTTAATTTTTCAATTCTTCATATTTTATCTATCCCGATTATTTTATTATTCAAACTCCGATTCCACAGCATTAAAAATATCATAGTTATCAATGAGGATGAATCGATGAGAAATCACAAAAGTATGTTGTGTCATTCTAAACATATTTCATCCTTCACTTTAAAGCAAAATTTACTAGGATATTAGGGTATTTTATGATTTATTGACGAAGAAATTTAAAAGTTGGTAAATATTTTGCTATATCATCTCGAAGTCTTTTGATTATATAAAACGTGTACACTCAGCTCTTAAAAATAGCAATCAAATTCGTTACTGCCCTTTTTAATCTATACAAATAAATAAAATTGAAGTGTCTGTTTGTAATTTCAAATTAGCAGCTTTTTACTTAATGTACTAAAAGTATATACGGTACTCATAACAAAAAACCAATTTTTAAAATTTTTGTCTGTCTGTTTTGTTCCGGCTAATCTCGGAAACGGCTGGTGCGATTTTAAAAATTCTTTCACTAATGGAAAGCTACATTAACGGGTAGTAACATAGGCTATATTTTATTCCCGTATTCTTACGGTAACGGAAACTATACGGGTGAACGTGAAACTGAATGCCAAGATGAACGCCAAATTGAACGCCAAGCTGAGCTAATGAAGTCGTTGTTTTGGTTACTGGCGACCGATGCTCTTCATGAGATATAACAGTGTTACGCGCACATGATAATACGCTGACACGTGCCATAATTTTTTTTATGATAGTTATCTTACTGTTCAGTTAAGTAGAGCATCGGCTGTTTCGGATGCTCTTTTAAAAATAATAAATCAAGGCTTCATAAGTAAAAAGCAATGCAAGAAACAAAAAATTGATAAGTTTTACGGTTAGTTTTAATCCTTTCTTTTTTTTATGTACATTTTTAGTCACATTTAAACAATAGTTATTATAATCCCAATCTATATCTATACAAATAAATAAAATTGAAGTGTCTGTTTGTAATTTCAAATTAGCAGCTTTTTACTTAATGCACTAAAAGTATATACGGTACTCATAACAAAAAACCAATTTTTAAAATTTTTGTCTGTCTGTCAGAATATAAACAGATATATTTATAAAACATCATGAAATACTCAGCGAAGTGGGAGGGTAACGGCTAGTTTCAGAATAAAAATGAAAGCGCAGTGATTTCTTTGAATGAAAAGTTACTTTTAGTTGTTTTTGTTTAAATTACTTAATAAGCCTAAGATGTTTCCTTACTCCTGCATTTTGCCGCAATAATGCGAAATTTAAATCCCGTTGCTTTACAAGGATAATATTTTGAATGGAAATGGTGAAGCCTTATTCAATATAGTAATATATAAACCTGCGTATAATTATTTTTCTTCATTGAATGCTGGTCCTTGAAAAATTCGAGTCCTTTATTTCCGTGTTGACCGAAGGACGTGATGGTGTTGAATTTATCTAAGTATGACGAATTCGTAGTATTGAGTTCGGGAACGATAGTAAGCTTGGGATTGTTGATCATAGTACCATCTGTTGGAAAACAGCTGCTTTTATAACTTTCTAGAAAAGTTTGCGAAAGAAGAGATGGTACCTTTGGATTGTTGTCTCATTAAAGACGGCTGACTAAAGACACCTAGAATCAGAAAGGCGCTGGAGGATTTTAACGAAACTATGTTTTACTTCTTGAGACAAATTTATCGCTGAAGAATGTTATTTATTTACATTTTATTCTCTGCTGTGGTAGAATTCATAAGAAGTTTATAGTACCTTTGCACAAAGTCTTACAATTAATTTACTCTCAAGGAATACAGGCTTATTTTTTATAATCAACTGAATATATAAATTGTACTTTTTGATTTTTTTCCTCTTATTTTTGCGATTATTTTCTTAGCTAAGAATTATAGCTGTAGTACAACTTTAGTTAAGTTCATTGTGAACAACAAAATCCCTTTCATGGTTGTAATTCATCATGATAATTTTATTTAATTTTACTGCTTATTGATACGAAAGCTAATTAAATTAAAAGTTTTCTTGCATATTTCATGGGAATTAAATAGCGTATACTTTTTTTTAACTTTTCTATTACATTTTCTTAGCTATTCATACAAATCTCATACATTTGTAATGAATGAATGATTAACAAATTCCTTTTTTAAAATCTCTTTGAAAAGCCCGCTTTAAAAACGCATTTATTTATATTAAACAACTTAATCATCTTTTTAAATCATTCGATATGCATTTATTTGGTCATTTAAAGATAATAACTTTAATAGTATTAATTTAAACTAATTTAAAACATATCAAAAAGCTTTTAGTGATATAGCATCGGTGTGTAATTATTCAAAAAAAATAAATAACCATTACAATATTATGCTTAGTTAATTCCAAACATATTCTTAGCTTATAGCCGTAATTTAAGCATTATTTCAGTCAAAATACTCGTGCAATTTTAAAAACTTGTGTTGAAAGGAGAATGTAGTACATAATCGTTCTGCATAATTTCTTCTTTTACACACTTAAAATTTTCTTATCTTTACAAATTCAGTTTATGCGTACTAAAAAGACTAAAAATTTCTACCTAGGAATTACATCAAACGTCTTTATGCATAATTCAATGTGTTTTTCTTTAAGAAATCTTCTACTGATAATTGAAAAAAAAGAGAGGCTTAAGATGTGTTAAGTGAATCTTAATTTAAAGAAATTCACGTATATATTTTCAAAAGTTAAATGCTATTTATTTAGTATTAATTTAATTTTCATGCATTTGATATATGTATTAATATTAATTTGATAAATAAATTTTTAAACTCCATTGTAAACTTTATCAATTACTATGGCTAGTAATATTATTTCTTGCTGTTTATTTGTTAAGAAAATACAGAATCAATTTTTATTTATATTTTTTTGAATCAAATGAGTCAATTACAAATTTAAATCACAGTTAATATATATTAAATCACTTTTGTTCCTAGTTAGGAATTATATAACAAATCTAAGTTCTAATTTGCTTATAATCGTAAAAACTTTCCTATTTTTAATCAACGAAAATGAAAGACTTTATACGAGTTCTAGAAATTTCTCTGCCTTATGTCGAAAGAGAAAATACATCAATGTTCAATGATGTATTTTAGGCTATATTTAAAAAGCGTAATTTAATTTATTAGAAACATTTAACATAGAAACTAAATGTTATTTACAGCACAACCTTTGAAAGTATTAAAATATACGGAATAGTGAAATAATCGTATTTATTAGACTTTCATTAAATTTCAAACGTAATAAACTACTGAGAGATAAGATGAACAATAAAATCCTCCAAAGTGTTCTGCAGGAGGGAGTGATAAAAATTTTCTTCTAATAAAATTTCTAAGTACTTTTTTGAAATTCATAACGTTAAAATTTTTATTTTTCTGACCTTTTTCCAAAATTTTTATAAATTTTATGCAACATTTATAATGTATTGCTTTAATGTATCAAGTAATAATGCTATTTATTACAAGCATATTGAACAGAAAAGTAATTAATTATGTGTGTGTGTGTGTGTTTCAGAAAAAGAATGAAATTCTTAAATTTTTTTTCTGGCAATACTTTTTGCGACATTCACACTAGAAACTCTCATGAGGAAAATCTATATGAAAAATCTATGCTTTGAAACTAGCTGCAAATTAGCAATTTGTAAAATCAATGTATAGTTTCGGAATTATTAAACATTTTGTGGAAGATAAATAGTTTCAAACAGAAAAGGTTTTGAAAGTAAATAACCCCTCAATTTATTTTTAGGCAGCAAATACGATTATTTTAATAAAATCAATCGGATTACTTATTATTATACATAATTTACATTTATCAATAGCTTAAAAACTGAAAATTTGATTTAAAAGTCCCATTAATGGATATTTTTATTTCAATTCTAAATATAGGGGGATGAATTTAAAAACTATTGCATTTACATAAATTTGAACTCTTATTATTTAACTTATAATTGTAAAGATTATATTTACTTGCAAATACTTATTATTGAGTAATTTATGCGTAGTTTTGAATTTTATTTGTACATTTCTCCTTTTAAAACACGGTACTTGAATAGAGAATTTATAATTTTGATCTTAAGAAGAAACTTACACCTCGAACATTTTTTCCCCTGCTATATTAAATTTTTATTGAAATTTAAATAAAAATAAATTCACTTCCTCCTAATAAATTCACAGTCATATGAAGTAAATAAATTGTTACATTAAATAGTTTTACTTGTTATTACTCGGAATAAATGTACAAAATATTTAGTTAATTATTTAAAGCTTTTCGAAAAATACTTTTCTTTGCATTCCTTACTTAATTTATGTCATTTTGTGCATGAAATCATTGTATTACTATTAATTTTTTGCTTTAATTTCCCCCTCCCCACCCCCAAGTATTTTATATTAAAAAAATAATGTTTTGTGATTAACTTTCATAAGTAGTTTTATAAATTCGAAAACAAAATTTTACATTTCAATTTTCCGTATTATATTTTTACTCTTCCTTAGAACAGTTAAAGATAATTTTGAGATATATATAAATACTTAATTATTATATCATAATGTATTCTAAAATAACTTCAGGCATATGGAAGTATATTTTGACTGCATTCAACTTGGCTTAAGAGTTCAGTTGAATTACTTATAAAGATACAAATAAGCAGTAGCAGTTTTAGTTCATGGCACTTATACTTCGATATTTCTCTTTATTTCCTTATAATATTGCTAATATCCTTTGAATTAGAAAAAAATAAGTGTAGGTTATAACATATTTCTAATTTATTATCCAGTTGTTTTTTATCTAAAGGATATTTTAAATAAAATTAAAATGAAATGAAATGTTTTTAATATTTAAAAGACTTTTTTAAAAATAAGTAGCTACGTATTCTTTTGCAAAATCAAGAATTTTATATATTTAATATACGCATATATGTGTATGTATATAAATAAATATACACCCCATACACATTCTCACTATCATATGAATGCACTAAATTTAAATATATGTTACTTATATATTAATTTTGCTGATTTGGTGAATGAAATCTTCAGGCAATTATTTGAGTTTCAAAAAAGCACAGAAATCTTAAGAAGTACTTTAAAAAAAACTTTAAGGAAATATTCGCAAAAATTAGTTTTTAATTTCAGTAAATATAACTCCTGTTTATCAATGAATTCACAGAATAAGTATTTGCTATATTTTCCCTTTATTTGTACTCTCCTGGGCTGATTCTTAAGAATGAAAACATATTATCAATCACTGGGGTAGATAGTTCTGAGTGGGCCCTTCCAAAAATTCCTTCGGTGCCTTTTTTAGATAGGAGAGCCCTGTTAAGATACACAAATTGGGGCCCTTGTAGCTTGGGGGCCCCGTATCATTGATACGGTGGTATAGCTACGCCCCTGTGTTATCAATTTTTACAGGCATGAAATAATAAAAATTGTCTGCTGATAAAAAAAAAGTTACTCTTTTTAATATTATTGTTCCTATATAATTTACTCGACTATTGCTATGGTTTATCAAATAGTATTAAAGAATATAAATAAGGAAAATTTCATAAATGCTAATTATAAAAATTGAAAAAATTGTCTCAAAAAATTTTCTTTGGCAGTATTTATATTTAGTTAAGCATACGAAGATGACTAATTAAGTATGTAAAATATGTGTGATGAACTAATAATTGAATAAGTGACAACATTGATACAAATTTTGATGTTTTATACCTTTTAAATAAGTAGCTTAAAATTATTTAATTTTCGTAACCAATAACCATTTTATAAGTTACTAAAGCATTGAAATACTGAAAAAATTATCCTCTATTATTAAAAAAAACTTAAATTAAACAAAATATTAAAAAGAATGAAAAAGCGCAGTACAAACTATCAAATATATACTGAAAAGACCAATTTTTACAATGTTGATTCTTATTAAATAGAAAAACTTAAAATCATTTGTAAAGGAAAAAGTCATTGAATAGTGTACCAATAAATGCAAGATAAGCTTCTCACATTAACTTAACACACCTCTCACATTACCAAAAAGTTTCTTCATTACATTGGATAGTTATGTCTCGAGTTTTGCAGTTTTTCTCAAAGCTTGTTTTTCCTTCTTTGTTTAAGCAGAATAGAGATGACTCTAGATGTAAGGTTTTCTTCGATTCCAAAGTTGCGGTTTTTTCTTCTTTAATGAATGAAAGGGAGTTTCCTCTAAAAAATAATAAAAATTTCAGTCATATTGATTGTTTCTAACAATGAGGAAAAAAATTTAACAAAGATATATTTCATAATAATTCTCTCAAAAAATAGTTTTAAGAATGCATTCTGAAATTAAATGAAAATTTCAACTAATACAGCTTTCACATGAGAATTTAATAACACAAGTATACACTATTAAAAGAAAATTAAAAATAATAAAACCCAGTGTGTAAATTCTATATAGGCAACAATTTTTTGCATTACTTTTAATAAGTGTATGCATATAATTTTATTGTATGATTGTGTGAATAAATATGGACTTAAAATTCCTAACGTTTTATATTTATTTTTCCTAAACTTTTGACAAAAAAGATATAATTATGAACACGCAATTACATAAATATTTTATTATCATTTATCCAATAAGTCAAGATTAAAAAAAATAGCACAGTGTAAAATTATTTTAATATCTAAATAAACGAAAATGTTTAATTAACTATGTACACAATTTCTAAGTCAGCATCAACAGTCCTTTCTTCTTTTAAAAAAAAGTATTTATTTTGGAGGTCCTAAAAATATTTTATCTAAAAAATATAAGTTTACATAAAACGTGGCAAAATGTTAAAAGTTGCATTAAATTCAAATAAACAGCTTATAAAACTCTCCTGCAAATTTACTACATTGTGTTTTACTTATTATCCATGAATCATTTCATGAAGTTTATTACCTGTAATTTTATTTAATAAACATATACATTTAATTTATGATATATAAAAAGTAATAAACCACTTTAAGCGTGTAAGGAAAGTAATTACTATATAATAAAACATTTATCGCTATCTATTCTAAGCAACTTTTTAGTCCATCAAAATTTGATGTCGATGTAAAAATACATTTTTTATTGATAAATAAATGTCATATTAAGTCATCACCCAACTGTACATATCAAAAGTCAAATGAAATTTAATCTCTATTTGGAGGAACTTTATGAGATTTCAGCTACAATGAAATATAATGCATGATTATTATGCGTGTTATTGTAGAATTTCTTGAAATAAAGCAAGTAATTTAAAAGTAGCCATTACACAACTAACCATCGATATTTTATCACTCACATAAAGTCACGTAACGTTTATTCATAAGAAAATGTTCCAACCATTGCTGAAGTGTCACTGAAGTGGTCTTTGTAATTTACGGTCTCCCATTAAGTGACAGCATTTATGGCTTGTATTTCTTGGTGGACCTGCAAACATCTAAAATGGCGTTAGAATTTCATTACAAGACCCTTTTCTGTCATGGATCCTAGTAATCGCTGTCTTTAGAACCCAATCAAATGATAGTTTTGTCAGACTCCGTTCCTTCACTGGACTCATTTACTGGACACCTATACAGGATTCTGAAACCGTTATGCTGTCCTTTTATAGGCTGAATAAGCCGTTTACGCATGCTAGTCAGGGCCATTAAGTCCAGCAACAGTTCTCTGGAAATCTATTTGAAGCGACGCTTTGGCTGGGTATTACAATGTCGTAACTTCTAATTTCGTATTAACTTGCAATCAATTATGTTTAGATAAGATTCGATGTTTCTGTAAATAGGTAACTACTCAAGAAATTCTAGATTTCTTGTATTGTTACGAGATTATGAATATAAACGTAATACTTCATTGTATATATATATATATATATATATATGTTTGAATACCTACATAGGTGCCCCATTTCCCATTTTACAATAAAATCGTTGGCATTGAGAATGATATACGTATGTGTTTGCGTACTTGTATGTTTAGTCAATATAGGAATCAGATTTTGTTTTTATTTCAAGGATTTCATTAATCGGAAGATATATATACCACTCTTCATTAAATTTATTTGACTTTATTTAACAATAAATGTTTTTCAAAAAAGAACTATTGTTTAAATAGATACATAGAAATGTTGTAAAAAAGATGTATGGAACATGTCTTGTATCAACTAAGTGATTAAGTATCATTTTACAAGAGGCGACGATACGCGTAAAAAAATCTCCAAACTAAATCAACTCTTCCAGTGATTTTTGAGGGTATCACTTCATTCTTATTGATTTCAAGATATTCGTAAAACTTGACTTTATATACTAATATGTGATTTCTGATTAATATTCCTAAAAAAATATTATTTTACATCTACTGAGATTACATCCTTACGTTATCATATACACTGCCAATTTAAGGTATCCGACAAGTTGCGACAACTTTTATTTTTTAAATAGAGATATGTTGATTTTTTTATTGTTTTTAGATTTGTTTGGTACATTTTAAGAAAAATATGCTAAAATTAAGATGAGAAAAAAATTATTATTACTATAAATGGGTAAAAATTGACAAAAAATAACATAAACGTGGCCCATTCTATACCAAAAGTTTATGAACAAATTTTCAATTTTTCAATTCTGATGTGTTGCATTTTTAAAAGGACCTTCAGGATAAGAGATATTTTAATTTTTACAAAAGCTAGAGCCCTTTATCTGAGTTATTACATGAAATATCTTAAAATAACAGTGATTATATTAACGTAAAGGACTGCAAATTTTGTGATGAAACAGTGATTGATAAATTTGAAGGTTAAAACACTTCTACTATTATACAGAACATACACAAAAAATTTCAGTTAATTATTTTAAAAACTTTCAGAGCAGTCGCGCTGGCTCCGTTTGAGCATTTTCAAAACAACACATTTCGAGTAAAACGCATTTTAAGGTATGGCATCTTGGTTAAAGTAATGGCATTTGCCTTTACTAAAACACTTGCAGTTTTTGTTCTAGTAAACAGAAAATAACAAACTTGGTATTTTTATAAGGCTAATAAGATGGTCTATAAATTAAAATCATAAAAAAATTGTCAATTTTTGTCAAAATTCTCAACTTTAGGGTTGTCGGATACCTTAAACCTTGTATTTTTTTAAGAATTCAAATTCGCTAAAGTATGATTTCATATTAGAAAACAACCTTTGTGCAATTCTATATGTTGTAAAAAATTTATGTGAATTTTAGCATATAAATTGTTTGGGCACATTCTAATAAGCGAATTCTATTATATTATTTATGACGATTATCTTGCCTAATGTAAATAAAAAAAGCTCTTAAAAATTTCTTTTAAAGTATTTTATGCTAAAATAAAGTCATTGTTAAGCTCTGATTATAATTAAACGCGTTTTTTTACCCTCAAATATATTGTCAATCAGCTAACTCATTACTAGTTTAAGGTCC
This sequence comes from Trichonephila clavata, assembly GCA_019973975.1. NCBI lineage: Eukaryota > Metazoa > Arthropoda > Arachnida > Araneae > Nephilidae > Trichonephila > Trichonephila clavata. Next base: position 413,136 of record BMAO01016681.1, read on the forward strand.
TTGGGCAGGAGTATTTTTTTTAAAAATTTATTTCCTAAATAGACAAAATGTTTCTAGATTGGAAATATTTTTAAGAAGCAGTTTAATTTAATTATTCATGCTATGTTTATCTAGGAGATGTGTAGTATGCAAACTTAACATTCAAAATAATTTAATTTTGATTTGTAGACTAAGATGTACTGATTAAACTGCAATTTTGTGGTTGATCATTTAAGTAATTATAAGTAATACCGGAATCAAAAAGGATAAAAACACACAAAAAAAGTTTATTGATGAGCCCTATTCATAAATAATACACTTCGTCACTTATATGCTCGTCAATGATCACTATTTTTTTAATTGTATATTTTTCTGAATACTTTAACAAGCATCCAAAATCAAAATAGAAATACCCTTATAATAGTGACATCAGAATTAATCTCAAAGCTTATATTCTAATTTTTCTAAGGATGAGTTATAATTCTTCATTTTAGGAATTTGCACGGATTTAGCAATTAGTATCGTAAACTTTAGATAAAAAAAGGCCAAGAATTTTGCTCCCTGTTGTGTATATTTAATTCTATAGTCAAAGAGTCATTCAATTCAATTCAAAGAGTCGTTTTTCAAATTAAAAGTCATTTCTTTAGACACAGATTTATGCCGTTTTACTGTGGGTATTCCTGACGAAACTTTTTTAAGTATAAATTATTATCCCCTACTTTCAGTTTTGCAATATGCATATCAAAATTTTCAAATAGGAATTTTGCTCGTCTCAAATTATTGACTAAGAGCTTTGAGATTAAATTTCGAATGTGATTATCGTGCTCAAATTACTTTATTAAAGAAACCCGACTTTCACATATATTGTAATAAGCTTATGTCATTATATGACATTTTAATGATTAGGTATTATTAGATGCAACCTTGGCATTTTTTCCTAGAATCCTCTTTCAAATGTTATCCTTTAGAAATCACTTTATTTTTCTTCTGTACTTCCAAAAACGTTATGATTATATAATTTTTAAAATAGTTTACTTCCGAAGAGGCGCAATTTCTATACATGCAATATCATCTTTCATTTCAAATCTTTCGTCGATAAGCGGAAATCTCTCTGTTTTTCTAGTTATTTCGAGTATTAGGCCGCTCATTAAATTTCACTTTGAAAAAAAAAAAATGTAGCTGAAATTTTCTTACAAAAAAAAGCTTACTTAGTAAAAATTTGTGTTTTGAGTGTTTATCAGACTGTTTCTTAAAGTGCCGTATGCTTTAACAGTGGCTTCAGAGCCGATGGATCATTTCATACACTTTTAAATTACCTTTCTGTACAAGACCTTTGTACCTTTTTGTATTGTAGATATGGTACTGCTTTTATTTTTGTGATGCTCATAGAGTAATCCCAACAAAAGTTATTTTTGATAGCTGTTAAAAATATACGTAATTCTCCAAAAATATACGCAGAATTCAAAACTTAAAAATATAAATTTTTGGTTAATCTTATGTTTAAATCTGTCAAGTTACTGTACATATTTAAAAAGAAGATCTTAAAACTTATATTAGAACTGAAAGGAGTAAATATTTTGTTTTGACAAAGAAGCAGATTTATTAGTATATACAATAAAATGCTTTTCAATTTGAATACCAACAGATGAGTGAAAAATTTCCGAATTAATTTTAAAAACAACAAAACACTTGGGAGATACAAATAAGTTTTTACTTGTTTATTAAAATTAAGAATATACTACAATGTATGAAGATATTTTGCAAAAGTTTGGCATTGGTACGAATCCTGAATGCAAATTTGATCAATACTGAAAATTATATACTTGCTCAGAACTAAATACGCCATGCGTGATTCATTGATAGTAAAAATAAACCAAAATGTTGTATGAGAGACAACATAGTTCACATCATCTGAGGAACTTCAGTACAGTAAAAGAAACGTTACAAACATTGTAAAATAAACTAAATATATATCAGTACACGGAGTCTTTGAAAAGAGTGGGAACAAGTAGAACAAGGAGATATTTTAGCCAACTGTTCAATCAAACATTAGTGTTTTATTTGCACACATTTCCTCGACACATGGAGGTCGAGCAAATTGCACTTATACACTTTTTTCTTCCTCCTGGCTATTTTTTTCTTCTTCTACAATTCTCATTCCAATACTCACAAGCGTGATGCGTTTTTTCCATCATTAAATTCGAAATTTATAGTCATCTTTGCACATCATTTTACAAATATAATTTAAGTCACGGATAAAACCAGAAAAAAATGCATATACACACTACATCTAATTATAATTCAATTTAATTAGATTTAGTAGGAATTGGCAGCAAAAAATCCTATTATTTCAGCGGAAAAATACCTATTTGAATAAGTCCTTTATTTACATTGTAGTCAGTCGTTTAGCATAATTTTTACTAATTGCTTCCATTTTTAGAGGAAACCTGCTTATATATATTTATTTAGTTCATGTCGTGTTTAATTCAATTGTATGGAGCATTTAACGAATAAATAAAAAATACGATTATAAATAACTCGTTAAAAATTAATAATATTAGTATCCTGCTTGAGATTTTAAAAGCGAAAATTGTTCAGTTAATAAGGATAATCCCAGAGCTTAACACAAAGTTTTTTTTCCAGTGTCAGATATTACTAATTATTTTAAGATGTAGTTTTTTAATATGAAAACCAATCTTAGTACTATTAATAATACAAAATGAATTGGCTGATCTTAGAGTTTATATCTATGTATATTCTGCAGGAACGTAGCTACCACCGTATCAATGATACGAGGCCCATAAGCTACATGGACCCTAACATGCGTATCATTTTCTCATTTCCAAATAAGCTTTATTAATGCGATTATTTTTATTTATTTTCCAAAAGAGGGGCCCCAAGGAATTTTGATATAGGGTCCACTAGGTACTACCTTGCCAGTAATTTTCACGTATAAATATATACAAATACTATTGGCATTTCCCTTTATGCTGAAAACGTTACTTATAATTTCAATTAAAAACAAAGCACCCAGTTAAGCTTCCCCAAAATTTCTTCCGGTATGTTAATTAATACTAAGTAGAATCTTTTTCTGAAATTTTTTTATTTTAATTGTAGCATCTTCTTGCAATTCAGTTCTTAAAATCGAGGTGCAATTGGGAAAAACGCGGTACTTTAAAATACTTAAATTCCCCTAAGAAAAAGATGGAATACTTATTTTTTTACGGACAACTATGTAAGTCTTTTAAGGGTCTAAAAAATATCCCACCTTTCCTTTTTTTGTTGTTGCAGAATCCGATTGGCAGTGACCCTTGTTACACGAATCAACTAGTCCGTAAAGAAATTCCTTCGATAGTCAGCTGTATATCAAAGACTAATGAGCATCAATCCCCGCCTTCTATTTTTTGTCCAATTTTTTTATCCTGATGACGCCTTTTTACTAGTCTAGGAGGTCTTTTTTTTGTGTGTGTGTGTTCATACGAATGTTGCAACTCTTGTGAGTGGGCTTTCATTTTCAGTTTGTTTTCTCGTTTCGTAATCACGCACCTGACAATCAGTTTAAGTTAAAGAAAATTAGGCGCGATTTTTGTTGTTGTAAGAACGTCGAAATATTTTAATTAATACTTTAAAAACTAAATTTTTTTATCTGTAATTTAGCTTAGTAACTAGTAAACAGCTGTAGCACAAAATTTATTTGTTATTGTTTTATAGTAAATGATGCATAATCGTTACTGTAATGTTAAAGTTATCACATGGAACCCATACAGCGTTATAATATTAATCCAATACTAACGGTAAATACGTGATTGATAAAATTGTTATATATCTTCATTTGGTGTTAAGCTAGAGCCAACAATTGGTATTTCATCTTAATTTTGTTTTTAAGTATAACTTTTAAGGCAGAAAAATTATGTAAAAATTTTGGAACCAAGTTTTAATCCTCGTCGTAGAATTTTCATGTCGTCTTCTCAGTCCGTTAATCATGGATTCATTAGATGGATTGTCTTTTACACAATATCATCTAAGTTTTATTTACATTTTAGTCTTGTCATCTGTTAATCATATACTGATTCTGCCTTCAAGGATACTGGAATGCTCTAGTTAATGCTAATAAGCCTAATAATTATCCTTCTTCATATCCTCAAAGATTATTGGCAGAATTTGTAACTATACTTCCATCTCTCTCCCAGCATTTTACAACATTCGTAATCAAGTAGGTTGAAAAAAACCCGAAATTCATCTTACTTGAGCCTTGTTTTCTCAATTGTTTCTAAGAAATATAAAATATGAAAAGATGATGTAAACACAGCTTGCATATTTTGAGTTAGTAATATTACTTTCCACAGCTCTCAATGATTGTAGCATTGCATTTAAAGCAAAAATAATATATTCTTTGTTATAATGGTAATTTATGTGTATGCAGAAGTAACAATATCTTTTAAAAGCTATTTTTATTCTACTATATATACACTGATTTTCTTCAACAACTGACGTTAACATATAAATTGTTTAATTTTAGTATTTACCTATTGTTATCTTTAATGTTTTATTTGTTCATTATTATCTTTTACTCATTCAACGTTTCAAGAATTGTATTTATTATCTTACAATTCATCTCCAGATATAACTGATTTTTTAACTATCGTGTCTATAGAGATAAATAATATTTTTTGCATAATTTGCACATTTTACGCACAGTTAAACGTTTCCAACAAGATAACGCACGCACTGGTTGCCAATTAATGGGCACCGTGAAGTTGTAAATAATTCTATAGTGTAAACAGGAATGAATTTATCCTTTTACGGAAAACCTATCAGTCTCTTTTATCTTATCTGTTATTTATGATTACGACCTGTAATTTTATAAATAATATCTTAAAACAAATCGACTTTTATTTTTCTATAAGATAAAGAGCTTTTAAAAAATAAACATAGACTTAACGAGACTCCACGAAAAAAAAATGTTATAGTATTTATCTTCATATTTAACAACTAGAGAAAAATAATAATTCTGAAATATAGCAAAAAAAATAACTATTTCAAACCACCAAAAGCAATAAATTTTGGTTTAAAGCTTTTTCACTAGACGAATTTAATAAGTTTTTTTATTTAGTTTTTAATGAAAAAAAATAGTCACTTTATATCAATGGTATCCGCTATTATGGATTCAAATGAATTGTAATAATTTTGGGATAACCATTTTGCAATGTTTTTATAAACAAATGTTTAAAGATTTAATTTTTTTTGTGAACAATATAAATAGAATAAAAAAATTGTTTTTTCCGACCCTTTGCGAATTCTTTTAAGAAATACTATTTATCCTTCTTTCTATTTCAGAAGAATTTTCTCTTTTTAGAAATTTTCTTTTCCAGGATACACCTAACATGTTAAGCACACAAGCACAATCTTTTTCAAATTTAAGTTCTTCAGTTGAATTTTTGTATTAGAAATATCATGATTAGAAATCCAGAGATATATTTCTAATAACTGAAAGTTTATTTATTTATTTAGCTATTTTTTGACTTGTTTTATTAACTCGACTAACAGCAGGACTAACTATTGGTGACTAGCCACGATCGAATTGTGACATCCTATTTAAAAAATAACAAAACATTAATAGAAAAAATAATTAACACTTTTAAATCAAAATTATGTCTAAGAAATATTTAGTGGGCGAAAGACGTGTGGGCGTCAGTTTTTTTCATTTGAATGAAAGGAATTCTGAAACGGATTTAATCTGGATCAAATTCTTGCAACTATATTTACTGTCGTTAAATCGAAATCTTTCAATTTTTAAAAAAATAGTATTTTTAACACTTTACTAAAATGATAAAAGAGTTGAAAAATATTGGTTTTTACTTGATCACTCATTAAACTCCCAGTTGATTAAAATTTAATTTTAAAAATGACATAATTATCCGCCTCTAGTTGACTGTAATTAATTTTTTTATTTAAAATCACAAAGGCAGATGTGAAAACGTAAACTTTTTAATTTTAAGTTAAAAGTAAAGGCTGTTTATTATACAATGTAATTTCAATATATTTTTACAAAAGCTTAAGTAAAAAGTTTACTTGGATCTCTCTCTCTCTTTATGGTGTAAAGGTTTTGGTTTCAAGAGCCTTAAAAGCTCTAAAAATAAAAGCACTTGAAACAATTTTTAGTTATGTTCATTCCTGCGGTTTGAGAGATTTAAAATAAATTTTTCTTGATTGTTTTTTAACAGAAGTTAGTATTTCAAATTTAGTTCAAGTGCTGATTTTTCTATAACGTTCTTCCCCTCTCCTCTCCCCTTTCATGAATATTTTAAATTTTATTTCTTAATTTTCTTTTCGTTACAAATATATAATCAGTGTTTTATTTAAACTATCTGCTTGCTTTCCGTAAAAGTTTATTTAGTGTGCTTTCGAAAATGTGTGCAACACATTATTGTGATTCTACGATATTATTTAAAAATAAAACAATAATACTGTGTACAATTACAATCCATTATTAGAATTTTCATATTTTCTAAAATAAGTAAATCGTTACATAAGAATCTTTTCTGCTAATTGACTAATCCCTTTAAACTTATTAATTTTTTAATTAAAAAATTATATTTATGCTCTGCTCTTTTTCATTTTCAATCTTCAAAAATCAGTAAATTTTTAGAAATTATCAGTTAGATTTTACGCAAATGAAATTAAAAATTCATAAATCTTCACTAGCGTCTAATGCAAATTGTTTCTCTTATGCAAATTAATGAAAATACTTGTATAAGTTCCTTAATGTTCAAGGCTATTTTTAATAGCGTAAAGATTTTTTAGATTCTTAGATCTGATTCAAAAACTTCCTTCTAGGAAAAAATTATTTCGTAATCTTACTTCACCCTGAATAATGTAATTCGTTAAATACAAAATGTGCTCAAATTTATGCAGACAAGTAACAGACCTAAACAATTTCTAAGCGATATTCAAAGTTGTAACAAACTTTTTAAAATGCCAATAATAGTCTACATTTAATGAGAGATATCTTACGAAAGGTTTTTAATTAGTAATATAATTTAAATTAAATTTTACTTTATTATTTAAACTAAGAAAGTATTTTGAGTTTACCAATGGAAGATTTCCATTTTATGGAGCACCAATTTTCAAAACTAATATAAACAGAAAGCATTTGACAAATTAATAAACAATAAAAATTGCTAATTTTTACAACAAATTAATTTTTTTAGAAAATTTTTAATCGTAAGCAAAATATTTTCCTTTTCAAACTATGGCAAATATAAATACCTTTACTCTTCCCGAACAGGAATAGGCTTTGACGTATTACGTAAGAATATTAAAAGAATATTTATAATTATGTAGCCAAAAAAGGGGCGAAATAACTTTAATACATTGAATCTTTATTTTTATGGGTTATTATTATTTTTAGTAAAAACACAGACTGAAATACATTTTTTTCTTGAAATATTATTAATGAAACTAGAGTTTTTTATTTTTAATTTAAAGTATCCGATTACTTTAGAACTATGATTTTACAAAAGCATATATATGAATAATTTTTTTATATATTTAATGTCATGTATTAGAATATACATATACAATTTTTGTAAGAATTTTTTTGCAATAGAAACTACTTAAATTAAATTTTTTGGCAAAAAGTGAAAAAGAAAAGATATATTTTTAAAACATTCTCCTTTTATTGAATATGCCTTTATAATAATACTATTTTGCCTATATATATTTAAGACATCTCTGAAGAGCCTAAACTAGGATTTTTGAAAAACTGGAATTAATATCAGAGTTATTGTCCATTGAAATAATAACCGGTGATTTTTATTAAATTTTCTTTACTCTGATAAATTAAACTTTTAAAAAAATCCACTTCTAAGTTATATATTTCAAAAATCATAGTTCAGGCTCTGTTCAGAAGTCTTAATTACATATAAGCAGAATGTTATTATTGTAGAAGCATTTTCCATAAAAGGAGAATGTTTTGAAAATATGTCTTTTCTTTTTCCCTTTTTGCCAAAAAATTCAATTTATGTAGTTTTTTTTATTGTAATAATATTCTTAAGACAATTTTATATGCATATATTAGTTCAGGTGGCACTAAATATAAAAAAAAAAATTCATTTATACGCTTTTTCAAAATTACGATTCTGAATATAATCGCGTACTTTAAAATAATTAACGCAATTATACACATTTAGAAGCACACTTTTAGAAACAATCGTAATGTACTAGTGAATTGATTATTTCATCAATTAGTTATTGCAGCATCTTATTTTTGTTTTAATCTGACCGGACCAAAAATACCAAAGTTGAGCGAAGGTATTCCTATACCAAAAAGTAGGCTTAATAGAACCTTAAGAAACTGGACACAGAAAAATATGAATAATTAGGAAAATTACCTGGTCTTTCCTGAATGAAACACAACATACTGTTGTTCTTGTCCGATAATAACTGGCGAGTTCCAGTTCTACCTCAGTCTGGAATAGACCATGTTAAAACACGGAACTAACCCCCATTAAAAGTCGAAACATAAAATGAAAGGTTTTGATTTACGATGAAGCGATATATTTTTATGTTTTTTTCCATTTTTTGGGAAGAACAACTTAAAGTGAGAAGGTATCGAGATTTGAGCGGGACCTTTTGAGGGGAGGTCTTCAGTTTTTAATGAACGTTTTGCTCGAGTCGTAAAATTCTCCGTCAGATTTCGGTGGACCGTTCTTATGACTGTAAATTTTCAGTCTAATCCCTGCTCGTGATAATGGATTTTTATTTTGCTTCCTTCATATTTTTAACGTCCTAACGTCGTTGATTATTAAAGGCATATTTTCTGTAATATACAAATTGTATTAAATTTCGGCGAGATGAAAGAATGGCAGGTTTTCATTGTCATCTAATACATCTTATCGAAAAGAAAAAAAAATTAAAAATTCTTAAAACTCTACAGTTACATCAATCAATGCTTACCTACTGACTTTTAAAGGCTTAAAGCAAATCGTGGTTCAGATGTTTGTTTTTTTAAGTTCTTGATAAAATATACAATAGGATGGAGCATGGTTCTTTAAAGAAAAAAGAGTTAATAATTGGAACCTATCTGTGAAGAAAAGATGTTCTATGGTATGGAAATTATGAGAAAAATAGTTTTAAAAATTAATTTCAAATTTTTTAATACTGGCACAAAGAGGTTTGTAACGCGTCTATCCGCGTTTTTCATAACAATCCTCTTAGGGAGTTACTTTCTTTAAATATTTTTAATTGAAAACTTCCTCCCGAATAAGAAGACTCGATACATGTAAATTATGTCGTATATTTAAGTATTAGCTTTCGGGCTCGAGAGAGAGAGAGAGAGAGGTTAGAAGCTAAAGGATATCGTGAAGATTAACGTAAGATAGCGTAAAGCTAGACGAGAGCACTTCATAGATTATTTGATTAATATTATGATTGACAATTTGTTCAATTAGTTGTTCAATTGGATTAGGTCTGTTTGGATTGGATTACTTTAGAAATTATCTTCAAATATAAGAAAGTGTATTGCCTGGAAATGCTAAGTGTAAGTGATCCGATTTATTATATTATATCTCCAATTATATCACGTCTACTTCGCTATTGCTCCCATATTTATCAATTGGTGCATTTCTTAATAGGGGTTGTTGAATTTGTGTTGTTGTTGAGAATAGATAATAAATTATGTTGTTTTAACCTATGGCTAGTTTTCCTTCTAACTCTCGCACACTAATGGATGGGATAGCTCCTTTATTACAGGATTAATATTCAAAAAAGAAAAAGAAAAAAAGCTTAATTTTGGTTAGATGATTTTAGACGAAAATAAGATTATTTTTCATAAATGATTATTCATAAATGAGTATTAAGTAGTCAGAAGTGCAGTGTAAACTGTAACATTTCACAATCTCAGCTCTCTTTTCTCGCACCGTAGAATCAGTTTTCCCTCTTTCACTTTATTGTGCAGCGTAATTTCGACAATATGTTTTTTTTTTAAAAATTAATACTAAAGAAGCTACTAAATGAACCTGATATTTTTTTCTTGTACCAATTTAGTAAGTATCATGTCATCGCAATAATTGTTAAATGTACTAAAATAACTGTATTTCTTTAATAAATATTATTAACTTTTTGCCGCAATAAAGCTCAAATACCTAAAATTCATTCCTCTTATTTATAGCAGTACTTGTCATAAAAATGACTTATTTTTGTTTTATTTTTCGCTTCATATGTACACCAGAGAGCATTTTTTCCGCATAGGAAATTCTGAATTTTTTTTTTTTTTTGATCCACCGTAATGTATACACTGAAAAAACAAATTCGGATTTATATTTAAAATTTTTAAGTAAAACTCAAAACTTTTAATAACTAGACATTTGGAGCAATGAATTTTTTCTTTTATTAAATTAAACTGTATAATATTACTTACAATTGTTTAGAGAAAATTTAACCTATGTAAGATTCGCATTAAAACAAAAAACGCTATAAAATACTTTACATTAATCGCACTATTTCCAAAATTAAATGATACACTTTACTCAAAAGAAAAATAATTGTTTATTTTCAGCTTGCATTAATTTAAACATAGAATTAATGATAAAAGGATATTTTTTAAATAATTTTCCCGAATGGTTTCAATATGATCAGAGTATACAATTTCCATAAATGATTTCGAAAACTGCGCATTTGTTACTTTTCTCGACATTTGGAAAGTTCCTTCGCGTAATGTTAAGGAATAGAGTCCGAATTTAGAGCATTTCTTTAAATATAAATGCACTCCAATATTAATATTGTATTAGGGCTTCACTATCCTACAGTACAGAGCAGTACATTTTATCATACAACTCATTCTTATCTGAGTTGATCCATCTTTTCTGGTATAAGATGAATTTTGCATTTTCTCTCCTATACTGTAGTGTTAAATGAGTTATCCCTTTACGTGTTAAAATAAAAAATTAACTATTTATAGAATATTTTGAAATTTTAAAAACGCTGTATTATAAACAGATGTGGGATTTACAATGTTAAAAATTTTCCTGAAAAAAATTGAGATAATTTTTCTGCCTGAGATTGTTCTCCGCGCTTAATTAAGGCTCTCATACATTCGGCGAAAGACAATACATACTTAATAGAATGAATCTAAGCAGATAAAAATAACAGATTTTCAGCAAACAATGCTTAAGACTGATGTTGAGTTGGATAATTTTCTTATATCACGGCGAAAAATAATGTAAATTACAATTTTTAAGTCAGTTGCAATGGCTTATACTTTCAACTTACTCAATATATTTCTATTCTTAATATTTGTAAGAAAAAATCATCAGCTTTCATGTATTTTAACATAGTCGTAGAATGAAACACACACACACATACATACACACGCACAAATAAAACATATAAATTTATTTAACCTAAAACGATTTTTTACGTGAATTAAGATGCGTTGTTTTATCTGTAAACAGCAAGGAATGAGATTGAGTGAAAACGCCGTTTCTAAAGCGATTTCGTAAAAATTTTATCGTTTCATTTTAATGGTTCTTAAAATAGATGCAGCCGAGTGGGTTTTATGGTCTCGTGTACGTGTGAAGATCGTATTAGTGTGCGATCACTCGAAAAAGTAAATATTTTTTTTTAAAAAATAATATTAGATAACTTTTTGAGTCACGTAGATAGAAAAAGATAAGTTAATATAGTAATTAATAATATTCTACACATTGCTATCAATCTTATATAAATCCTAGCAATGTATATAAGTATAGCAAATTACTATAGGCCAAATTGCTTCAGTAATGTATTTGCAAACTTTTAGTCTCTGAGCTAAAATTATAGAATTAAACCTAGCTCTAAGATGCCAACTTTCCCCTATATTTGTCTACTTTATTGGGTTGAAAAAAAGAGAGAAAATAGTGTATGAAAAATTTATATGTAAGGCTATAAATAATTTCTTCACATTTCTTCCCTTTTCTTTATTTCAAATGTATTATTTATTCATTCTTTGTTTTGTAGGATTTACAATATGTTTATATTTATTTTATTATTCAATACATATTTATATAAAATTGTTCAAAAAGGGCATTTTCTTTAGAAATGGGAATAGACAAAAGTATGAAGCAGATGTTTGCTCCTTTGAAATGGGACTGTTATTCCTTAAGACCCTTTAAGAAGAAAATAATATACAAATAAATAAAAAAACTTAAATTAAATTCCTGCAAGAAAAATAAATTATTAATATTAAATAGTTTATAAAATCTATTTATTCAATATATCACCAAACACTAAAGCTATCTCATCTGAAATAAGGTTTTGAAAGCAGCTTAGTTTTTTAGCCTGTTCTTGTAATGTAGTTCAAATCATTTTTCAGACATGTTTTAAAACTGCAAAATTCCAAAAGTTGTTACGTTTTTGATATTTTAAAATCACAATAAAAATAATGTAGGACCACGATAGAAGAAAAAACAAGATCGTAAGCAAAATTTATAATAATATAATAATAATAATAATTTTTTTTATAACTTTGATCTAATTTTTTACATATGTAAGATTTCTTGTAATTTTTCATGATAACTAGATAATTGATAATGGTTGAAAAACATAATTTTCAATGCCCTTGGATTTATGCAAAAATTTAAATTCAAGATTTTTATTTAAGTTATTACTAAGTAAGAGTGGTTTCTTGTGTATAAAATCTCGGAGAATTTCTTTAAAAAAATTTTATGCTAGAATTTTACATTTTTCTGCATGAAAAAAAACAACCTTAGAATTACTGAAAATCAGATGGTATTTCTAGAAACTCAAAACAGCTCAAGGAAAGTATAAATTTTAGTTAATCGGGTTTGTACATTTTTAACTTGTTATATATTTTTTTTATCATTGTTAATAAAAAAAAGACTCAGTTTAGAGTTAAAATTTCTTGGTGTATACTAATCACCTACGAATTTTTAACTATATGATGCAATAAAAGTCAATTTTTTCTACTTTACAATAATTTAAAAGACAAGCTTTAAATACGCAAATGTTTGATTCTTTGAACGCATCTTGTCGTAGTACGGGACTCAAATTTTGTTTGTGTTCATTAATTCTTAGTTTAGACACTAATTCTAGGATGTGACCTTGTTTGAGATATGTCTTGCTACATGGTAGCTAATATAATCAGAGATTTTGAGAATATACAAATATTTTAATCTGACAACTGACTGGCGCTTTTCATTCAAATAATATTTAATGCAGTTTTATTTTTTTCGCTTTTAATGTTATATATATAATCCATAATAATAAAAATACAAACAGTTATAAACCTAGGTATAACTAGTCAAAACATATACATACATATATTCATGCACACATACAATTATATATATAGTGTGGGGGGTGTAACAATGATAATACCGACACCTTTCATTTTATTTAATTTGAAGTTTACGTTCTTAGTTTTATTGGAAAATTATCTTGATAGAAAAATTATGAATAGTTCAAATGAATATTGTTTTTTTGTTGGAATACACGATTTCGAGAAATATCCTTATTGTTGAATATTTTCTGATAAGAATTGGGAATCTTGCCAATACTAAAGTATATGTTATTAAAATTTTTAAATATCATATTACAAAATCTTTTTGTAATGAGTGAGTGAATATTAACGTCGCACTGATTAGCAACACGAGGGCTTTTGGCGACGGTCCGCGTAACTCCGAACCATGATCAAGTGACGCGGACGACACCTGAGCCGGTACCCCCCTCTGCTAACTACCACACCCCATGGGAGGACATTTGAGCTCTCGACAGATTTAACGTACATCGCTCCCCTACACGGCGGATCTTTAATGGTACTGGGATCGAACTCATGACACGCTAGCCATGATCCGATGCCTAGACCACTTGGCCACCGCGGCCACAAAATTTTTTTGTAAAAGAATTCCATTAAAGATCTGCTTTCAAATGCTTCATAAAGCCTATCTGTGATGCTTGTGACACACAAGGTTAACGGTACTAAATGACTTTAAAAAAATTACTTTATATATTAAAGCTTCTAAAAATAAGTATGATTTTCGTTAAATAAATCGTATATATCATTTATTTTAAAATATTTATTATTACATATTTAAGCAATATATATTTGCTTTTATAATCTCATATAATTGTACGTGAAGCAAGTGTGTGTTTTTTACATATATGTAAAAACAATTGTTTCCATCTCACTGAAAAAATAAACAAACAAAATTATATTATTTACTTTAATCCCTTCTCTCTAACAAGTGTAAATTTCCTATTTTATTATTTATTTATTTTGAATAGCTCTTTCTTGAAATAAATGTTTGCTGTTCCTACATTTTATATACGCAAGTGAATGAGATTTAATTGAATAGAAATAAAAATATTTGCTCATATTGTCTAATAGTAATGTATAATCATAACCGAACTCCATCACATTTTTAATGCTCTTTCTATACAAATAAGTATACACGCAGTGGCATTCAATGTTAAATACTCAGTCGAAAAAAGTGACTTTGTTTAGAAAGGAGGAGAAAAAAAGTAATTATTACACTTGAAAGGGAAAAAATGCTCATAATTAGCATTCGCATAATTCTATTTAATATAAACTTTATTCAACGTTTTCAAACTGTACGATTCCAAGCAGTGTAATAAAAATATGTCGGTGTGGGGGACAAAGAAGAGTACAACAAATTAAATTTGGATTTTCTTAACGATAAACTCAGCGTCTAATTTTACGACTTCTGACTCACGAATTAGTATCCAACATTTATTAGACTTAATAAGGCATACTGTTTTTCGGGATGCATGCTCTCAAAACACTGCAGTATGGGACATTTGCATTAATGAAAAAAGAATCAATCTGATTAGAGAAGAAAAGATAGAAGTACAGGAAAGGAAAAGAAAAAAGTGCTTAAGAAAATAAAACTTACCAGCTGGTTTTTCTTTTCTTCCCTTCTTTTTGGATTTCATTTTCTTCAAGTGAACCCATTGTGTTGCGGGGTGCAGGAGACGGATTCTTCTTTTTTTCGGTAAGTTTCTTCAAATTTTTGTTTCGATAACATTTAGTTACTGAGATATACTGCAACAAATGAGCGAAAACTTACATGAGATTCTTGGATTCAAATTTTACGTTACAAATAGGGAAAAAAATCTCTGATTATATATATATATAAGTAATGTATTATCCATTATTTTAATTTGACTTATTATTACGAATAGTCAATAGTAATTTCATTAAATTATTAAATGAGTTTCTTAATTTTTAAAACAAAATTCATTATTTAATCATGTCAAGGAACGTAATAATATTTTTTTTTAATTCTTAGTTAGAATTATTTATTTAATTTGTATTCACTGCTTAATGTTTTATCACTATTGAAAACTTCTTTAGTTTTAACTAAAGTAATTTTTTTTATTCTCATTAAAGTCACACCTACCAGAAATATAGCAAGTAGAAAGGGGACGAAATATTCTATGGTATTTTCTCTTTTGTTTTGTTAGTAGTAAAATTACATAATTGTTAGTCAATGTAGGTGAGGAAATAGGAACGATTTTTAAAGAATCAGGCCAAATTAGATTGAATTCCGGTTATAAATAAATTACAGAAAAATTCAAAAATTTCTGATCAGTCTTATTAGAGGTTTTGGGATATACTGATGGTGTTTTTCTGTCAATTAAAAAATCTATACCTATTTTTACTTTTTTTACGATTTTAGTTAATATATTTATATAAAATTTATAGATCTGTAAATTATTAATTCTGAAAACAAATAGGAAACATAATTCTTAATAAATTTCTGATTTTATATTTTAAAATGCTGTGTTATTTTTCTAGAAACGCTTTTGATATTTTAAAGAACTTGTAAGCAAAATTTCGACCATAGTAAGTATTAATAACGCTGATTAACCTTAGAATATATTATTTTTGATGAGGAAAAAGTAATGCACTTTTCACTTTTATTTTTTTAAAGATCTTCCTGCAAAATCAAATGATGATATTCTCCAGCATTTCTATGAAATTCATTTAAATATTATTGCCCGTTAAGGATTATTTTTTCAAAGAACAATTGGTTCATAAAAGCTTACGCTTTATTTAAATAAAAATTATCTATTATGTACTTTTTGCAATTGAGTCTATGAATATAAATTTTGGTATGGGAATGCAGTTTTATCGTATCTCTAAAATGTAATAACTTATGAAAATTCAAAAAGGTTGGTGTTGCTCAAAAATGTAGTGTTCAATCATCACCAAAAAAGCAACTAAATGTTCACGTTAAAGAATCACAACCTGATGTATTTTTCGTACATAAAAAATATATTGATGTCTGCCTTTAATGGATTTTTAATGTGTTATCACTTTCCTCGTTTACTTCATTCTATAGTTATAATTACACAGGAATATTTTAATCCTAACTGTCCGAAAATCACTTTTATTTCTAAAATGAATTTATTTGCTTGAAATTTAAGTTCAAAACAAGAGAATAAATTAAAATTATCTTGCAACAGTTGATTAGCAATCAAATTAAACAAAAACTAAGAATCTTTAATAAGTCATAAAACCATATTTTATAGTCCAGTAATAAAAATATTAGATAGACGCGTTTGAGCGTTGAAAGTCTAGTAATGAAAGATGTCGGTCTTCAACTGATATATATATATATATATATATATATATCACAGATCTCACTTCATAAAATAAACTATTTCTAGCGTAGAAATAAGTGTTATTTCTAGCGTAACTTGCTGATAACCATTAAGATTTATTACTTGACTCTCTTAAACTTTAACTTAAATAACGATAACAGTTTGATATGTGTAAGTGGCTAAGAGAAAAATAAAACATTCGCTTATTTTTTATTTATTCATTTTTTATGGCTCGAATGACAGCTCGTGAATGTGTATAAAAATAATTAACCTGAATTCATATGTATATTATTTTCAAAACCATGAATATTTACAGCGTTTTTGTAACGTTGTATCATATTTAATATAAAAAAAATAGTTTTTGTGTGTAATTTTTATTTTTATTCAGTTTTTTTGTTTATGGATATAAATTTATCGTTCGGGTTCGTTCTTATAAAATTGCCCGATGTAAAAAAAATTGTGTGTGTGTGTGTGTGTTTTTTTGAAATTTATATGCTTTATCTTTCAGTTATAATATTTATCAAGTAAAATTATTGTTGTTACACGTATTTTAAAAATATAAACTCTCTTTATGGTGTCTGACTACGTTTGGAAAGGTTTATTTTGCAAAAGCATGCAAACGAATATATATATATTATATATATATTATATATATATTTAATATTCAGTGTCACTTAGATTAGAATGCGCGTATGAAATTATTTTAAGTATATTATTGAAATCTAAATGCAATATTTCAACAAAAAATGAACTTAGAATTACCTATCGTCAAAACATTCTCCTTTTTTTTTATGAAAAATGCATCTATAATAATAATATTAATCTCTAGAGATTCTGAACTAGGATTTTTGAAGAATCAAATTTTTTTCATAGTTAATACCAATTTAAATAATTATCATTTTTTTGTTAAAATTTCTCTACACTCAGATGTATTAAAGCATGGATAATTCCACTTCTAAGTTATATATTTCAAAAATCCTATTTCAGGCTCTGTACAGACATCAGGGCTATATATTCACAAAATGTTATTATTATAGTAGCATTTTCCATAAAAGGAGACACTTTGAAAATAGGTAATTCTAAGTTAATTTTTTGGCAAAATACTGCATTTAAATAATTTTGTTGTAATAATATTTTTAAAACAATTTTATATGTGCGTTCTAATTTAAGTGAAGCTAAGTATTTTTAAAAAAATATTCGTTTGAATGCTTTTGTTAAATCCCGGTTCCGAACGTAGTCAAATACCTTAAAAGAAGTAATTTTTATTTCTGATGGATAATTTTGCTACCATTTACAGCCTTTGGTTGTAAATCAAGTGTTCACTGTTTAAGTTATTCTTATAGAAATTAAATAAACACTTGCGTTTTTTTGTAGAAATTTAATCCAATATGGTATAATTTTGCTTATTGAACCAAATTTTTTTTCTTCAAATCTTGAGTAATCATAAGAAATAGTGATGAAAAAATATTTTTTAAAATTTAGCATTTTTGAGCATAATACGAAGTAAATAAATTTCTGCTAAAAGTGGGAAAAGTTCCTTCCGATGTATTTTTTATTGCTTTGCTATATCTTAAATTTGCTGCTACTTAAATAAATGTTAAACAATTAAGAAACATTATTACATCTTATTTAATAAAATTTTCCAACTTTATTTTACAGACAATGTTAAATACAATGCAGACCTTTTGTTTTATTTCGTAAATTGAAAATTAAAAAATTACTTATTTTCATTCAAATTAATTCATATTTGTGTTCTACTGATGTCTATTCTAGTAAATCATGTTTAATTCTTTTCAATTCATTTGTAAATCATAAATTTACGAAAATTCACAGAATCTTATCTTAAGTAAAATTTGATAATCAGATGCAAAAAGAAGTGTGGTTGCAGAAATTATTTAAATAACTAATTTTCTTTTATTTTCCCCTTTAAAAGAAATTCGAAATCTGATTAATTAATTGGTCAGTGCTCCTAATTATATTTCTGTGTGCGTATAATTTGTCATATGTTATCTCCAGGTTTAACAGAACTAAATGGTTACCATTGTTAAAGTTAGATTTCATGTAATGTGCTTCAAATGCAACGTGATAATACTTTTAAAATTCAGGAATTGGTATCCAACGAACACCAACCAATAGTTCCCAAGTCACGTGATGAGAATTTTGCTTGGTATCTTTCATTTCAGCAAGATAAGAATTTGCCTTAGGAAGCTCAAATTTTTTAATGAATGGCGAATTGCCATGCTCTTATCTTTCATTTCCACTTCTATTAATTCATTTACACCAATGATTAGAATCTTAAAATGTTCAATAAAAGAAAAAGAAATGTTAAACAAAACTTGGATCAATTTATTTCAATTGATAACACATTTTAAAAGTTCGTTTCCACTGCGGCTTTTTTAAAATAGAATGCCAAATTTAGGACCACAAGGCTCAAAATTTTTTTTTGAAAAATGTTCTTAAATTATCCCTTTTTTCACGTGTAAATTGAAGAAGGATTGGGATTGATTAATAATCTTTTACAAAAGTTATTTAAAAAGTACCAATTAGTTAACTATTTTAAAGTTATATAAGATCAGCAGCTTTTCTCTCGATTTTTGCTTTTAAATAAAAACTATTTTCAATTTTGATGAGATTGTGCAGTTCACTTGTATTAATATTACATTTCATAATAAACAAGTAAATGTTTAAGTATGGAGTGAACAAATGTTCAGAATTCTTAGTATAATAAAAAAATTATTATATATATATATATATATACATAATTCATGCCACCAATGATAGATGCAGGAATTGAAAAAAGACGATATTGTATATACTTTAAATAGAAATATGCAAATTAATAGTTTTTCTTTGGAATTTATTTGTTCTTTTGACATTATGTACATAAATATGAACTATAAAAAAATGAAAACAGAGCTTAATTTTAAAAAGGGAATGATTTTACGAACATTGAAATTCAAATTATTCAACTGAACATATTGTAGAAATATATACAACTTGATACATAGAAATTTCGGTCATTGATTATGAATTCTTTACTGTATAGTTCTTCTTTTTGTCATCCGGAATTTTTCTACTTGTGGGATAAACAATCAATCTTCCATTATCTTGTGTACAAGCTCTGAAATATAAATCAAATTATTTTTGAATGGGATAACCTGTGCAAAGTATAGATATTATATATTGTTAATTCTTACGAAAACAGACACAAATAGCTAAGAAATTTGTTTGAAATATATCACATTTTAAATAAAAGGAAAAAATACCAATTATTTACATTGTTAATAAGAATATTTAATTAAAACTTTATAGTATATACACATTTTGTTTTTCACATTATCCTTTTTTATATACTATTTTATGTAAGAATCCTATAAATCTATAATCTATTTCCTTTTCACATCTTAAAACAACCCAAACTCGATTCATCCATTTTTGTATAGAAATAAAAATATTTTTAGGAAATTATATATTCATTCACTCAAGAAATATGATTAACTACATAATAATAGAGCAAAACGTCAAACGCGTGCCCTAGATAATAAAATATATTTTTAGTCGTAAATACCGATCCAATCATTTCATGTGCAAAGGGTGTTGAAAAAATGTCTGAATTCCCTCTACTAAGAAATATCCCAGAAGTTTATCTTTATGTTCAGAAAAGAGGAGGAATTTTTGTGAAAAATATGTTGGGTCAAATAGAACACACACACACACACATACAGCCAGAAAACATAATTAAAAACAAGGGGGCAGTTTTGTAGAATAAATGTTGGAATGCATCATGGATAATGGTAATATAATAATAATAAAATTCCCAATATTGTACTGAGTTCAGGAGTTGGAGATGGACAAAAACAGAAGTTTTTTCCATCCTTTTCCTTTATTTTCGGGGAAAGGGAAGTATGCCTTTCATCTATTAGTTTCCCTGTCGAGTTTACGAGTTCTATAACTTCCAATTTATTCTCTGCGAGACGTGACGGTTTTATTCGTGGACGGGTATTTCAGCGAAGATTCGACGGGGCGAGAGTGGAACGAAGACGGCATTAGTGCCGCGCCGATTCGCGTACTTTTGTGGCTCCAGCGCGAATGCAATCTTTCTCCCCCCCCCCCTTTTTTTTTCCTTCTCTCTTGACGAAGACCTCTTCACATATTTTATTTTCCCCTTTTCTTTCCCTGGAAAGAAGGGAAAAAAGGGGGTAAGAAAAGCTTGAATTCGACTGGAACCCCGTTTTATGCTTAAGCCATCTCAATTATTGATCCCGAATTTTTATGTTTGTTTTTCTCGGGATTTCTTTCTTTTCTCTTTCCTACAGACAAATTCCTATTTCGAACACGAATCTGTTAAGAAAAAGATTTCCTCTCTTTCTCTCTTTTTACGCTTTCTCTCTTTTCATCTCACTCTCTTTCTCTTCTTTCACTCACTCCTCCGTCACTCGTGGTAATTTATTGGGGCCCAGATAAATTTTTTTCGCTCTCTTCCCCCATGGTCCTTAGAATAGTATTGCTCTAAAATGAAGAAAGTTTTTCATCGTTTCTCTTATGACACCGGCAATAAAGATGAACGGATTTACTGGTCCTCCTATAAAGAGGAAACGTGCTGTCCTTGATTATGCGTCTTCACACTACTAATCAAAGAAAAACTATTTTTTCATTAGTTCAAGAAATGACTTTTGTTTTAGAAATGATCCCCTACGGGTATAAATTGCTTAAAACACTTAAATATACAATACACACATGTACCGTACAAATTTGAATACCAGCAATTCAAAATATTCTTATAATCTTAGATTCCACTGTGTTAAAAATCTTTAATGTTGATTCTTAAATTACCTGTTTATATATAGGCAAAACAGATTGATGTGATACATTTCATTAAGCTAGTTTTTTTTACTTACTTCTTTGCCTCTCTAGCATAAATATAATGCTAATATATACTATACTACATATTTCTTGAAATTTATTGTAAAAATGTAATTTATATCATGTCCTATTTAGCACTTAGAAATTTCAAAGAAGTCTTTCTTGCTAGCAAATCTTCATTAAAATATCTTCATGCAATATTAGATTTGTTGAAATAATGTTACAGAGGACACCATGTTAATAAATAATGTTACATATGACATCAAATATGTATGCTATAAAAGGTTGACTTAGTAATGTGTTTCAGGTATCTTTTCTATATGCACTATAAATCAAATTTTAAAATTTTTTTAAAGAACCTCATGAATTAGCAATTACTAAGACAAAAAGTATTTATAGAACGTGTTTCCTCACAATTTCAATCTAGATATTCACTGATTGTATGTTGTATTTATGTTCTAACGTTAACAGTAAATGAAAAAAAAATACAGTTACTAAATGTGTATATTTATCAGAACGGCATTGCTGATACTGTAAAGAATAATCTACCGCATTTACTCGAATCTAAGACGTACTTTTTTCCGATGTTAATGCTACTGAAAATTGGTTGCGGCTTAGAAATTTTTTAGTGTTGGTAAAATAATTAATTATACACTTCTTTTTAGTTCACCTTTTAAATTTATTTTAATTTCGTAAAATTGGATATCGAAGAACCATTTTACACTGTTTTTCATTTTTCACAAAAACTTGTTGAGAATTTGGGGTACGATTTAGAATCGATGGCGGCTTAGATTCGAATGAATACGGTAATTTAATCATTTTGTAAAAATGTATAGACAATAACATAATATGTATTATATATATCATGTATCGTAGATACAATGAAAAAAATTATGTATTTTAACTAAGGTTACACAAAAATTAGTTAATTTCTCATATTTACTTTTCAAATGGAACAACAAAATGAGATGTTATTTAAATAAAAATAGATATGAAATCATATTCGACGATTTTTAAAAACAAATGACATTTTTTCCGGAAAGAGGATATAAAATAAAGAAAATCTAATTGTATACTATTGTTAAATGTTTCGAGAGATATTTATAAACTGAGGAAATAAAGGACACAATAAATTGTTTCGGAAAAATAGAAAAATAGCTCTGAAATACAAACAACACGGGAATGAGGCAGTAAAATTAAATATTAAAAGCGCACTTTATTGAACATTACATTTAATATTGAACATTGCTTTTAAATATTACATTGATTACTTGCATAAAAAAATATTTGTATAAAAATGTGTACATTCAATACAGAAGATATCTTACCCGTTTCTGTAGAAGTTCTTGAAAGCACTATAAAAATATCTGTAATAAAAAGAAGGGAATTAGTAAAATGGGTTGATGCGATTCTAAAAAAAAAAAAAAGAAATTGAGATTAAAATAAGGGAATTTATATATATTTAGAAAATATTTTGTATGTAAATAGTGAATAGCGTGTTTACTTTGAAGAAAAATACGAAATTATAAGGATTCGAAATTTTTGAGGGAAAACTATAAGCACCTGCCTACACATATAAATAATAGATTAATCCATTTTTCGGACTATTAAATTTTATTTTATACCTCCTTTTCCCCATATGCCCCAGTGTAACTCTGGCAGTTTTCTTTTCTCTTTTTCTTTCTTTCTTTTCTTGAGACACATCAATTTATTTCAGTTGCTGGTAAACTCTGAAAGGCATAAAATTATATATTGTGAATCAGAATCTTATAGGGTATTTTCATAAAAATACATACGTATAATTTTATAGTAGATTGTATGAATTTATGGAAGTGAAAATAAATATATTTAAGCAATTGAGGCACACAGTTCAAATCTCCTAGTAAGAGTAATTATCTTTAAACTTTGGCTTTTTTGGTGTCATAATCTTGTGTTTGAATAAAAAGGGTGAATCACAAAGGCTCTAATATTTTTATTTTTGAGTGTTGTTTCACATGATGATTTTCACTCATATTTCATTTCATTTTAAGATAAATTATACAAATAATCCTATATTGGTGGTAAAAATTAAAAGAAAATTAGATAAGTGCGGATAAAAAACTGGAGCTGTAAATTTTAATGCTGTTGAATCTTATACTTTCCAAACGCTAATCATAACAGATCGCTATTTGATTCTAAGAAAAATTGCATGTCATTATTATATTTATATATCTTTAAGAAGCTTTATAATTTTCTTTCTCCTAATAATCTCTAGAACTCTCACTAAAGCTCAATTTCGTTCACTGCAAAAATACAAATGCAAATATGCTGCCATGGATTTTATAGGAACATTAAAATTTCTTTTTTCACAGCCATTTGAAATAAAAATTTTGTGTCAAAGGATATACATATCAACTTGTTTTAGAAGAAGAGAATTATGTTATTTCTATAGCAAACATATATTATTTGTATTGTCAATTATTTTGAACAAATTCTTTTTAATTTAAACTTTATTTTAGAGAGTGGAGGATTTAGTTTTATAAAATGTTACTGGAGGTAAGACAGTAATTGCAAATATAATAATGAATTATGATTATGACAGGTTTTTACTCTTATACTGCCAAAAAAAGCCAGAAGTAACTTAAGAAAGACTCCAGATATAGTTATATCTCTTATTGTTATGTAAATAATTGTATTTTAAAAAATATTTCAATATTTGAAGTTTTATTAAAAAATAATGTTAACAAAAATTGTGTGTAGCACACCAAAATGAAAGAAATTTTCCCCATCTCACTTGTTTGCACTGTACGAATATAATTTAGGTCAAATTACAATGTGTTCTATTACATAAAAAATCATGTAAATAATTGTATTTAAAAATACTTCTCTATTTGTGAAGTTTTCTCAGAAAATAAAGTTAACAAAAATTGTGTGTGCTGCACGCATACATTAAAGAAATTTTCCACATCTCACTTGTTTGCATTGAATGAATATAATTTAAGTCAAATTACAATGTGTTCTATTACGTAAAAAAGCAATGAATTTTTTTTTTATTATTGAAAAATAGCTTAAAATCTCAGAATAATATAGATGCTAGAAGTGAAAAAAATTCTCAGTTTTTAATGACTTGAAATTTTGATTTGATAACAAGTTGCTGTCAACAATTGTTATTTTTTAAAGTTTTATAAAGTCAAGTAAAAAATGTTACCTTATTTTAACAATTATTTACTCAGCGCGAGAGAAAGAAATGACTACTTTTAACGAAGCATGCTAGAGTGTATTATTTACTTATCAACTTTAACGAAAAATTAAATAATAAGTATCAGCTAACATCTCAACAGTGGAGCACTGAAAAAAATAATTACAATGAAACTTTAAGAATAACTCATGAATCATCAAAGATTTATATGACTGAATTCATTGCTTTAATTTTGTGATACTTGTGTATTTACTATGTTAAAATGTAAGAAAATTATATAATATTAACTATTTTATATCTTCTTAATTATGCTCCATTATTGAAGATAAGAAAGGTAAATTTTCTGGTTTGTTAGTTCAATTACAAACTGTATAACATTTCACTTCTTTATTACACGATTAGTTCTTTTGAAATGCTAGGGAAAAAAATAAAATGAAATAAACTTTTTTCATACCAATTTTCTGGAAAACTTTGTGACTAAATGAAATATTGTTTTACAATTGATTGAAAATAAGTGTATAATCTTAAAATTCATAAATATTACATTTAATTATCAGAAAGTCTTATTGAACAAAGAAATAGAGGTAGAATATTTTATCGCAATTCTTGATAAATTCGATGAAAAAAATTAGGATATTTTCCTATCATACGGTGATTCCATTTATTACAGACATATCAAATGTAAAATGTATGTATTATAAAATTTTATAGATGTATACTGTATATTATTGAATTTTAAAGTGTTTGTAATCTTGGAAAATTCTCTGAAGTGGAGCTATTCGAATCGTTACAAGAAATAAACATCAAATTGTTCGTACAGGAAAAGCCTGTTAAAGTTTATATAACAACATTAACCTTAATTGACAAAGGTACTGTAATTTTCTCCTAATTGAAACCTTGAATCTAAATTGAAAAGGAGACAGAACGTCAAAACATTAAAAATTATAAATCGCTTCATATCAAAATGTTAATTAAACACGTTTGAAAATATAGACTTTGAATTTAGATTCAAAAGCAGAAATATTAACTAACGAATGAAAAACAAAAAACATTTGAATCAAATAAACTAAAAAAAAGTTAACTATTTTTAAATAATTTCTTAATTGTAAAAATTCAGGATCTTTTTGCTTCTTCCCGAAAATATGTTCATTATTTCTCACACTAGAGGGCAGTATCTTACTGCAGTTAAGAATCTAAGAAGCTCTGACGTCAATGATTAGATCCTTTTAAATCGTTTTCTACTCATCACGTGAATAATAAGGGGCTGACTTATAAAGATAATTATAATATACTCCTACTACTTCACATAAGCAGTTACTTTTCCCAACGCTAAGCAAGCCACGCCCAAGTTTAGATGCTGCAGTGTATTGCTGTCAGTCAATAGGCTCATGTTAATATCTGACCAATAGGCATGCTTATTTGAAATATATGCTGGAAGAAGGCGCGGTTAGTAGGCAACATTAGAGGGCGCCACAATCCAGACTCGCCGGAATGGAAAGGAGGATTTAAAAATGACTCACTTGGATGCTTGGCTGTCTTGCTGGTCAAGCTACGCTGCCGGCCATTTTTACTTGAAGCTTTTTTCAGGCTTTCGGGTCGATATCATATTTTATTTGGTTAGGTATTCTCTACGAAGGGGAGAAGTCACCAAACATTCCTTTTGCACCAGAATTCGATTGGGGATAGATAAAAAGTTTTAATTACGATTGTCTTATAAGGAAATGTTGTTAAAATCGGAATTTGAAATTTCTTATATCATAAAAATTAATTTCTAATAATTTTTTTTCAGGGGAATAACTTGCACTATTATGATCAACAATAAACTCCGTTTGCAATTTTATATTGTCATGACATCTCTATATTTGTTTTATATTATTAAGAAATTATTTATTTATTTAATATTTCCCAATTGATATGTGTTTCCTTCATGTAACAGCTTTTCCTTTCGGATAATTTTCTTTTTGGAGTATATTAAAATTTTAGGAAGAACATATTTAGGGAATAAGTGCAATTATTTACATTTATCTTGTTTATGTGTATATCAAAAAAAAACCTTCTAAGAAAATAAATTTTTAATCTATAAAATAACTGATAGAAGAAAAGGATGCATTTTTCTTACTATGTTTTCTTTCCGTATTTTTCTGTTACATTATATTTTTGATATATTAAAATATTTTTCAATGTTTTATGTTACACTTATATATATCATATTTCTGATGCTGAATTTAAAAGGTCGCAATTTTTAAAGCCATAATTACTATATCTGAAAAAAATTTAAATTTATTAATTCTTAAATAATTTTGATGGTTTTGGAAAAAATAAATCGCATGAAGACATTTTGTATAAAATCCACATGGAAAAATATAACAAATTTCACATCATTTTTTTCTTCTAAGAACATTATAAACTTATACCTTATTTGTCTTAAGTTTATACCTGTCTGCGTTCTTATGCTATTTTTGGAACTTTTTATTCCTTTAAATCTGTGATCTTATTTAAATTGTGTTTCACAAACATTAAGAGATACAGAAAAAATCACTGCGCTTTGTTTAATTTCTCAATCGAATCAAAAAAGTAAAAGTATAAAAAAATAATTGATCAAGAGAGAACACCCCCCCCCCCTCCCGTTTTAGATCCTTATTAATGGGAACCCTAAGCAATCTGAATATTACTTTAAAAGGAATGAATTCTTTTATCCTCAATTTCTACAAAATAATTATTCTGGATGTATAAGCGTGTATTAAATTAAACACGCAGAAAAAAAAAATTTTGAACTTAATATTCCACATGAGGAGTGATGGAGTATTAAAAACTTATTATCTTTGATATTTTTATAAAAGAAAAATCATTTGTGATGTCAAAAATAATTTCATTGCATAAATCTTTAAAATTTTTTAGATGTTTTTTGAAGCATTTTCAAAGTATTATCTGTCTTTTACATTTAAATCTTAACAAACAAAAAACCGTAAGAAACGCTTCTTTTAGCAATTTGTGTTCCATGTTTCAAAACTATAACTGAAATATTCAATACATTATAACTAAAAAAATATTCTTACAGTATTTTTGTTGAAAAACCTTTTTACTCCTTATTTTTAACTTTAAGGATAATGTTTTGTTTCTAAATCTTAAAGAACATATGCATATCAGAAATTCTGTAATTAATAATTGGATCTGAATTAGTTCATTTGTATATATCTTTGCAATTCAGAGAGTAGATGCGATAAAAGAATTTTTAATGCTTGTTGTGAACATATTCCTTATAAAATTGCGCACAAGTATATTTAAGTTCAAAAATTGTCTCACGATACAAAATGCAGCAGAAAAGCTTCTATTAAATATTCTAGGAAATAGATAATCAGAGCTATGAAAGTCTTCAAACATACTAGGTTTATTTTAAAATGAATTATTTTTCTCATAATTATGATTATAAACTTATATGCTAACCAATACTTTAAAGACTTATATAAGTTTTGGGTTAAGACTGTTGTGTGTAAATATCTTCTCCACTTCAAACAGATTTTAGCGAATGTCTCTATTTTTAAACTTATTACAGCAGAAATCTTCATCAGTAAAGTAACTGCAAAATACAATTATGAAGAGAGTCGGGAAAATAATTGGCTATAAATCAATAAATATTCATTCAATTATTTCTTGGAAAAAGTACATTTGTACACAGTTTCATGTACGCTAATGAAGACTAAGAAATGAAAAACAGTTATCTCGGTCTCATAATTACTTTCATTTCGAAGCAGAGGATGACATTCTAGAAGCAACGCAGCAATGCACTAAATCTTCTCTACTAATTATCCCAACTTTACGATCGCTGGAGCCAAAAATGTAAGCAAGAACCAATTCTCGAATGAACTGGTTTTCAACGAATCTAAAAACATAATTTGGAACATTATCTATCTTTTATGAACAAAAATGTTAGTCCAAGAAGCAGAGGAAATAAGCCATTACTTTTCATAATTTTCTGCAGTGATTAATGTTGCTAATAAAGAAGGCCATATTTTCACAATTAACTGCTAAATTAGGCTCTTAAAACTTGCATTTATTTTAGAAGTTATGAAAGAGTTGGATTGTGTGCAAGGTATGTCGTCAAAAGTCAATTTATAATTGCGAATAATATATATTTATCCGTGCCAGGAGAAACCAAACAATAAATTTGTATTCCTCCCCCTCCCCCGTAATTTCGATCCAAAAAGGTATTGTTAATTTTAATTATTACCTAATATTCTTGTACTACACAGAAATGTTAGTCATAATTATAAATTCCTTTAATTTTTATTTTTTAGAATATTCAACATTGTGTAGGGTGCTTTATAATTTAATATTTCAACCAATTTTTTTTTAATGTGCTTTATATGACATTCAGAGTTTTATTAATTATTACTGCAGAAAGTAATATTATCTTTAGTAATTTTTATAAGAACCATAAAATATTTTAAAGATTTCTGATACAAAATTGCATTAATTCAAGAGAATAAATGTGGATTAAAAACAAAAGTTTGCGTACATTTACTAGACTACATTCGTATAAGCAAAAGAACATTTTTTTTTCTGAAGTTACATTTACCAGCGGAAGCATTTTATAAAATAACCCTGGAAAGAACTACAAAAGATAAATATATCTCATTTTTACTTGAAACTAAATTTATTTTATTTATAACAAAATGCTGTGCTTAAATTTTCTTATGTATATCAGACAGAATTTTTCTCTTCTCCAAGTGCTGTGTGTTCCTCCAGCCATGCCATAGCTTTCTCCTATTTCAGATGGTATTACTGTCGCCATCTATCGGAGAATATGTATACTAGAGCTGAAATTTTAAAACAGTATCTGGAGAGTTCGTGATTGTATTTAAATAGATAGTCTTTATTTTCTTTGGGATTTATATTTCAATAAAACAAAATTAAATTAACTTTAAATTTTTACATTCCTTTTTAATTTTTAATCTCATTAATCATATTTCCCGTCTAAAATTGTACTGGAATTAAATTAGTATTTTCTTTTTAATACGATTCTGTTTAAAATGAATTACATTGAAACTCCTTTAGTTTTTACACGAATTATTGTTAGTTTATAGAACCACTTGAAAATTTTGCTAAAATTTGAAAGGAGATTAGTTTTATCAAATTTAAGATTAAACTGTTTCAAAAAGACACTAGTATACTTATAAATGTGTATACAATGTTACTTCAAAAAATAAAGAAGTCGACAACATTATTCTAATTTTTAGATTAGAAATTAATTAACTGAATGGAGTTAAAAGATAGACGCATTATTTCCATTTGGATTCATACATAAAATTCAAGCAATTACAATGGGAAACATCAGTTGAAAACATTTTTATTTTTTAAAAGTGTCTCAATTCCAACACAATTTTAGTTTTACTTTTACTTTATTACATCCTAATTTTTTTTTTTAAATTTCCTTCTTAACATCTTTTAAATCTTTGCCTGAAAATGATTTCAAAACTAATAAAACAATATATTGCTAACTTTTTAAAATCATAACTAAAAATAGATCTTTGTAATTTAAACACAAAATATTAAATAGCCATTATTTAACGTAGCCTTATCGTTTAATTAGATTTTAAATTTCCTTTCGAAATTAAAACTGAAGAGAAAATTTTGTCTTTATTTGAAATTGAGATTATACACGACTGCCTGAAAATCTATAAAATTTTACGAGATATCTTTAGAAAATAATTTTAGAGAATTCAGAGAATAATTTTAGATAATTTAGAGAATTTAGAAAAAAATTTTTTAAAGAAATTCTTTTATTTGTGGAAGTTTTCATTTCTTTTTTTATATATTGCTTCGTTATTTACACATTTTTAAAATTTAATTCGATTTGCTTTATTTCAAGTGCTATTTTTTGGTATTGGAATTGGAATTTTTAATGTTTGAAAGTAATTAAAAGGGATATCAAAACAAGTTGTAAGGACAGGACAAAAATATTTAATCAGAATGATAAATACAATATTGTCTTTTAAAATTACTTCTACTCATTTGAAAACAGACTGGAAAGAATCATTACTACTTATCCTATCTTTTCTGTATACTTTTTATTTATTTTTCCCAAAGGAGAATCTTTCATTTTGATTACTTTACAATGCAGAGCAAAAATAAATAAATAAATAAATAAATAAAATAAAGCTGGAATATATAGTCTAATACAGTTTTTTCTGGTAAATACTAAATCTTCTAAGGCACAAGAGATAAATAAAATTGATATTTGCAACTCTCACGGATGATCGATCCTCTTAAAGTTTATCTTACGTTATTGATCATAAAGGCATCATTGTAATAACGGATATTTTAAGAGAGAGGGGGGGACCATAAAAAAACAGTTAGGAACAGAAGTTTACTTTTTAAATAAAATTAATATGTATTTATTGATCCCAAATCATATATCAAGTATCAGATGAGTATAATTAAAGTTTGGAATTTACTATTCCATAAAGATAAAACTTTTGAGAATTGCAAAAGGAAAATAACACACATACACACGCACGCGCACACACGCACGAAGGCACGCACGCACACTGCTCCACATATTTATAAATCCAACATAAATACTCTAAAATTTTTAAGTCAAATTAAAAGTTCTTAAAAGTGGTTTGCATATTTGGAAGGGATCATTGTGTTAGATAGATATATGCACCGCGATAATTGCGAAATCATTCGAGATGCGGCAAATAAATATAGGTTCAAATTTCATTTCCTCTTCAAAACGGTGTGTAGATAATTACAGTGTATTGCAGTGGCGTAACCTACACCCCGCATTGTGGTGGGGGCTTGGATTCCAGGGGCCCTAAGGCCTGATTGAGGAAAATATGGACCTTTTGTAAGATCTGTTTTGGGGCCCAAAACCTGACTTTGCAACGGTCCCTAATATTCTCTGTTACACCACTGGTATATCGCGAATTTTTAACTACTATGTTGTATAGTTTACAATTAATAGAACGTGAAAAAGGCTTTAATGAAGCTTATGACAGTAGAAATCGAGTTGGGGAAATCGTGGGTAAAATAGGGAGATCTCATAATGTGCTTGAGAATTTCCTTCGGAATAAGGCAACTTATGAAACAACTAAATACTCGGGACGTTTGTATTTATTCTTACTTCAGAAGATAACATTACATTCAGAACATGCATTCTTACTTCAGAAGATAAATGTCTAATTTTTCAAACATCATATTCTATGGTATCCTTGGAAGAGATAAAGAAACAATGTGGTCAAAAAGTTTCCTCGGAATCTGTCACTATATTTGAAACCATTTCACAAGAATACAAGACTTGAATTTGCCCGAAAAAATAGGCGAACATTCTTTAGGTTCAGGGTAAGGGTATTGGAGATAAGGGTTCACTTCTCCCCCATTTGTTGCTAAATTTTCCCCCATATTCTTTCGAATTATTGCGGAATTTTTTTTAGTTGCAAATTGTGTTCAGTGAGGATAAATTTAATCTGGACAGTCAGGATATATTTGATTTCTACTAGCGTGATTTGAGAAAAAACGATATTTTTCAAAGAAAAACTTTTGGTGGGGGAAATTGCATGGCTTGGGGATCTTTTACTGCGTGTGAAACTCTCCCCCTGGCATTTGTATCTAGTGAAATTGAATAGTTTAGCATCCCAAGATATGCTGGAATAAAACTTTTACCTTATTTATGGAGATTTTGTTGGAATTCCCGTAAGTTTTAACAAGACAATGCTGGTATTCCTTGAAACGGCAGTACCAAACAGTGATTAACTGTTGACAAAGTTGATTTATATTGAACTGGCTAGTTTGTTACCCAGACCCCCCACCCCCACCCCCAAGCAAAATATTTCGGGATTCTTAGTTCGGCGAGAGCGAGAAAGAGAGAGAGAGAGAGTGCATGAAAGTAACTTGAAGTAAATAAGGAACGCTATTGAACATGCTTGAAATAATTAAGTCAAATTTACATTTAAAAGTCTAGAATTGATGGTATTGTCCATTAAAATGGCGGTCTTCCTCCAGTAAATTTTCGTGGACCTTTGTTTATGTGCAAAAAAGTACAACAGTTTTTTTTCCTTTTTCGTTTTTAATAAGGCGATAAATTTTTATTTATTGTTTCGAATTTAAATAGTCCTATAAATATGAAGAACAGCATATATAAATATATGTATACATACATGAAAGGGTGCGTTAAAATTTTACGTTTTAAATGCTGCATATATTTCTATACAGTACTTACTACATCAGCGCATTGCAATAGTTATCACAGCTGGTGACTTTTAATTTCTGACTTAACGACGACTCTTTTAATGCACTTTTCTGAATTAACGAATTTCTAGGCCAAGAATTAAAAGGTAATGATACTTTTCAAGACATCAAATGTCAAAGAGAGGTGTATAAATTACCTATTTAGCCGCTTTATAACTGTATTTTTTGTGACATATATGCGTGTGTAAAAGAAAATCTCATTTTTAAGATAAATTTAATTACAAAAAAGGATTACACAATACAATTATTTTAAATAGTAGGATATATTGCTACAAAGTTTGATTTCCTGATGAGAAAGATTACATTACATTTCCCTTTCAAGTTTTGAAACATTGGATCTAAAAAATTGAAACTTTTGGTCTCTCAACATTTATTTAACTCATAATAGTTACTTCAGAGCTTTTAATTCTGGAAACTTTAACATTGAATTCTAGGCTTCCGGAAAACTCGGTAAAAAAAGTGGACTTTATGAATTCTCAGATTTTAACAATTTCTTACTTAAATATATAATATATTGTCCTCAATACCTATATAATAAATCAAAGTTATCAATAGAAAATTTGATATTTTTTCTACTAAACTACAGCAGAATTCCATGAACTAAATATGTCAAGATAACTTTTAATGCAAAGAATAAATTGTGGATTAATTCCTTCTTTGGTAGATTATATAACCGACATATTTTACCATATCGACTCATGAATTATAAGCTTCCACAACTTAGTGAATATTGTAACCGACTAAAATCTCTAATTCCT
Source organism: Trichonephila clavata (assembly GCA_019973975.1). Taxonomy (NCBI): domain Eukaryota; kingdom Metazoa; phylum Arthropoda; class Arachnida; order Araneae; family Nephilidae; genus Trichonephila; species Trichonephila clavata. The sequence continues at coordinate 446,790 of BMAO01016681.1, forward strand.
TTTTTATACATCTTAAGTTTCCCACAATCTCTAAGCGAATAGGAGTAAGGGAACTTTCTCCTGTTATCTCTTTGGAATCAAATGCAAAAGACGAAAAACATACATCTCACACATAGAGACTTGTAGTCCCATTTTAAACTTTTTCTTAACATGCTATATATCTGTCAGGTTCTAACGCTTGAAATATGTTACTACTTTTTCGTATGAAGGCAAGAAGAGATAACTAAAAGGTCTTTCTCTCTTTATCTAACGCTTTTTTGGGATAGAACGAAACATTCTTGCTTTATCTGGCATGGGTGACAAGACGTCTGTTGATTGGACATCCCAGAAGATACCCAGTCTCAGCTCCTACTCGGATGTCTTTTACGACCCAATGAAATATGTTACCGATATATAACTTAGCGTAAATGGAAGATAAGTTCTCACATATCTTTCCAAGAGAGCCAGTAGAAAAGACTATGGGTTGGTGCGTACTGCAATTTGATACTTGTTTGCTTTGGCGATGAAATGAACTACAGTGCTTTCTAGAACATGTGGGCTAGCTTGAAGAAAAATTAAAAAGACGTCGGCTTTTATTATGTTTTTTCACATGTTTTAGCACCATTCAAGACATTTTATGTCCTATTCATTATAATTTTTTTAATGAAATTTAACACAATGTACGTCTTTTAGCATGATGTAGAATTTAAAATAAACCTTGTTCACTGTCTTATCTAGAATACTTATACATGTAAAGCACATATGAAAGTTAAAAAATTCATATCTCTTGAAAGACAAGTTTAACTTTTATTTTTAGTGAAAGTGTACGGCAGATAATTAATATGTATTCAGGATGATTTTTTAAAGGAAAAAAAATGGAAAAAAAGTAAACTGTTTCTTTTGTAAAAGAGTATTAATTTTGTATCACCATATATTTTACATTTCCTCCTTACTTGCGAATGGAAAAAGAGGTGTTTTTCTGGCATCATATATCTGACTCCGGCAAACTGTGGCAAGCGTGCCACGTTTGGTACGCCGGAGGTACACAATTCTCAGGCACATACTCTGCATTATTCTACAAATTTATCAATATTTGAGTGGATGGAGGTTGATATATTTGCAATGGACCTTATTTGACAAACGTCTTCAGAATTATGGACATTTAAAACATTACAAAAAATCTGGAAGATAGCTCTAAAGATAAATCGACATATATTTTAAATGATTGGACGCCATTGCTGGAGAGATTTAATTGTTAGAAGAAATTTACATGTACTCTACTTTCCGCTTCTGGCTCAACATATCTTTGTAAATAAGCCTTTTCTCACATGGAGAATGTTTTGAGTCAACAAAGAAGTTGTTTAACAGCTGAATGTTCTGAATCGTGTCAAACTGAAAGTGTTATACGTTTTACCCTAGATATTACAATTTAAATTACAGCGGTGTTAAGACCAGGTTCACGGTAACTTTTTTATTAAATTACCGTAAAATCCGGCGTATATAACGCGCGCCTATACATTCAAGCTTATTTTTTAAATTTTTAGGTATATTCACTGTATAACGCGCAATCTCTTTTGTACTAGTGAGTGAGTGAGTGAATGAATATTAACGTCACACTATTCAGCTACACGAGGGCTTCTTGAGATGGACTTCGTAATTTTGAACCATGGTCAAGTGACGAGGACGACACGTGAGCTGGCACTCCCCTCTCCAAATAATCACACCACACCAACGGGAGGATGTTTGAGCTCTCGACAGATTGAACATGCATCGCTCCCTACACGGAGGGTCTTTAGTGGTACTGGGCTCGAACTCATGACATGCCAGCCACGATCCGATACCTTGATAACTAGGCTACCACGGCCATCTCTTTTTTACGAAGAAATCTGAAATATTAGTATATATTGCTCTTATGTTTTTAAGTCATTTATTCGATGTATTAGCCCAGACTTTTGACAAAATATTTTTCATCTAGAATTACAACTCTCTTTTAGTTTATAAGGCATGTCATTTCTTTTAAATAAACAGTATTTAGATAAATATAGAAGTAAAAAAAAAATTTTTTTTTAATGCTCATCTCGGTCAGTAGCACAAACAAAAAATTTTAAAGGGGGAGAGTTCATGGTCGAAAGTCCCCCTCCTATCTTGCCTCAAGACAACTCCAATTGATTCTTCTGATTTTTTCGATTTTGTTAACAAAAAACAGTAAAAAATAAATTATTGAATTAATAACTAGTTTTAATTAATCAAATAGATTGTTAATTACAAGTACTTAATTAAATTTTACGTCATATATATAGGATTATCATCAATCGAAAAAACTCAAGGGCTTTGGGGGTGTCCGGACCCCCCTTGTGTGCGCCACTGTCTCTTGTTATTTTTAAAGCTATCGTTTTTATGACCGGCGTGAAACGCGTACCCTTAAGTTTCGATCTTATTTTTTGTGTTATAAGGGCGCGTTATACGCCGTTTTTTACGGTATGTTGAATCGGAAAACTTATATTTTATATTTTTTGTTTCTTATTTTAATAAATATGTTTAAAAGATACATTTTAGTTTTTTATTTATGATGGAAAAATATATATATTATGCTGTTTATTTTTATGCTAAGAATTATCTTTACGGTATCCGACTGGTTGCGACAACTTTTTTTTTAAAAAATAGATATGGGGATTTTTTTGTTATTTTTAGATTTGTTTAGTGCATTTTAAGAAAAATGCGCTAAAATTAAGAAGAAAAAAAGAAATTATTATTACTAAAATGAGAAAAAAATAGGTAAAAATTGACAAAAAATAGCCTAAACGCTGTCCATTATGTGCCAAAGGTTTATGAACAAATTTTCAATTTTTTCATTCTAAGATGTTGCTATATTATTCATTTTTGAAATGACCTTCAGGATAAGAGATATTTTCTTTTTTACAAAAATTAGAGCACTTTATCTCAGTTATTATATGAAATTGCTTAAAAAAATACAGTGATTATATTGACATAAGGGACTGTTAATTTTGTAATAAAACAGTAATTGATAAATCTGAAGGTTAAAATACTTCTACTATTATACAGAACTCACAGACAAAATTTCAGTTAATTATTTTCCAAACTTTTTGAGCAATCGCTGACCCCGCGTTTGATTATTTTCAAAAAATCACATTTCGAGTAAAACGCGTTTTAAAGTATGACATCTTGGTTAAAGTAATGGGGGCATCTGCTTAAACTAAAACACTTGTAGTTTTTGTTCTAGTAACGGAAAATGATAAACTTGGTATTTTTATAAAGTTAATAAGATGGCCCATAAAATAAAATCATAAAAAAAAAAAATTGTCAATTTTTGGCAAAATTCACAATTTTAGGGTAGTTGGATACCTTAAATAAGGTAAATTTTATATGCGATAAATCTGTAATCTATATTCGTGACCTTTTTTCCATAACTCTGCATGCATTTTCTAGGGATTTGAATTATTTCAAATATTTCTTTCAGTGTGGCACCCGTAATCATACTGGTAGATTAGTTTGTCTGGCTACAGATAAAAGATTTCCGACCCTTGTGTATTCTCCCCCCAAAACTTATCTTTCTGAAGACGCTTTCTTGCATAACAACTCAGGTATTTTGTAAAAGCACATATTCAAAACAAAAACTATTATAATTTCTAATGATATTGTCAGCAATTCTTTTATTAATCTAAGAAACCTGTTTATGGCTACCGTTATCACAGCTACTTTATTATATATATTTTTTGTATCATTGTGTTATCTGTCTGATTTGTAGGAGATCATCAGTATATACGCTATAAAAGTAAGGGAGCATTAGACCAGACAACTTATTTCTTACTTTTCTTAGGTAATCAGAAAAAATAGTTTATTGATTGCAGACTTTTAAGAACCTACTAAGATGCGAGATAGAGCCGAAAAAGTGATCAAAAGACATACTTAAATAGGGTTATCTGAAAAGATTAAAGGAGTTATCAAAGTGTATTACACTCAAAAAATAATAAACATAATGAAAGGAATCTTGTATTAAACTGCTAATATTCATTCTTATCTCTGAAGGTTTTGGCTTTCGTTCTTCATTATTATTCGTCCGATCTGGAAACAATGCTCGGTCTTTTTCACGATTCTGCACGAACTTACACACGCTTATGCAATTTTTCCAATTTGCGTGCTGCATGAATTTAAATTCGAGATGCTCCCCCTAAAATCGGAACTGTAACCTGAATATCTCCAAAATTTTAGTCCCTTTAAATGTTTATCTTCCATTGGCGGAATTTACACAAACCTAAATGATATGTTCTTACTCTCATTAATTTATTAACTTTGTAGTGTTTATTAACCTCGAGATACCTTTTCAGTTTGTAGCTTCTTTTTTTTTTTTTTTTTTTTGAGCTTCCTCCTTGTCATTCCATTCTCTTGTCTTCCTTTTTCGCGTTTAGAGATTAGTTCAAACAAAATATCTTGGCGACCAAATATAACTAACTAGCTTCGCCAAATATGAGCCTTGCGCCAATAAACTAGCCAATCAAAATTTTAGTGCCTTTCATTTCGATTGTTTGAATTAAGTGATATAACAATTTTAACGTGTTTAATAATTTATATGGAAAGCAAATTTCATAACTGGAATATTGATTTAAAGACACCATTTTGTGAGGGTTGACAATTCTTACATTTTTCAAAAGTTCCCTCTGTGATAGAAAATTCGTTTCAGAAGCAGGATGAACTGTGAATATCGACACAATCTTTATTTTTCTTCATCTTTGTATTGTTATTTAGAATATTTCAAGTATAAAAAAAACTTAACTTGTATCTTTTTCTTCTTTTTCTCTCTTTTCAATTTCAATACATTTATAATAGTTTTCGTTTAAAAAAATGCAGTATTCTGGAAATAAAACAATTATTCACTAAGCCTTAGCACGTTGGATAAAACTGATTCTTTAGTAACATCACATTTAAAAGCAACACGAGGGCTATTGGCGGCGAACCACGTAATTCTTAGCTATGGTCCTGTGACGGCCTTTAGTGGAATCAGAACAAGTGAGATAATGTCAATCACATAATCTCAATGACATGATCATTCGATTATGTGACCTTTAAAAGATAAAGGATAAAAACGCATATGCTCGTAATATTAGCCTTCATTTGTATAAAAAAATAAGATATTGTTGATATAATATATTTAACAAAAGAGAGAAATAATTAATATAAAGTATGTGTTTATGCTCACAAGGGAAAAAAGATACATCCCCAAGCAGGATATACCGCCTCTTGGCTGGAATTTAAGAAATTGGAACCAACTGCACTCATCCTGAAATTTTTAATAATATTATAAGTATTAAGAAATATTTAATTTAAAAAACATTCTCTGACTGATAAAAAGTCGTTAGCCGTACTTTTCCAGTTCTTGCTATTCAGAAGTATATGTATGCACATGCAGTTCGAATTTTTGAACTGCACATGGCATGGTTACAAGTTTATATTTTTCGTATATTCAGGATATTTATGTTTCTAAAAGTAGCAGTATGTTTTATTTCATAGGTAGTGTTTTTTTTAATGTATTCGAAAATTTCATTTTGAGAATTTGATTCCTTTTGTGTAATTAAAAACAAAGTTTACATAAAGAGATTTTGTTTTTTTTTAAAGAAAACTCGCTTTTTTATTTTTAAGATTTATTTTATAATGTATTTGTTTAAACCGATTTTTTAAAAAATTCTCCTTGACGTAGCTTCTTATTAATATATCTGATCTGCTTAGAAACATATAGTATGTATAATGAGTAAAAAATACTTGTATATATATATATACACACACACACACACCGAAGAAGCAAGACAATATGAACATCTACTTAGTAACACGTTTCACCAATTTTTGCCTGCAAAACAGCTGCTACTCGTCTTGACATGAATACTACAAGTTCTTGGTTGAAGGTTGAAGACAGATTGTACCAATTGTCTCTAAACCAGAGGTTCCCAAACTTTTTTGTCTCATAGACCCCTTGCCATGTTTTCCGGTTTGGGGTAGACCCCCTGCTTAATTAATGTTGAATTTTTGCAAATTTATCAACTTAAATATCTTTTTGACAGCTGGTACTACTACTCCTACTTTAAAAGAATTAAATTTTTTTTTCTAACTGTAATGAAGTATAGTGTTTAAAATTTTAAAAGCACTTGTTAATTAATTTAAATTAAAAATTTATTAATAAATAAAATTGTTAAATAAACTAACTAACCAACAAATTATTTTAATGGGAGGGATGAACTCTAGCATACTACAATATCAAGTTTTCAACATTCGGTATCACTCTTGTCTGGTTTAACCTTAAATCTCCTCTGTTAGTAGTGTCCGGTTTTTTTTTCTTTTCGAGATTGGCAATCGCGCTGAAACTCCACACTAGCACGATATTCCATAAGACGGAACAAATAACAGGTTTGACATTTTAAAGCCAAAATTGCTGGCATCCGTTTCTAAACTTTAAGATTTTCGTTAGTGCTTATTACGATCAGTTCCTACTGAAATGTAAAATTTTTTTTCAATATGACCCTATGAATTCATTGCCTACTGTGGTATTGCCATTGTCAAAGCATTCTCAAACCTGGTTTCAAAATCTGAATAAAAGTGCCTTTGAATGTTGAACATAGGTTAAAACGTTCTGACAGATTGTCTGTGACAAAGTTAGCAAATTCGGGACCTCCAGTATTACACTTCTTAAGCTTAACTCAGGAATGAAAAGCTGAAATGGTTCATGTTTCAATAAAATTTATGCTGTCACCTTCTAAATGCAAATTAACCTCATTATAAATTTAGTAAGCAAATCTGCTAAATATGTAAAATTTGGTTTCCACTTGATTGTAAATTTTCTTTTAAAATTAAAATCCCAATCTAGTTTAATGAGATCTACTATCATAGACCCCCAGCTGCACCTCATGGACCCCCAAATTAATTTTTGGCTGACGTAGACCCCTTGGAGGTCATCATAGACCCCATTGAGAATCATTGGTCTAAACAGTGGTCGCGTAAAGTCGAGATATTCCAACATGAAGATATTTATCTCAGTACAGCCTTTCTATGAAAACACAAAGGTGCCTTATCAGATTAAGATCCACTGAGTTAGGTGGCCAAAATATTAATTGGAATTCATCTTTATGCTCCTCAAATCCTTCTAACACAATTCTAGCCTTTTTACATGGGTCGCTGTCCTGCTGGAAGATCCCTTTTCCACACACACAGGTGGGAAAACAGACGTCATATAATAGTGCAACTCACCAGCAATTATGCTCAGATTGTCTTCTACTTTCATGATCCCTTTTACCAGAACTAAGATTCCTAAAGTCACCCATGAGAACATTATCCAAAGCGTTATACCGCCATCACCAGCCTGTGTACATGGAGGGAGCAAATGTTCGACTATGGAAGACGACACCGCATCCTGACACAACCATCGATGGGTTGAATTAGAAATTGTGTGTTTCATCCTACCAGGAAACTCCCTTCCACTTATTTATGGCCACGTCTCAATGTTTCTGAGCCCACTCTAGGCGTATTTGTCAACGATGCCTGGTCAGCAGAGGCCCACGAATGGATGTCTGCTGTGCAGTCCCATATCCAACAGTGTCCGCTGAACTGTGTGTTTCGAAACTTTTGTACTTGGACCTGCATCGTATTGGGCTGCCAACTGACTCACTGTCTGGCGTCGATTTTGCTGTACTAAGCGGGACAATTCCCGACGTCCTTTTTTTTTTTTTGATGATACGTAGACGTCCAACAACTAGGTGTCTACTTCTAGTTTCACCATTATTTATCCTCTTTGCATAAGCACTAAAAACAGCAGAACACAAACAATCTATCAGTCATCCTGTTTCGGAGATCTCGTTTCGAGTCTTTGGGCCATTACAATCTGCCCTCTTTCAAATTCGCTTACGCCAGCCTCCTTTCCCCTCACTCGCAAATGTAAATGCAAGTATGATAGCTTACCTTTTCAGCAGCAGTTAAATGATATTATCTCATAATTAAACGGCTTCCACGTCATCCAGGCGAGTTTATTGAAAAATGTGGTGGTGTTCATTATGTGTTTTGGGTCGACAGTGTGTGTATATATATAGGATAAACGTTGCCTATACCTCTGGCGTACGCAAAAATTGGGGTCGAGGTTTTAAACCATTTCCAAAGACTAACAGATGTTTGATTTTTAGCATAAAGATTACGTCTGGGGGCTTTTGTGTAACTACGTTTTTTAAAATATATAACCCCACGTATGAAAGTAATCTTTGCACGCCACTGCGTTGCTCCTAAAAGGCACTATTCTCAAATAAAGTCAAATGTTAATGAGGACACCTGTGCTGCTATCCCCTTTTTACTCCTCCATTGCAATGTCAGAATTTTGAGTCCCGAAGGATACAAAGTGCCAGCAGCTCGCTACATTATCACCGCAGACCAGAAGTCATCGCAGAGAATAATGGAAGCTGTTGCTTATAAATTATAACCAAATATCTCTCTCTCTCTCTTCATGTGACTAGGCGGGAAAGTTAAGGGAATATTTTAGTTAAGATATTTTTCTCCTCTTTTAATCATCTGGCTTGATAACATGTTATACTATGAGCAAATGTCATGAACAGTGCTCACACAAGGGGGGTGTCCTAGGGTCCGGACCTCCCCAAGGCCCTTGAGTTTTTTTCGATTGATGATAATCCTATACATATATATGTATATATATATATATATATATAGCGTAAAATTTAATTAAGTGCTTGTAATTAACAATTTATTTTATTAATTAATGCTAATTATTAATTTAATAATTTATTTTTTACTTTTTTTGTTAACAAAATCGACAGAATCAGAAGAATCAATTGGTGTTGTCTTGAGGTATGATAAGAGTTGGGGGACTTTCAACCATGGTTCCTCCCCCCTCCCTGAAAATTTTTTATGGGCACTACTGGTTGTCAATAATGCGTAGTATCGTGTTGTTTTAATGCAATTTAATTAAAGCAAAATAATCAATTTTAATCAAACTATCTATCTTAAAAAATGAAAAATATTTAAAAAATTTATCCCTGAAGCTTTAGATTTTAGGAAATTGCACGTGTTTAAACAACTTGTTGCGTAGAAGTGTTGTATCTAACGTTTTTTCACATGCAGATGATAGCTCTTGTTGTATAATTTCCTTATACTAGAACTAATGAAAAATGGATAACATTCCAGTCATTTCAAAGACAGGATTGCTACAAATTTTTATCAAACCTTACGATTTCTCTAACAATGTGAATATCGTATAATAAGGAATTTCAAATGTCATTTTTTGAATATCTTTGATTTTCTTGAGGCTTAATTTAATTCATTTATGCTTCACTGGCATAAATTTTGAAAAATAATCCTTCCTATGAGATTGGAACATTCTACATAAAACAAAAACAAAAAAGTTCGCTAAACTCCGCTTTCCACAATTGATGTTCAATAAAACAGGTTATTTTCAGTTATCGGCCATTTAACGGTCGATTTACTTTGATTTTTTTACTTGTTATTGACGCCAGTTGAGTATTGTTTTATCTCTTTTTGACAATATATAGTTGAGCGTGTATTGTACGCAGGTAATTTCTCAATTGCGAACAGGAGATTCGAGAACTTTAATGTAACGTGTTATGCATTAACGAAAGTAGTAAAAATCTCTATTTAATGGTGAGGTATTTAATTGGCGATTTCCTAAAATTATATATGCTAAGCTGCAGATTCAAATTTTTGTTTCGTCATACATTCTTAGACGTCTGATGGTAAATTGATCTGAAATGCTTGTCCAGATTAATGGAGCTTCGATCCAAATATTTTACGCTCTCTCTACTCTCTCTCTCTCTAATCTGGAAATCATTAAATTGAAAACTCTATTTTCGTGGAACTAAAAATAAAAATGTTCAGTAAAAATTCGTCTGTTATTGTATTGTTTTATAAAAATAAAGAACACAAAGAGAGATGTTATATACCAATAAACTGTTGATTAGTGTCGAAGCATTGAATTCCAGTAAACTGCTGAATGCTGAAGCCTTAGATTCTAGTACACTATTCCTGAATGAAGCAATTGATTACAACATATTTTTAAGAGGTAAAAAAACTTTAAATTATTTTGAGTATACATCGCAATAAAGGACACGGAGGGGGGGGGGTATTAAGGATAGATTAAGTAATTTTGAGCCACAGTCAAGCAAATATTTTAGAAAATAATCAATTGCTTTTAATGTAAAATAACAATTCAATTTATAAGAAATGCTCTTCCCTTTTCTCTTTAATGCATATATTTCTTTTTATTGAGAGCATTTATAAGCCCCATGCACCACACAATGTATCACACGGGGGCTTACAACACAAAGAAGAAGGATTACAACACAGATATCCATGCCTTCTCCGGGATTCGAACCCAGTTCCTATGGTACCGCAGTCAGCGTCACTAACCACCATACCGGATGGGCGGCTTTAACACATATTGTTCCCATTAATTTTTCTCTAATTAATTATTTTGATTTTTCACAGTTGGCCTTTACATTGAGATATATTTAATTCTGTGAGTTAATTCAAGAGTTATGGGCAACCTTGTACCACCATCACACTTGCTGATGTAAGCGCTGTGGCCAGATATTCACTTTTACACCATCCCTTTAAGAAATCCCACATAACAGACTTTGACTCCCCAAGAATTATAACATCCACAGTCACAAGACTAAGAACTCACCACTTCAAGGACATAAAAATTCATCCTGATGAAATAGCATGCAAATCAATCCTGATGAAAAAACATGAAAATACATCCCGATAAAACAAGACTTTATATACAGTGTAAGAACTGCCGTGAAATCCAGCTCTGTTCACACCATAACATATCTTCCAATGCCCAGCTTTCTCCCCAAGAGCGCTAAAGCTCAGTCAATTCCACTCATAGACCCATTGCGATTCTCTTCAGCCAGGACGCTCCGGAATTAGCAGCCGCAATTGTTGCTACCTTCGATAGAATCTAGAGTTTTTATACTATTTTTTCGTGCCAATCCTATGGACACGAGAACAACAACAACAGTTCAAGAATTTATTAGAACAAACAAAAAATAGTATCGGTGTAATTATTAAGCAAAATAAAGTTTGTGAAACAAGCTCATGGCTGCAATACAATATGAATTATCATGATTTTATAGTTAGAGAATGCCTTTAAAAACCATTATTTAAAAAGAATTCTTAAGAGAACTGTTTTTGTTATTAATTTGGTTGGTTTTTTGATTAACATCACACAAAGCATCACGAGGGCTAATGACGATGGATATTGTATCTTTAAATGATGAACACTTGGCGAGAAAGACACCTTAATTGTGTGTGTGTGTGTGTGTGGTATCCTGATCTCCATGTTCATGCCACACCAACTCTTGAAATTTAAGCCTCGACAAATTTAACATCGACGCCGTTACACTATGATCGTCAGAATTATGAGACTCGAACCCAATACCTATTGGCAATGAGTCCATTTTTTTCCCGAATGAGTCTACAAAGGACTTTGATTTGGTTTATAATATCCACATAAATAAGTTGAAAATGCATTTTAGAGCATCAGATTTTTTTAAAAAAATCTTATCTGTGTATTTATAAAGAGTGCCAAGGAAAAATGAATTATCGCTTATGGTTTTTGATATTACATTTCTATCATTAAGAATTCCGAGTAAAAACTTTACATATTAAAGTAAAATAACTCTCTATTTCACGTATTGTAAATGAATAGATTAAAATGTCAAGAAACTAAGTCGTTAGAAAATTGAAATCAACCTGTTTTTTAAACAACATAGCATTAATAGGTATCAAAATATTACCTCCACGACACCTGTTTGTTCTTTTATTTATAGCCCACGTTTATTTTTATTTGAAATTCTTCCAATATTTAACAACATTAAACAGTAGTTTCAGAGGAGGTTGTTTGTAACAGGGATTTTAATACCTTCGCTCGTAGCCTAGCAAACAGAGTGCGACTGTTATTTCCATGGGTACATCCGCTTCCTATCCATCGTGTCTTGTTCATGTGGGAGAAATGGGCTATTAGAGTTGACGTGCACACATAAAAACTCATAAAAAGTTGTCCCTACAGTGCAGCTACTGCTTCAACCATCTGCGAATGAAGGTAATTCCCAATGCCTAATTTCAGCCCGTGCCTATGGAAAACCGTGACACCGTAAATAACTAGAAATAAAACTCAAATATGCATAATTTTGGTAGACAATAGGACATGCTGTCACGATATGACAGCCATTGCAACATTTAAGACGAGGTTTTTTTCCACACTTGGAGTCCAAAATGCCTTTTGAATAAAGCTAATAAGTCTTTTTACCTTAGGCGATAAAAGTTGGCTATAAAAAGAAAATTGACCAACCACAAGACAGAAAATGTATCACGATATTCAGATATTGCCGCCGCCTGTTGGTCGAATGAGACCATCCCATGAGATGTTTATCGTCCATTTTTTAAATTTTTATAACCACGTAAACAAGCGTTAGATTGAAGTAGTTGTCGTGAGGATATTTTTTTTTATTCATAGTTGGCCACTTGTAATAACGCCGCCATATATCATCCATTTTAGGAATGTGTGTTTTCAACTAATAGCACAGTCACAAGTATAAAAGGTCACTCTAATGAGTACGATTGCACAGCAACCAAGATATGACTCGTATAATTAAGGAGAATTGAAAATGAGTGATATAAGGGTGTTGGACTCTGAAGTAAAAAACACAAATTTTCCTCATCATAAGACTTGTTCCGATAGCTCAGTAAACATAATTTTCAATGCACGGAGCATTTTAGTATTGGGCAAGAGAGCGGTTTTTAAAAGTGAAAATACGATTCAACAAAAATGTTAGATTTTTTGGAAAGGTTTAACTTAAAACATATTAATGGCCTTTTAAGAATTTTGGCCGTTGTTATGAAAGCTTTTAATGCTTAAAATATGTATTTAGATATCATTAAAAATTAAGGGACTTTTACAAATATAAAACTGTAATATATTTTTCAAAATTAATCTGAAAATTTTATCCATGTGAATGTCTAGAACGGTTAAGAAGAAAATAATGTATTTTTTTAAAATGCTCACTTGATGAAAAACAAATTTTTAAGGAACACGGAGAGAAAATAATTTATCGTTTTTTACAGAAAATGTTAAGCAGACAAAATTCGCTCCGTTTTCTTAAAAACAATTTAAAAGAAAGAAAGAAAAGCATGCATTCATTTAAAAGAAAGAGAGGCTTTATGAATCCTTAAAAGTAATCAATGTTAAGAAAATAAAGTATACAAAAAACTTTAAAAAATTGCATTTTATCTCTAATTTTTATGAATTATTTTTATATTATTAAGAAAAATACGTTTAACAGCTTCTCCAGGGCATGTAACTAATAATTCAAAGACTTCAAGCTCTAGAAAAATATGTTACAAAGAAGCAGATTGAATTCAATGAGTTGAATTAGCATTTTAAAAGTTGAAAGTTTTGTTTTTATTTAATTATATCACTAAGAATTATATATTTTCCCCCAAAATACATAAATACTTATTGAATTCCCATAAGAACTTAAGTTTCTCGGGACCTGATTCTACATAAGATTTGCCTTTGGAGTAAGGGTGATTGTATATTTGTCACTGATATATTTATTTGACTTTGTAATGTGTGGTGACCCTAAATTTACTTAATTCCTGGGTGACAAGAGGGATCACACAGCTTTGGTAAAATATTATTTTGTTTGTAAATTTTATTAGAAATTGGCACCTTTATTATGGTACATATCAGTACGATGTTTTACACTTTTAGTATCAGCTACTTATATCAGAATACATCTCTCTAGCCGGTCTTCAACTGGATATCGTAATGTCCACGATCCGCATAAAATGGAGTTTCTAGTAGGTCGCTCATAACTCTAGATGAGCTTCCTATTTTCCCAGTACACCCGTATCAATCTTTTGCTGCCCCACAGCCATTCACTGTAGAAAATTCAGGTCCAGACCGCTCCTCTTGCCGCTGGTCTTCACACTGTCCCCTGGTCACCTTCCGAACTGCGCATTTAGGTATTTTAATCACTAAATCGGCTCTAAATAAAATATTCCTTTTCCTAGATAATTTCAAAGACTACTAATCTGAGATCTTGAATTTCCTTTTCTAACAATACTGGACTTCCGCAGATGAAACACCACGTGAGATTTTCACCCTGCACAGGACGCAATGGGAAAGGCTAACGATTAGCATTTCAAGAACAGACGCACTTGTAGCGCCAACAAAAAATTGCATTTTGAAGTATTGAAATTGCTTTTTCGTGCGTGAACAACTTCAGTATACCTCGAAATGAATGCGAGCGCCACTCGAGCACATTTTTGAATTCTGGGTGAAGAAATCTTGCCTATACCGATTGCAATTATCATTAGAAAAATCAATAATCGCGTCAGACATAACCAAACAACAATGAGGAGAATGTAATAGAAGGAATCAGGAGGATACAGTTGATCATTAACAATAACTGTGTATCATTAATAATAATTATCACGTCGTCGCACCACTACACGTGATAACAGACATATTATGCTCATGGCAGTGATGAATCGGTCTGTTACATCTGGAACCATATCACAACAAAAATGGTTCTTTGCTTAACAGTCGGTGTCTGCACATACCATTCGACTCCGTTTGTAGATCAATATAATGCCTACAAGGTGTCCATTGCTACAATTAGCTTTGTCACAAAACAAGAGGCATTTGCGTAAAATGGTTCGTTGAATGGAGGACATGGAATGCCGAATGACATGGAATCACGTTTTTACTTACAACAGCATGATGATTGGATCAGAGTGCGTAGATATCACTGTAAGATGCTACTTAACTGTTGCCTTATGTATTACCCTAATTGTATTGCATCCGCCATTATGGTTTGGAATGGTGTTGGATTCCACTTCCTCAGAAAGGGAAAGTAAGGATTTAAAAACTTGTAATGCCTGGCAGTTCCTGCTTCCCTCTGAAACCCCTTGTCTACCCTCGGACCCAACTAGATGTGTGGGAGAAACTGAATAATCAGTAGACATGATTCACCCTAATTATTTTATTGTCCCCAAAATATCAAGCAGACACAATAATAATCTAATTAAGATAGCAGATTGGATAGCAGAGCACGGAGGTGAGACTCAATAGCCTGGGGATAATAATACGGACCCTCAACTGATTCCACGATAACCTAAACAAGTTCAATATCAACTACTTCGCGCACTAATAAGCTAAACTTCTATTTAAATAAGGATCGCGATACCGGTACTTTTATGAAGTCGAGTCCTACACTCGAGTCCTTGAATGTGATCCTTATCCGGATTTAATCACTGTCGATTGATCCACTATCAGTAATCTTCAATTGATAAACTACAAATGCACTCAATCATTTCACGATCCTTCACTCTGCAACTAACCAACTCACTCCTAAACTACATAATTTATATAATACACTTAATTTGTATAATCACGCTTTCCTCACTCGGTGAAAGTTGGTTGATAATATTGTTTCCCCAGCAAAATCCCCAAGGGGTTAGTAGAGCCACGTATAGTTCCGTCACAAGCTCTCTAGTACACATTGTCTGTGCAATGACTATTAAGCATTATATTTCTGAGGTTCTAGAAACTGCTGTCTCTTTCCTTAGCATTAGAGCTGGTCTGCAGCCCCATTTTAACAGAGCATCTCAAAACTCGCACGTGGCACGCAATTTACAAAACTTCTTTGCTTCCCAGATTGCGTTGCTGCCTTGACCTGCCCTTTCACTCAATTTATCACTTGTGGAACGTATGGTAGATGATTGGAGAATGGTTGGTCTGCCATAAGCCACTCAATGCTGCACCAGATCAACTTTGGCAATATGTGGAGGCAGCATAAACTATCATCCCAAAACAAAACATTCAAAACCTCTTTCATTCAATATCGAAACGTGTAGCAACGGTTATTGTCTAAGCCCTCAGTACTGGTTTAATTGTCTTTCTTACTTTCTTATTTTAAATTATTTCATTTTTGCAGTATGTGTTATTTCTGTAACAAATTTGTTTTTGATATATCTTGTCAACGGTGTTGTATTTTATATAGCCAACAGCAACTATGGTATTATTAGCTGTATCTGCCATTGAAAGTACCAGGACACAATTTAGAATTCTATTTAAGATGTACAACAACGATCTATCTGAATATTATGAATTGAAGAGCAGAAAAACGGGTACGGGCGTGCGTATGCAAATAACAGAAATATGCAACTAATCAGCATAACACGATGTAGTCGGCAGCACCTGTGTAAGACTACAAATGTTTGTCAAAGCTGTTAGATCTTTCGAAAATGATATATTCTCCAATATGAAAACATGATGATGTGAAAACACTGATAACCACTAACTATTTATTTAAAACAAAGATTATAAAATCCAGTAAATTACATGTCGGCAGCAGACCTACTATTAACATGCGGCTTGTAAAGCAAATAGCTTTCCCCCTGGTGGTTTGAGTTTCGTCTTTCTTTTATTTACCATCTACAATCACGGTTGATGAGACCATCCAAGGAATTTGCATATCTTGGTTGGAAATAGCATAGATTTGTTCCTGTTCCCACAATGGCAGATGATCAAGATTTAAGTGACGTTGAATATGGCGTTGGTGGGCGAGAGATGGAATATAGCATCCCCGTGGTAGTGATGAAGTTTGGATTTTCATGTACGGCCATTTCACAACCGTATTATGACTACTGAATACCAGGTAAAACATCAAATCTCTGATTTTGTTGCGGTTAAAAAGACATTTTGAAAGAACGAGACTTTCGAAGACTGACGAGAATCCTTAAATGATACAGCAGTGCAAAATTTTTTTGAATTACCGCAGATTTCATTGCTGCTACATCAACAACAAGTGTCAGCGGGCCAACTGTACTTTCAACCATCATCAAAATGGGCTTTCGTAACTGACGACCCACTCGTGTATCGTTGTTGACTCTGCAGCACAAGGCTTTACGCCTCATTTGGGTCAACCTATATCGCCATTGAACTATTGATGACTGGAAACATGTTTGAAGAGTATCGTTTCTAATTGTATCGAGGGGATAGACAATGGGAACAATAGCTATGACGATAACCTCATGAATCTTTGAACCCTACATGTCAACAAGGGACTGTTCAATCTGGTGGAGCCGCTGTGCACACACGTATGAATAGGACGTATGCAGTTGCAAGGATATGGACCTCTTGATTTGTCTAGAGACGACTCTGATAGGTATGTTAGCATCCTGTCCTATCACCTTTACCCCTTTATGTTCATTTAGCGATTTTAGCATTAAAATGGGATACCCCACAAGTCAAGAGTTAGTATCGCGGGGCTACAGAAATACTTTCTTTTAACTTTAGATGATACCAGTGATCATTTAAGCTTCCATTCATGAACATATTGAAGGATACCTCTATTTTGCTACATGCTGTTTGGAATATATCTACATCCCTTCGAACTCCTATGGATATGAGAAATACTCTACAGAACAATGGTTTGAATTACCTCCAGGATACCTACAGTCATTAGCAGGATACCTACAGACACTATATCAGCATAAATATTGAATCATTTTTTAATGTGTTGACAAAGAAACAGATATTTTTTTGTTTTTTTTCTTTGGAGGGGGATTTTGATTTGGTTCGATTGTATTAACATCACACTATTGGCGATGGACCTTGTAATTATGAATCTCGGTTAAGTGATGAGGACAACGCACATAAGCTGGCACCCCACTTTTGAAACTTCTACACGAAGCAAATGTGAGGACTTTGTGAGTCTCAACAGATGTAACGTTCATTAGTCCTTCTACATGGTAAGCCTTCAATGAACTCGAGCTCACGAATCGACACACCTGGCTAAGAAATCGCGGCTACAACCACTCGGCTACTAAAACCTATTATGAGGGGAGAATATCACGCATAAAAGGGAAGGAGTCCGTGGCAAAAGAAATTAACTTGAGAAAGGATTGATCGATCCCTAATGCCACTGATGATCCTTTGAGGTGGTAATTTGTGGACAAAGGAGTGGCCTCTCATGTCGTCTTCATTCCTTGACCATGGTTCAAAATTACGAGGTCCGTCACCGATAGCTCTCGTGTTGCTTTGTAGTGCGACGTTAATAAACACTCACTCACTAGAGAAAAGAGTCCTCGTCTGTACTAGTCCTCGTGTTCAGTCCTCGTCTGTACTAGTACAGGAGTTCGTGGAATAAAACAATACGTTTAATCGTTTAAGTATTTTCTTTCCTTTTTTAAAAATAAAAAAAAAAACCTACATAGTCTTACAAGCTTATAAGATTTATCAATTAAAATAAATCTATAAAATATACATATAATATAACTGTACAAAGAGGAGCTAAGAGTGCAAAATATCCCACAGGTATTTCAAAGCCTACAACAAAATAAATAAACAAACCGATAAGCGATATAAGTTTACTTTCAATGTTACTTTCGCTGTATTTTTTATCCTGTTACAGACAATATTCCAAGAATTTTCCTCACGCCTTAGTGCAGGACCATAAATGTTTTTTATTCCTCTGCATCATTTCGATCACATATAGACGTTTTCCCTTCCTTTTTTCCCCAGACTTCACCATCTCCTTTTACATCTCCCATAAGAAATCAACCGAATTACCGTATTGGATCTTGTCTCCGGAAACTGCCATTTCCAATATAAAGACGTTACTTGTCTCGGCACGTTCCGAACGTTCAACGTGTCCCTGGAAAAGAACCGATCTCCAGAGATTTGGCAGTTTAGATTCCGGACTCATAAATTCCAAGGAAAGCGATGAGAACAACGATCGAACGAGATCTTCAAATTATTTCATAGCTTTCGATAGGGGAGGGAGGGAAGTTTTTTATGCCTCTGTTCATTCGCAAAATACTTTTTTTCCCACTTTTTCAGATATACTAAGATTGGAAAGAAATAGCACGGTTTTCAGATTAATTATAATACAATTAATCTCTTGTTACATAAAAAGGATCGAAATATTATTACGCATTTTTTGTATGTATTATAAGACATGCTTTTTAAATCAAAACTCTAATAAAACACTTTAAGAACGATTTAGTATCATTTGATTTTTTTATATTGTATTTATTGTGAACGCTTAAAAATTTTTAAAAAATATATTTTATTTGTTTAATAATACATCATTGATGTATATAAATTGCAAAACTATTAATGCAAATATCCACAGTCACTTTATAATTTATCGATTCCGACCGATTCTACTAAACGGGCCACACAACTGGAGGTGGATTCAGTAAAGTTGATCAATATAATTATTTTAGAGTATGTTAGAATTAAGTATTAGAATTAAAATGCATTTTAAATAAAATACTTAATTATATATATAGTAAACACACACACGCAGATATAAATATATATATTCGAAATTCATATCAAACAATTTGGCTAACGATTATGAAAACACAATCAAAAGTATATAATTAAAATTTATCCTTTAAGTATTGTAGAGAAGCCGTAATAAGCATCAAAATGTAAAGGAATATATATAATATATATAACATTATTAATGTAGAAATAGCAGTATATACAAATTAAAGTAAGTAATTATAAGGTAGTTTTCCTAAAATTAAATTGTACCCCTAACATTCATGGATAAAGGGATATTTTTATTTTAATAAAACTTACTTCATGGTAGTTCTAACTTAAGGATTATTTCAACAGTACCATCGTTTTCAGGTTCAATAGATGAAAACTACATTTAAGTACGTATCTCCTTTTTCAAACTTTTCAATGATGAAGTCCATTTATAATTAACTTGCAGCAGCCTATATTATGCCATTGTACCAAGAGTGGGCAATTGTTTTGGCTCTAGGACACCAGGCGGCTTCACCTTTTTTAAATAACTGCATTCATTAGTTAACTTTGCCTCTCAGAAAAGATATAAAGTGTACCATAAAAATCAGTAAATATAAGTTAAATAAAATATTGCCACAGTTTTATTCAATTTATTGTGTTTTCATACCTATAGCTGCATACACACACACTCATATTTAATTTTAAATTCAGCTTAATGAGAAAAATGTATATCAACACTTTTCTGCAATTTTTTTTCAAAGTCAGGCGTGAAATTTCTTTCTTTCATTCTTTTCTTCTTTTTTGTTGTTGTTGTTGTTGAAATTCTCATCACAGCTTGCAAGTTAATGACAGCCCACTTGTATCTATAGTACTCTTGTTGATCTTCATGCAAGAAAAACTTTGCTCACAAATGTATGTTGACCCAAATATAGAGAGCATTTTCTATCGATTTGATTTTTTGATTGTCTTGGCGGGCCACAAAAAAAAAACTTTTCCGGGCCACTATTTGACCACCTCTGCATTAGACCCTCCTTGATTTGAAACCCACTATTTTAAGGCTAATTCACTCCGAGCATTAAATTAATTGATAAAGAAATTATTTAGTATCAGTTGAGAACCTTTTCAAAATGAAAGATCACCTTAACTTATTTTGTATTTCAATAAAGCTGAACTATATATTATATTTCACATCCATCGTTTAATAAGACTAGAATCATTTGACTATGCATGAAGACATTTTTAAATTTTTGACTACTCTTTTTAATGTATACTACAACTTTTTTCGAAATTCCGTAACTGTAGGTAAAATTAAACAATAAATTATGTAGCTAATTTACATTTTAATCTCATTATTAAATGACTGTAATTATGTAAATGGTTCTAAATAGATCTTACGTATGTTGAGTATTAAAATAAAAAGTTATGACTTATTAAAATTTTACCTGTAACTGTTAATGGGATAATAGGATTATTTTTTCAATAATTTATAATAATCACGATAAAAATTGTAAATATTTCTTCTATGGAATTCTCATTCAGATATTCCAAAGAAAAATTATTTAAAGGCAATGATCTAAAGGCTTAGTTTTGGCTTGGATTATTCAAATAAAATGTACAGATAAT
Source organism: Trichonephila clavata (assembly GCA_019973975.1). NCBI lineage: Eukaryota > Metazoa > Arthropoda > Arachnida > Araneae > Nephilidae > Trichonephila > Trichonephila clavata. Next base: position 467,752 of record BMAO01016681.1, read on the forward strand.
GCGAAAAAGCATTGAACTCTCTCTGTACCACATTTATGCATTATGCCATGCATTTATCTAAAATTTTTCATGCTAAATTGTCTTGCTTTGTTTTGACATATTTTCTATTTTCAGATACAAAAGGTTGACTTTTGGAAAATAATAATAATAATAATAATAATTAAAAGAAAATCAATTTATCATTTAAATGTGTTTAGTTTTTATTTTAAAAGAAAAAAGGATCTATAAACTTTAAAATCTCTTTAACCCATTTGGCTTTATACAGATTTTTTAAAAACAAGTTTCTATAATACATATTTAGTCTTTCAAGACATATTTATCAAACATATGTTTCCTCATTTTTCAAGGATCTATAAGTGTTATAAATAGTGTTACAAGGGTAGGAAATTTTACACATAATATTAAATGAAAATTCTGATATGACTCACTCGTTTTTATAATCTAATTCCAAAATACTTGTTGTAGAAACTATGGAATCGTGCAGTAAATAAATAAAATTAAAATTACAGCTTAAAAACAAATTACTTTCTTTTCTTGGAAGTCAATTTTCAAATAAGTTTCTAAATAATTGTGTAAAATCCAGAATAAGGATTTAAAAATAAGACTATTTCTTGGAAATCATTTTATTCACTTAAATATATATGTATTACAAAAATATATAAAAAATAGTTATAAACCTAAGATAACTATATCCATGATAGCCATCTTAGCCACACAGTAGTACTATATATATATATATATATATATATATATATATATATATATATAAGCATAACTTTGTCTAAAAATCTGAAAAATCTAACACATGTATCGGTTCATTGATTCGCTGTCCATCTATTTTGTTAAATCATGCCAATGGTTTTTGTATTAAAAATGAAATTATAATTCTTTAATCGTGTTATAAAGCTAATATTAAAAACTAAACTTTCTTTCTCTTTAAGGGGTAATTTAAAAAATTAAAAAACTTCTTCAATGTGATTCAGTGCTCAGGCAGAAGGTTAAAATAATGTAAAAAGTTAATTAAATAAATACATTTCTTTTCTTCTTTTGCTTTAAAAAGGTCAGTGTTGCAAGCTTCGTGTCCAATGAGTTGAGTCCTAGTTCCAAATCCAGGCTTTATTGAAAACCCAGCGTGCTGAATCCGCGTACCAGAATAGTTAGCACGTTAAATCAAACTAGACTTCTCATAAACATCAGATAGAATGGCTTGGAAAGAAGGAGTGGACACTGTCAGGTCAAATGCCATTTTCTTCACCTTATGAGGTTCATCTCCAATAGTCCTCTTGTAGCATTAGAACAGTGATTCCCAAAGTGGTCTATATCGGTTCCCAAGGGTCTATGACGAACTGTAAGGGGTCCATGTCTGTGAAAAAATAATTTGGGTGGGGGTTCATGAGGTGCAAATGGGGGTCCACGATAGTGGCTCTAATTAAGGCTGTGATCACCATATGTACGAGATCGCGAACTTAACGGGGAGCACATTTTTAAACAGAAAAAATGCCTCAAATTTTATAAAAACATGTGACATTGTAACTTATGCATTTGTTTATAATATAGTGGCTTTGAAATTTCAAAATATTTCATAAATAATAAGTTTTTTTCTTTAACATGTAAAGGGATAGCTCATTTAGCAATACGGTATAGGACAAAAAATGCTAAACACATTTTACAAAAGAAAAATGTGTCAACTAGGATAAAAATGAGTACTATGATAAAATAAGTGATTCTCTACTAGATAGAGAAGCCAAAATATAATATTAATGTTTGAGTACTTTCACATATGAAAAAATATTCCGAATTCGGGCCCTATTGTTTTACTTTAGCCGAAGACAGCTTTAAACCAGATCGTGTCTTTAATTTTAGAAGAAAATTGATTCAAATGAAATCCAGATTTTACGTACTTGACAGTTTTATTTATTAACTTTAGTAAGGTTAATTTGTTTTTACAAGGTGACAACATAACTTTTATTGAAATAAGGACCATTATTTCAGCGTCTCTTGTCAGGATTAAACTAAAGGAGTGTAATATTGGACAACGGGAATTTAACCAGCTTCTCAATAGGTCACAGACAATCTGTCAGGAAAATGAAATTTTAATCTACGTTCAACATACCCTTTATTCAGATTTTGAAACAAGGTTTGAGAACCCTTATATTATGGTAATTACCACAGCAGGCAATCAATTCATAGTCGTTTTGAAAAAAAAAATAGTCATATTACAAGAGGAACTGATCAGTATAAGTGGTAACGGATGTCATCAACTTTGGATTTGGATTGGATATACCTGTTATTTATCTCGAATTATGGAGTGATGTGTGAACGTTTTTAATTGCATTTCCTAGTAAGAAGGAGTTTCAGAGCGCGATTGACAATCTCCAAAATAAAAAAAAAAAAAGAAAGAAAAAGACTGGACACTACTAACCGATGAGACTTAGGGTTAAACCTGACAAGATTGATGCCAAATGTTGAAAATTTGTTATTGAAGCGCCAGATTCATCCCTCCCATTATAAACATTTGCTTGTTGATCAGTTATTTTATGTATCAATCAAATTTTAATTTAATCAACATAAGTTTCTAAAGTTTTAAACACTATACTTCGCTACCGTTAGAAATTTAAATCTTTTAAAGTAAGTAACTCTACACCAGCGGTCAAAAACAAAAATTTAAGTTGATAAAATTCAATATTAGGTAAGCAACGGTCTACCCAGAACCGATATTCCTGGCGAGGGCTTACAAATGATAAAAAGTTTGGGAACCTTTGCTGTATAATATATATATATATATATATATATATATATATATATATAGGTTAAAAATAAAGCACCCCACGATGATTCCAGATGTCGTTATCACATGGTGTGACAGTTAGGTTAATGAAGTATCAACTGAGGTGACTCCCCTGTCAATTGACAGGTGCTAAAAATAGAAACCTAAAAGCTCTTCCAAGCCTCCACTAGCCTTAAGCAAAGTTATTTCAAACTCAAACGAAAACAAAAGCAAAAGAAAACAAGGCTTTAGAAGTAGATGCAGCATAAGCAACGATAAATATCTTCTATGATTTCACAATTGGAACAGATCCATTCTTTATTAAAAATTACTGAAGAAAAACGCTCTGAATGTACCTCTTAACCATAAATCTAATCTAGGCTATAAAAATCTGCTGTATTATCTTCAGAAGGGTGCAAGTCATCACCCAATCGAGCAACTTCCTCGATGACCCTAACATACCACATATCGCACACGGTAAGAACTTGTAAACTGCGCTACCTGCTGAGATTTGCGAAATAAAAATACCTTTTATTATTCATGTAAAATCGTAACTGAGGGTAAAAGACTTCTTTCAGTTTGAAGGCGTTACAGTTATGCTCTTAGTCTTTCTTTTTCGGAAAACCGGTATTCATAAATCAGCGGAGCAATAATAATAAATCTTAGCCAACTAAAAAGAATCGAAGTCTGTTTGGATGCAGATTTTTCTGGTGCTTCGAGGTTTGAAAGTGATCAGTTGCAAAATACTTCCCGGATCAAAGAAATTTTGCTTTATTTATTTCGAAATAGGTGCAACTTGGTATATTATTGAATGTTACTTTAAAACAATCTTAATGCAGTTAAAAGTTGTTGAGTTCATTTTCTTTTAGTAAAATTTATTGAATTTCGGGATAGTGAATTCAGAATGTAGTGTGATGCAAATTGAAGTAATTATACAACTAAAAAGCTAAAATCTTAGCTTTTTTAACGATAAATATAAAACACAACTATTTGACACGCTATGTAACTAAGAAGCATTGAAGGGAAGAATATAAATTTCCTCTTTTCTCATATCTTTGTGACTTGACATATATAAGCATGATTTGTGAAGCTAATTGTTCATTTAATTATAAATTACTTGTATGAAAAAAACTAGAATTCTCAACTTCAACTCAAGTTTTCTATAATATTTCTGTGTATATTTGAACGTAAAATATCTTATTTTTCGTGCGTATTTTGCGTTAGTTTTATATATGTAAAAGTTTATAGTGGTATTTATGATAAATACTAACATACCTCACCAACATGTGATGTATTTTTTTTTAGATTCCAGTCAGAGGGAAATTATCTTTAACGATTATTTAAATTGTTTTAACGATTGAAATAATTTATCAAAGATTAGCAGTTTGTTTTAAGGAAAATGCAGCTTCTGAAAGGAACACAAAATTTCCTTGATATTTTTGTTAATGGATTTAAAAATCACGTAAATGTAAGGAAAATATAACAAAAAATTCCTGCTTGTATTCCCATTCCTCTTTTCCCAAATTTTTTCTCTGTTCCGTATTCTTATGTTATACTCTTAAAACCCATTTTCAAAAGACCTTTTAATTAATTAACTTATTTATTTGTAATTATCAGAGAGTATTAGAAAGTAATTTCCTTTTCAAATATGTATAATTCAGTGAAAATTACGCACATTTTTATTCTATTTCCAAATATGAATGAATTTTGTTTTGCTGAGCAAATTAATTTAGGAATGTATAAAATGTTATTTTTTTGCGATTGGCAATTTTCATACATTTTTCTGTAAAAAAATTTACACTATAGGAGAAAAATGAATATATTAAAAAGGAATTGGAGCTTTTTATCTTTATACAATGTGTGATTTTATTGAAAACAGTAAAGAATGCACTAGGAACATTAAATCTGGGAATTCAAAAGAAATGTGAACACATCCTTTTTTATAATTAAAATATTAAGAAAAGTCAAACACGGAGAGAATTATGTAGCTTGATTTTTTCATCAAAATGTCGCATTTTGTAACTGCGCGAGGGTTATTAGTGACGAACCTTACAACTTTGAACTTCAGCCAAGCAACGAGGATGACACTTGAGTTAGCACCTCTCCAAAAATCCAGACCACCGTGAAGATTTTGAGTCTCTACAGATTTAATGTGCAACCACTCCTTCATATGGTGGGTCAGTGGAACCAGGATTGAGCCCACGACACTACAACTCCGGTCACGAGTTCTTAAGCAGAATTCCTCGCCTGCCTTGGTCACCGAATGCTATGTCAACTCACTTTTTAGTTCTAATAAATATATAACAACAATCATTAATAAAAGAATGTAAATTTATTTTCTAGGTAATAAGCGCGAAGGTAAGGATAATATTATTCAGACAAGGAGGAAAAAATATATTAACAAATGTGCTTTACATTTCTGCTACTTAAAACTTCTTTAACATTTTTTTCCTGCATCTTTTTGGTGAAAAGGGGGAATAGACGTGCTACACTACGAAGTTCAATTGAGGTTTATTTTTTAGAGGATTCCTCTTTTTGAAGAAAATTGAGTGCTGGTTGAATACGCATTTGAGAGATAGTACCCTTTGGAGTCTTTTGTATACAAATCTGAAATCAGTGGAAAACATATCTAAAGGGGATACAAATTTTAACAAAATTAATACATTAGAGTCTCGAAAACTTGGCCTAATTTAGACCGAAAGATGGTTGAGTTTGTGAAAATGCCAGGTTACCGAAAACGGGATTAAAAAAGAATAAGTAAAAATATTTTCTCCTACCCAGTTTTCCTTCGTGTTTCCTGCCCTTGTATGTATTGTTTGCTTGAGAATACAACACAGAAGATGAATTGCCCAAATGTATCATTTACTACATATTATATACCTGGTATTCATTTACTATATGAAAATGAAAATTAATTAATACATAGTATACAGTAATTTACCTGATCAGACACACCTCAGAAAAATACTTTATGAAGGCATAAAGCTGGCTATAATGAAAATTAAGTGGCCGACTTTGCAAAAACTGGCCATTTTTTTTTAAAGAAAATGTGTAATGTCCTGTTGTCTCCCCTACAGCTCTCTGTGTTTTGCTGCTTCATCATGAAGACGACGAAGGAATGTAAAGTCTATTACCGACGCACCTTGTTGTTCAAAATAGTGAAGGGCGGTTTCAACAGCCTTTAGTCCCTAACAATGTGGCATTTTAGGAGTTTGTACGGTGTCCTCAACGTTAACGTCTTCATCATTTTCCGATATTTTTTCATTAACTGTGCAGCTGCAATAATTTCTATATCGGGTATATCATTCTGGAACCACAAGTCTGTACGTGGGGTTTTTTCGACCTGCAGGGTGTGGCCGAGTTATCCGGATTGCCGGGTGAACGAGTGCCGAGTTTTCGGGACACACACACTATACTGTATTAATTTATTCAACCCATTACTTGAGTCACAATATAAAGAAAGACTTCGTCAAAAATTGAGGAAAGCGAGTCATTAGTTACTATGTTTACTTCAGTGGTAGAAGCTCTCTGTCAGTTAAGAAATAGCTTATGAATTAATTATAATGCATCTGAAAAGAGAGAAATAAATACTAATAAATGCTTGATTTAACCATAATGAGGGTAAAATATGCAACCTACCGGAATAATGTTTAAAAAAACTAAATCGGTGAATGGAAGAAGGAGGAAAATTAATTAAGTAACAAAAACTTCAAATTCGATATTAAAATATTTAAAATTTTCATTTGCTCTAGTAACAAATCCATTCTTAGTCTAAAATAATGACAAAAGTAGTAATGTGTTCAAATCTTTTTCCCTTGATGTACGTATAATCTTTTCCACTGACGTATCTTTTGGTGATGATTTCGAGTGCTAATATGTATCCCTAAAATACGGTGACTCGGAAGTGATTATTGGGACTTTCTTTTACTTAGTACCGAAAACTTACATCGGAACTTCACAGGAAATTTGAGTTCCCGTCTTTCATTTTTTTAAACTGTTGCGTCGGATGACGCAAATTCACGTCATTTGAGAAGATGCCAACCATTGAGGAATATATATTTTTCTTTAAATATTTTTTTCAAAAAATGAGACTTTACGGAACATATATTATGGGATTTATATAGAAGGGGGGGGGGAATTCAGGCTATATATATGTTTCCCTATATGCTATCTATTACTTGTTAAAATAAATTTGAATAGGGTTAGACTAATAAAAATAAATTCCCGGGGAGACGTAATAGATTGGTCGATCTTTAATAAATTGGGAAGTCTTAATTATGCAATATCCAAATAAAACTCTTTAACTAAAGCTCTTTTATGTGTTTTTAAACATTGTGTATAGTACCTGGATTGCAAACGAGGCAATGCTCTAGACTTTTATTCATAACTACAGCTACTATTATATCGTAAGTCCTTTCGAAATTATTTATTATACAGTTTATAGAAATATTGCCTCAAATATTTAAAAAGCAAAATACTTCATCATTTATAGTTATCGTATACGTATAAATGAATGTCATGATCTACCTAATTCCTTTGTAAAGGTTTGAATATTGGCTTTTAAAATATAATTTGGAACAGTAGAACCTCTTTTGATCTAAGATCTAAAATCAGTTTTTGTCATGGCTTTTTATGAACTCCTAGGAGTGAATACCGTTTTAATAAAATGAAGACTTAAGGGTTTAAAATATAAGTTATACATATGTGTGTGAAAATTAAAACTTTAAAACACACACAAATAAGCAAAGAATGTTCAATGACATATCTAAAACTAGCATAATTTCGGGTCGATGCATCAGTTACAAGATTACTTCCTCAAGGAGATAATCTTATTTGTAGTAAAGACTTGATATAAAATAATTCATTTCATGTTAGTCATTTCAACTTGTGTTAGCTCAAATAAAACTTTTACATTTATTTATAATGCATTCTCTATGCAATGTTTAGATCTCTTAGTTGAACATTTTTAAGTTATGTACAAGCTTTCTGAAATTTAAGGTTAAAATTAAGATTCGATTTTTAAGTTGAGCATAAAGTATTATTTATCCAAAACGCTAAACACATGATTCCTCATAATTTTCATACATAAGAAAATGTTTCAATTTGCTTCAAAGTAACATTGCTTAGCTAAGTTAAAAGCTCAAATGAAAACTAAATGACTCATAGAATTTATCTTTCAAAGAAAAAGAATGATAGTCCTGATTACGCTCTGTCTTAAATTAGATATATGATATGATGAAGATCGTAATGGGAAATTACGCCATGAAACCAAGGATTTTATGGGCTCACAAAGAAAAGATGATTGTAATCATCGAATGAGAATAAGAATCATTAAGTTCATCTAATTTATATTGTATTTTTCTAATTATGTGAACTATCCTAATTGCTTTCTTCCGAATATGTTCTCAGAATCTCATTTTATAGAAAGAGAAACAACAAAGGCATAATTTCAAATATAGTTCCAATTCATAATTATAAATCTATAAAGTAAATTCAGAGGAATCTAATGATAAAAAATTCATATTTTGTAAAAAAATGCATAATTAAAAAAATCATTTTTTTTTTTTTTTACTAAAAAAATGGAATAAGGTTTGCAAAATTTAACATTGAAGATTTTTAAGCTTATTTTTAATAGATTAAGGTAAAACTAACATGCCTCTTCTAGAGGCATGTTAGTTTCAATAAAAGTTTGCACATGTAAGTGCAACAATTTATTGAAGAGAAATTTTATCCTTTCTTGAATATAGTTTTTTTTATTAGTGCAATAAATACTTGCTTTTCATATTTAAAATACTTTTGTGATAGAAATCTTTTTTTTTAAATCTTAGCTTCAATTAATTAAATCTAACAAATAAATTTACAGTCGAATTAATAATAATTTCAGATTCCAAAAGATTGGAAAATTCGGGTTTGGTAAAATAATTTTTGTTTCAAAATTTTAAAATATGTTTAGTTTATTTTCTTTATCATCAAGAAATAAAAAACAGTTTTTATTTTAACTGTACATACCTTCTTCAGATATACCAAAGGCTAAAAAATGTTGACAAAATTAAGACTACGACCTAAATGTTTCAATATTTATATTATGAATCCAGTCCCACAATATAATCTATTCTAACATCATGTCATGAACATATTTTTAAATATTTAAGATGAATGTATATTAAACAAGGAGAGAAAAATACTTTCAGCGCAGGACTCAAAATTAAATTGAAAAATACATCAGCAACAAAAATTTGAAATGAGACTGTAAATAAATTAAAAATAAAACTGACATATTGAAAATAACTTCTAATTGTAATTTCAAACTAAATTGGAGGAAAATTGAGTTTTAATTCAAAACTATTCAAATTGCAAATCAGGAAAAGTTTCATATTGTAAGAAGTCATGCATAATATGTCTGTATCTAAAAGAAAAAATTAAATTCAATAGCATTAAAATCATTTTTAAGAATAATTTTAGAAGATATTCGTGATTATAAGTTAGTTATTTTGTAACCACTTAAAATAAATGTAAAAAAGTTTATTATAAATGTTTCTTATTCTTTCTAAGAGATCTCCTTTATTCAAATAATTACAAAATTTACTGGAACTGATTACTAATTTCAAGGAGATTCAAAATAAATATTTTAGTTAATTCCAGTTTTTTTATAACTCATCACAAATGAATTCTTATTTCAAAGCCACAAATGGAAAGCAAATGATTCTTTTATTTTCCTTTTATTTGAACAAATGGACGAATTAGCCATTAGATTGTAGTTTTAATGCTATAAATTCTGATTAAACTAAATAAAAGCCAGCTGTGTGTAAGTAACTACCGTATTTAGCATGAATTACTGTAGCCTTTAACTACAGTTTTTTGCCATTAAATCACTTAGAATTATTGCGGAATTTATGAGAAGGAAGTAAAAATTACTGCAATTAAGACCATTTACAGAAATTCTGCTGTTTAAATAACATTACTATTTCTTTCTCAATCTCCTTAAATGTCTTCTTCAAATGAAAAATGTCGCTTGTTAAGAAACACTTTGCAAGCTTTGAAAGAGATGCACTAAGAAAACTGCCCAAATTAGTAAGCGTGTAAAGAAAATTGTTCTTATTTTATGTTTCTGTGTTCATTTAATTTTTAAAAAAATTGTTCGCTTTTAAAAATGCGTAATTCGTCCTAATTCGCTTGCTCGTCGTAAATCAAAATTCTAAAATAACACTTCTCGACTTTCTCACAAAGTTACTACTTGTTTTTTTTTAAAAATAAAAACCTCTTTTTTTCATAAAGCAATAAGATAAAAAATTAATCCACGCATTACATATAATTCAGCAATAAAACAAACAATTTAGCTCAACAAACATTTCAGTTCATATTTTATAATTCAGCAATAAAAACTAACACTTCAATTCCTACTCCATAATATTCAGTATTTTAACTCAAAACCTCAATTTATTCCCCATAATTCAGTAATAAAATTTACTTTTATCCTCATTCGGCGATTCAGCAACGAAATGAGGAATTAATATTTGTTTTGATTGCTCTATTTTAAGATAAATAATAGTTTTGTAATAAGAATTTGAGATTTCTACAAAACTGTTAAGCCACATCCAAGGACGTCTTAAGGCATGGGTCAACTGGGCCAGAGTCCATGGCCTCTGCCTTTTCTAGTAAACGATGTAGCCTTAATAAGATCGCGATTCGAATAATTTCAACAGCCAAATGTTATTTCCATTTGTATTGTCAAAAAAAAAAAAAAAATCGAGAATTTTGAACGATGTGTCCACTGGCTACATGTGATGACCGTTCCTCAATCCGTGAGGAAATTTTCTCCATAGTTGTCGATTTAATAAAGGTCATTATTTCTAGTAGACAATATAATACAAAGCTAACTTATTTGGGTCAATCAGATTTCATTTTCACTGAATTCAACTTTCACCAATTAATCATCTTAAGCCATACGCTTATTAGATCAGAATAGCTGTGTATTTATTTCATTTTAAGCAGTTGAGCTCACAGCATTCTTCAAATATCTGCATACACTCCAGCATCTTAAATTTTGATGCATTCATGACGACTGCTTCAGAAATTTATCTTAACGACTTATTTTGGGAGGAATTTTCTCGAAAAAAAGTCTCGAAATTAATTTTAAAAAAATCAATAAGGAAGTCTTTGGGAGTCACATCATCATATTTAATCAAAATTTGGTAAATATCTCATTTGAAATGTTCTATACTTCTAGTAATATTGGTACTACTTATTACTAGAGGTTTTAAACGGTTTATTTTTATTGATAATTTCCTATATTTCAAAATGGCAAATTTCGTGAAAAATGGCTATCAATATGAAATGAAACTTTCGACTACTCTTTTTTTTTTCATTGGAGTTATCATTCATTTCGTCCGACGATAGGCTATGCAAATTTTTGCATTCTAACTTGAGAAACAGAGCAATTTAAATTATTTGACCCCTATTCACATTTTTATTTCTGCTTTTCTACCTAAATATCATGAAATGGAAACGGTGGCATTTGTAAACTCCATAAGTTCGAAGATTTTATAATTCTACTATTATTGATAAGAATTGACCAATGTATACTATTAACTTCTTACATCAATCAAGCCTGGGATATTAAACACTTACTAATTCTGTTAGCTATTATTGAAAGAATGAAAAGTGTAATAAAAGTCTGCAACCGTAAAAATTGTATTTACCATTAATGGAAAAAGAATATGAAAAATAACAAATGAACAATGGATTAGATGGAGGACAATGGAGGATTTACTTTTCCCTTACAAAAAAAATTGTCATTTTAGTGATTCGTCTTCTTTTTTTAATTATTACTCAGAAATTACAATTTAAGAATAAAATGTGTTTTATTTTACAATCATTTGGATTGAAAGAAAACCATTTATGGATCAGGCTTTTGTTTTTTAGTTGTTGATGAGGTTAAAGATTGACAAATGAAATACAATTTCAACGTGTTTTTTTCTGAATTCAATTTAAACAAATGAAATTTGGAGTATTACTTGTATTGTATAAACCTGTATTGTACCTGAAAAATTTGTTAAAAATTATTAACTTAATAGATGTATCTTCAATAATATTTTAAAAATAATATTGCAATGTAAATTGCAAATAATGAATATTTTGAGAAAACATATAGCGGGAGAATTTAATTATTCTTTATGTCTAATGAAAATAAATAACTCAAGTTCATATTTTACGTCTGAAACTACTTTTACTTTCAATTCAATTTGTAAAATACTCTAAAAATTGGAACTAATGTAGTGCATTCATATCCAAAAGTATAGAAACATTTAGTTTAGTTTATAAACTATCTCTACAACGTATTCTTGTCCTTTTCTTCTTTTTCTTTGGTAACTATGTCATGTTGCTCGTTCCTGGCAATTATTCAGATAATTATTTCCTGGAATACAACTCCATTTTTTCTAAGATTCATGTAATAAATAAAGCATTTTTTGACAAGTAAATGTTTCATCATCATTTAGCTCTTTTCCTTGACATTTCCGGTTGTTCCTTGCTTCTCTGTTAGAGTACAAATCATTTTAACGCTGACTTTAATTGAAAGAAAATCAACAAAGTTACAACAGTTTTGAGGAAAGACCTGAATATATCATTGTGAATGCAGTTTTAATAATATAAAACCATTTTTATTGCATTTATCCATTTATAAATAAACATGTAAGACTTTTCTATCTCTATTTTTCTCCAATAAAAGGAAACAAAGTACAGCGTATGCACAGTAAAAAAAATTAAAATATTGTTAGATTTAGATTTAAAAAAAAAACTCGAAGCATTATAATGTGGATCAACAATTGAATAGTAAAATATTGTAATGAATGCAACTCCAGTCTCCATTTTTCTTTAATTACAAAATGAAACAAAATACGGTTTAAATGGAATAAAGTTGTGTAAGTATGTTAAGATGAAAAAGAATAATTAAAAAAACACTTTAACGAGACAACAAACTGCAAAGTATAGTATTGTAAATATTTGTCTAATATTTTCCCTATCTTCGGAAAGTAGATTAAAGTAAAATATTACCTGAACTCTTTTATTCCTAAGTATAAGTTAGCCTGGTTGTCTCGCTTATAATTTAAACAAGATGTCGACATTTAAAAAAAACGCAAAAAAATTAATTAAAGATAACTCTTTCAGTTTGTTATAACTGGAATCCGTTTAATGGGCATTTATTATAAAAAATCATGGAAATCGTGTTTCAAATAATTTAGACTGTTATGTAAATAAAACTTCTGTTAATACTCTTTAAATCTGGTGTTGAATAGCCCTTTGAAAGTAAAAATATACCAAAATCTAGCATAATATAGGGTATTATTTTTATTTATATTCTCTATAACAAGTGACAAAAAACAGAGAATTAAAAAAAAATATTAGTACCGAAGAAGAAAAAATTTGAAAGGCATTCCTGAATATCATTATAAATTCATTAAAAGTATTTTTCGACCTTTTTTCTTGAAAGAGAAACTTCACAAAAAATGTAAAAAATTCGATATGACAGCCTACACATAACAGATAACCTTAAAACTCCATTTCTAATAGAATATGAATGAGAACTCACTTGATATTTGCGTATTCAACATTTTCATTTGACAGTTATTTCCCATCTTGAATTGATATAAGATTTCGAAATTAAAAACATCAGTCGCATTTTTGCCAATTAAATTTATTAATCCCGTAGAAAAAAGGGTTTAAATTTTTTTAAATTTTCTGCATAGAAGAAAAATTTATCTTTGAATATATGTCCTTTTTTATAATATATTTCGACTGAGAGATGAAATCTTTTTTCATATAGAATGTAAATAGGCCATATAATGAAATCAACTTGATTCATTTCATATCTTGATAATTTAAATATTTTTGAATTATACCTTAACTGAGAAAAGGAAAAAAGTCCTATCCCGCTTATCAAACTTGTGAAAAAACTCCTAAAATTATTCGTATATGAATAAGTTATCTCGAAAAAATATAATTTAACGTTACATCAAAAAGAATGCGAAGCATTTCATTTAGATAAACCGGTGCTCCAAACAGAATATTACTATGATAATTATTAAAATGAACTCAGCCTTTTTTAGAGCTTCGTGCTTAGTTGCATCTGAATAATCAGCCCCCGAAGTAAAAAGACAAATTCCATAAATTTACATATTAAATTTATTAATCACGTAATAGAAAGCTTTAAACACTTTCTTTCCAAAAAGAAGAGTATGAAACAGCGACTGAAGAGAAATGTAACGAGTTCCTATGACATTTTTCCACCATGAAGCATAAAATTCTGTTTCTAATGGAATATAAATGTGACTTTTACGAGATCTCGCAGGGTCATTTCCAGATCTGAGTCAGTTAATCCATTCCGAAGTATGAGGTAACTAAAAAAAACTCGAATCGCTACTTTTAATATCATAATGCTGCCACAAATGTTGAAAAAATGTGATAAAAATAGTGACAATGGCTTACTCGCGTTTCTCATACTAAGCACAGAAAGGGCGATCTTTATTATAGCTCCTCCCGCTTAACACACCTTTCCTCTTGCCGATGATGCCATTGGTCGGGCATATCACTCATCAATTGATAATTTAAAACCTCTTAAACCGAAAATATAAGTGCTTGGTCGATCGAGTGAAGTAAGCCTGTGGTTATGTAACTTAATTGCATGTTTATTGCATTATCAGTTTGGTTTATGGTAGGTAAAACGCCGCCGTCGAATGCTATAAAGCAGCTCCGTAGCGTGTATTTATTGTTTTTTCCCCCTCCTACCCGTACAACATCGTAAAGAAAGTGAAGTACCAAAATGGCGGATGGAATGAATAGCGCTGCTGAATACAGAGGATTCCGAAGAAAAAGCTGCTTGTCACTTGAGGGGAGGTTGATTTTTGGAACACTCACCGAGATCTTGTTCTTTTCTCCTCCCCCCCCCCTCCCAACTCGATTTGGAATTATTTTTTTTTTATTTATATACTTATTTTTATTTTAACGTGCGCAGCATGATTATTCATTTCAAAGCCATTAAATCAGATTAGAGATCTAAAACTTGGATTGTAGAGTCTCTAGATAATCTTACTGGAAAAAAAGTGTGGGCAAAATATTTTTGAACACAATGCCATAATCTGATTTCTTTTTTGCTACTTCCTTCAAAATTGTGTGTGATGGAACTGCGTAATTATATATATGTTGAAAAAAAGTTAAAGAGATATGGAAAATTATTTCGCTGAAATAATCAGAGAGCTACGAGAGGGAAATAAAAAGTTGGAATTAAAGAAGGTTTAATTATAATGAGAAGTGTTTTATCAGGAGATATTTTTAAAAGAATAAAAAAAAAAAAACTTCTCCAAATTAATAATATATTCCTTATCGGGAAATACTATTTTTGTGTTATTATATTTTCATTATACATTCCCTTATATAAAAAAATAAATTAGTAAAATATTAGACCGTGATGGTATTTTCATACACATATTTATTGAAATAAAATTATTTTTGTATATATAATTTTATTACAAAATGTATTGCAAGTGGTATTGCAATTGGAATCAATGTGATTACAAAATACTGTACGTAGGAGCGAAACATTTTTTTAAATAAATTTACATAACTTTTAGACTGTAGCCGTGATAAGGTTAAAGCAAAAACAAATTCATTTAAATCAGATTTTCCCAAACTTTTTTGTCTCATAGACCTCTTGCCATGTTTTTCGGTTTCGGGTAGACCCCTGTTTACCTTATATTATATTTTTGCAAATTTATCAACTTGAATGTCTTTTTGACAGTTGGTGCTACTACTTTAAAAGAATTAAATTTCTAACTGTAGTGAAGTATAGCATTTCAAACTTAAGAAGCACATGTTAAAGAATTAAAATTAAAACAAAATTATACATAAAATAACTCAACAACAAACAAATGCTTTTATTGAGAGGGATGAATATGGTGCTTCACACAATGACAAATTTTTAGCATTTAATATATTACAATCTAGTCAGGTTTAACCCTAAATCTCCTTCCTTAGTATGTGCTCAATTTTGTTTTCTTTCCTTTTTTTTTTGTTTTTGATATTGTATGCAAACTTAGTGAATCTCCCTCTCACTAGGAAAAACAATTAAAAACTTTTCCCCGATATTCTATAATTTGTAACAAATATCAGGTATGTCTTTTTTTATAGCCAAAATTGCTAACATCCATTTCTAAACTTTATTTTAAGATCTGCTTTATGACCTATTCTGATCACTTCCTATTGAAATATGACATATTTTTGTTTTCAAAGTGATTTTATAAAATCATTGTCTACTACTGTGTTACTATTCAAAAGCCCTCGTTTAGCAGAGCAGTGCGACGTTAATCTTCACTCACTCACACTGTATTACTGTAAAAAAGCGATCTCAAACTTAGTTTCAAAATCTGAGAAAGGGCATTTAAATGTTGAACGTAGGTAAAATGTCCTGACAGACTGTCTCTAACAAATTGTGAAAATTCTCGATGCCCAATATTATAATTTTAATAATTTTGGAATAATGGAAAGAAATGCTGAAATTGTCCTTGTCTTAATAAAATCTATGCTGTCACCAAGTAACTACAAATTAACCTCAATGTATTTAGTAAATGTTAAATTGGTAAAATCTGGTTTCTACAAGATCAAATTTTTTTAATGATTAAGATCATGATCTGGTTTAATGAGAGCCACTATCATAGACCCCCATTTACACCTCAGGGACCCTTAAATTATTTTTTTAGTGGTGTGGATCCCTTGCAGGTCATCATAGACCCTTGGGGTCTATATAGACCACTTTGGGAATCACTGATTTAAATAATTAATAATAACTTAAACCAGCTTTATATAAACAAGAAATTTAATTAAAACAAACTGAAAAAAATTGTTTAAGTTCAATGAATTACTCTTCAATTGCTTAAATTTATCTCAGCTATATATCCACACACACACACACTTTATAATTACTTCACACTAGTGGAGCACACAAGGGGGGTGTCCTGGGGTCCGGACACCCCCCCCCAAATCCCTTGAGTTTTTTTCGTTTGATGGTAATCCTATTTATAAATAACGTGAAATTTAACTAAGTACTTGTAATTAACAATTTATTTTATTAATTAATGTTAATTATTAATTCAATAATTTATTTTATACTGTTTTTTGTTATCAAAATCGACAAAACTTTAAAAAATTTTGTGTGCGCTACTGCTTCACACATATTATTGTTTTCGCAAAATTCATTTTAAAATTCTGTGACATAGGTGATAAAGATTAGTTATAAAATTTAATTACTGAACTAAATTGGAAGATGAAATATCTACAAATTTGTTTTTAAAAAATAACTGCTAAAATCTCACCATCAACGAAAGGCTTTTTAAAACATTTTTTTGAAAATTGACATTTTCTTTTATTTGAAGTGTTTATCATAATAAAGGAATTTTGAAGTAGTTTACAAAAGGATATTTATAAGGAGATAAAATTAATAACTGTAAATTATTCGGGATATTCAAAGCATTACGAAACAGTAAATCATCCACGAACAGTGGCGCACACAAGGGGAAGTCCTGGGGGTCCGAAGCCCCAAAAGCCTTTGATTTTTTTCGAATGATTATAATTCTATGTATATATAACGTAACTATGTATATATAGAGTATATAACTATGTATACGTAAAAATTTTTGAAGTATTTGTTTTTAATAGTTAATTTTATTAATTAACACTAATTATTCATGTATTAATTAGTTTTTTACTGTTTTTTTGTTCCCGAAATTCGACAAAATTAAAAGAATATGTTGGGCGGCGTACTGAAGCATGGTACGAGCACAGTGGACTTTCGCCCTTGGACCCCCCCTTGAAAAATTCCTGTGTGCGCTACTGTCCACGAATGTTACTCTTTTGCAATCCAGCAAAAATCGCTATTATTTCGTGCTATTTCAAAAAAAAATATTATTAATATTTAAAAAAAGCAAATTTGATAAATCCATTTTTTTGCAATTTTTATCATCTTATTTTAAGATTATTACAGAAATTTAAATTATATAGACACGCCCGCAGGTGAACTATACATCTAATCCCATATTTATAAGAGAACGTCAAATGCATTTCCCGATTTTGAAACTTCACATTAACATTATATTTTCCTCTTATTTACTCATGCATTCACTAAACAGTTTGTTCTTTTAAATCAAAAACATTACCCATAATAGGGAAAGAAATACGTCCACTTTTACTCCAGCCAATGTAATACGATTCGTGATCATCTAATTGCTAATAGGAGTTATTCATCCGTTCCAGCGGTGCAACTAACTCGAGGGAGGCCTCTTTTTTTGTCTATGATTTCTGTAATTGGATGTATTTTCTCTTCTGTTTCTAAATGATGAGAGTTCTGTCATATGAAGAGGCGGAGCTAATATATTTTTAATCATCATTGTGAGTTTTATGTTAATAATTACTTACCTGGAAGGAGGGGTGTGGTTAAATGTGTAATATATTTTCAGGTTCCAAATCGAGGTTTTGTAATTCAGGTGTGTTTTTAAGGGGGGTATTGTTGTCTTTGCATTAGCATACCCTTTTTCTTTTTCACAGCTGCATTTCTAACCTGTTCTAAACACAAGTGGACAATAATTTTCCATTACTAAAATTTTTTTTCATGAAAACTTTTTTTATTATAGTTTTATAAAACCCTTTTAAATGTATGTAATTTTAAAAATAATAAAGATTTCTAAATTTAAAACCAGAAAGAACAAATGTTAGTTACACATTTTTTCTTTAACCGAAAATAAAATTTAAAATTCAATCTTACTTAATTTGCTTGAGGATTTTTTTGACCGGCATTTTAACACTGCACCTTCTATGACTTAACCGTTTCTAAAAACTACTTATATGTGGCTAAGTGAAGCTATAAATAATTTTGTTGTCCTCTTATTTACAAAATACTCACAAATATTCTAAAGACTGAAAAACCCTTTACTTGTGACATGGAATAGAAAAAAGAAAAAAAATAATAATTGTTTCCATTTTTCTAACAACAAAAATTGAATAAGGTTTATAATGTAAGAAATGTAAATCATTATTATTCAAACTATGTACGTCTTTTAAAAAATAAAACTAAGGCATTTTTCCCCGTAAAATTCTTTAAAAAATTAAAAATTTTAAATTTTATTTTGCATTTTTCAGAAAAAAAATATATGAGCAATGTGCTGCTTTAAAGTTGGAAAATAATTTTTATGAAGAACTAGTAAATTTGTTTTAAATAAATCAAACAGTTTTGATTGAAAATTGAATATAGTAATTGAAATAGTAATAAAACTAGAGCAATTCAAATTGATTTTATTAAACAAAATTCTGTCAAACATAATTTCAATTTTAGATAGCATCTTGTTATAATGATTTGATTAAGCAACGAAAATCGAACTGCTAAAGAATTTTTTTTAAAGTAGGTTACATAATCTATATTATTACAGTAGAGTAAAAAATTTTGCGAGAAATTTACAATATATTTCCTGGATAAAAATGTATCCATAAAAGATATGCTACAAATTTTTTAAAAATTTTCCTTGAAGGTAATATTCTACAAGTGATTTATCATTTTGTTATGTCACAGTAGGGAACAATACATAAATGCAGCTTTAAAATATTACTAATTAAGAAAATTATATAACTTTCATTCGTTTTGAGACAATCAGAAATAAATAATGTGGCAGCAACTTTCACTTAATGACGAAAAAACCTTGAACTATATTTAGAATTCAGAAACGCAATAGCAGATATAACTCCGTAAAGGAACACATAATTTTGTAAAGAAAGCGTAGTTCTAATTTTAGAAATGTATCCTTTGAAATTCTTTTAGTATTTTAACTCAGGAAGAGTATTTTCCCCTCCTTTCCATAGGTTTTTTCTTGCATATTTTGAATAGTGTAAAAAGTTAATGAATTTTAAGTCTAAATGTTTCTCCAGGAATACTACATTTTTAATATTAATGATGAGAGCCAATGTTACAAAATGAAAACGACAGAAACACATTTTGTTATAAATAACATTTTATTACTTTAATAAACAGTTTTTATTTACATGAATGATGTGAAGGTACATATCAATATAGATAATCTAGTATTAAAAATGTCCATTCAAATTTCAACGTTCTTTTTAATTGATTGTAAAACATATTGCGTAAGTACTTTTACAGATTACAGTAGTCATGTTTTCTGTTATCCAAACAAAGCATTCATACGAATTTCAACTGATACTAATTACAAATTTTGAGTGTTTTTCCCCCTTTAGTTATTAGATAATTCATAGAATTGTGAAACTTCGTACTTTTCTGCGAATTTCTCGTGATAGTGTCCATTTACTATAAGATGAACTTAGCACACATCTACGTATGTTATTTTATTCTTGAGAACTGCAGATGATTATTGCACAAATACTGTTAGCCGCCGATCAATATAAGAACTTATAATTTGATTACGTGTTACTAAATTAAATTAGTTTAGGACCTAAAGTATTTTAATTCTTCTTATAATAATTGATTGATTTCGGGAAATCTCAATGGAATTCTTATTATTTAGTACAATCTTAGAATTTGTTAATTTAACTTATGGCACAACTCCTTAATTTTTTTTTTCTCTGAATATAATAGTGAAGTAATTCTAAGCTAACAGAACCTTTGATAGTGATATTGATGTTCCTAAGAACTATTTTACATTTCATATATTTAGCGAAAATATTTGAAACTCACGCAGATGAGTTTTATGAAAAATATTAATCTCAACACAAATTAAGTCAAGTTGAATCTTTTTATAAGATATATATATATGTCATATATTTTTTAAGTCTATTTCTATTTCTAATTTATAAAATATATAAACGTCTCAAATTAAGTTTTAATTTCTTAAAAATTCACTCATAATGTTGAAATTTTATTTTTGTAAGATTTCGAACTGTTAGCAATGGCTCAGAATAATTGCTCTAGTATACGGTACATTAAAATAAAAAAAGTCAAACTATATTATTATTCCACACTACTAATTTGTGAAGGCTGTTTTAATGGCTTGAATTCAAAACAGTTGTTTTTTAAAACATGTACAATTTTTCTTCGTTATCTTTATGCATTGAATGTATTCTTTTTTTTTTTAAAAAAATAATTTTAAGAGGATGTTTAACTTAAAAATTAGTTCTGGTATTATCTTTTGAAAAATTATGAAGCAATTTGAAAGAGCATGAAAGCAAAGAAACACATCGATAATATTATATATATATATGTATATTGCTGTTCATACAACAAATTTAAAAACAGATACCAACTTGTATGTACCTCATGATAAAAAAAGAATTGAAGTCTAAAAGAATACTTTGTATATTCTCAAACTTATGTTTCTTTCTCTCTCTTCACTTTTTCTCTCTCCTCTTTTTATCTCTATCTCTCTCTTTATAAGTATTTAAAATAACAGAAAATGTTTGACTTAAATTTCCATGAAAAGTAGCTTTTCGATTGCTACGAATGATTGCATTTAGGAATGAAATAAATCTCTTAAGACCCCACAGATGTCGAGCATATATCAGATTTTCAGCAATTTATTGCAAACTATGCTATTTCAAAATTAGAAATTCCTCTTCTTAATAATGTATTTATGCATACGGAATATTTTGAAAATATGAGTAGAGCTTATTTCAAATGTTATTAACCACAGACATAGTTTAGTTAGTCCTCAATTAGTTTATTATAGTAGTTTTTGTCCTAAAAAATATTCAAATGTTTATTGATTAAAATGTACAGAATATTTTTTTATATAAGTTACAAAATATTTCATATTCGTACAGGCATCTCACTTGGGGATATATTATATAATGAATTTTATAGGGTATGTTTTGATATTTGTCAAGATAATAAGGCCCTATTAGAAATAAAAAACAAATACTTAAATTCATTAATCGAAAAAGCAAATTTCTACACGTAAATTACTTTTTTTATGCGTGTAAACTAATTTACTCATTTTTATACATTAACAAGTTTAAGAGACAACTGGAATTTTAGAATTATATTTCCCTTCACTTTTGATTGTTCTGATTCTAATTATTTAAAAATTTGAAACTTTTCAAAAAAATTATTTTTTAATCTTAAAATTAAAGCATCAAAAAAATGTTCTTTAGTTTTTTTAAATAAAAGGATGGGCCTTTTCATTTATATAAATTTTACTAAGCGTCTCTCAAAAAGTATGTTAAGAATTAAAGTTTGTGAAGTTTTGTAGAAATTTGCCCTGAATCAAAATTACCATTAATAATTTGCTCAGTGCAATATTTATATACATAAACAGTATTTTCCTTATAATTGGAAGAACATAATTGGTAGATAATATATTTTTTAAGTTGGTAATTATTGGTTTTTACAAATACAAATTTATATTTTAGTGTTCAAATTTATTATGAATAATAAAATAAAACCTAATACTATGAATAAGCATTTGTCCAAAATCGACTTCGCACCGTATTTTTTTGTTGAAAATAATGAAAAAGTACACAATGCAGAAGTAACAAAACTACAGTCGCACCTCTATATTAAACAAGTCACTATATAATCGTGATAAAGTTCATTACATGGAAAATTCATTAAATAGATATTCATCTTTCAATATACCAAGTTCTTGATTCCAGAAAAAAGTTCGCAAAATAGAGGTTCGTAAAATGGAGTATTTGTAAATATGACTGATTCACGAAGCTTGTTGAAATTTGTATGCTCTCCTTTGATTAATTATAAATACAATAATTATTGAAAAATATCCTGGAATCTTTCCTAAAATAGATCATTATTTTTTTATTCTCTTTGAAATTTTAGTAAAATTAATCAGAATTAATAAACTTAAGAAATATCTTCATACATAAAATTAACTGTATCAAAAATTAATGTTAAATGCATACTTATGATTAGTTATGCTTGAATCGTAGTTATACACCTAAGCATACACATAACAATAAATTCTTTAGATTAAGATTCAACTAATTTAGTTGGTTTAAAAGAATCTTTATGAATTATAAAAAAATTGATCAAATATATGTATATTTTTGCAGACAGGTTAAATTTAACACAATGCAATTTTCTTTTGGAAATTGAATTTTAAGGATGTTTTTCAATAACATTGATCTTGCTTTAATAGCATTACCTCTACTAATTAAATAAATGTCGTTAAATCTTGTTGAAATAGTGTTTTTACACATTAAATCGTTAAAAAAAATTTGATCGGATAATACTTTTAGCAATAAATAATACGATAAAAATCCATATAATACGAAAGTTTAATTTTTTTTAAAAATACGCATCACATCCTTGGCCTAGAAAATGAATTTTTAAAGTATTTAAATCACTCTTCTATTTTCAATAGTTTCGGTAATTCATAAAACGTAAATTTATATCAAATTATTTATCTGGAAGAATTATTACTTTTTATTTTTTGAACTATATATTGCATCGGAATTGATTAATGTTTCTAAAAATACAAGATGGCAAAAAAATTTATTTTCCTTCAGTCTCTTTTTATTTTTGTGCCATGTACATTACACATCTAATTTATTGTTTCCTTGTAAGTCAATACTAAAGGAAGCGTGCTTCCGGTCCCAATCTAAGATATATAATGATAAATAAAATCATTTTTATTCCTTTGACGCACACTTATTTAAAAAAAATGACCAAAAAAATGAATTTTTTTTTAAAGAGCACACACATTTAAAACCTTGTTTTGGTCAATAAATAAATAAATAAATGGAAAAAAATTTTGAATTTTGATTCACATTGATTGGAATCAATTTCAAGTGTTACCTCATTTGAAATTGAAGATCCAGTTGCATGAACTGTTAGTAATGAAATGGGATTTGAAATGTCTCAAGTCTTCCAAGCAGGTCCGCTATTAATTAACGGCATTTAATTGAAGAAGGAACTGTGACAAAATCCATTCTTGAGATGTTGCTTAAATTATTGTGTAAACATTGCAGTGAGCCACTTAGATCTATGCGACATTCTACCATACGGAAAATGAGAACTATGCATATATGTTTTTTTTTTTACCTATAACACACTTATTTGCACAAGAAAATTCTGCGTACATATTTCATAAAAAAGTCTAATTTTTTGCAGAATTTAATTCTTAGAAAATTTGTATGAGAAAAATTATTTTAAATAAATCCAGACAAAAATTAAATCCCGGAATGTCGGGATTAGAAAAAAAACCGGGATCTCGAAGTTTCGGAATTCCGGGATCCCGGAGCTGAAAATCCTACTAGATATCTTCCAAAAGCTCCAATTGCCTTTATCCAAGTTAACTAACATCTCTCTCGGAAATCCTGAAGATGGGAGAAATGTCCGTTTTCTGACCCGACACGCGATGGGGAGAAAGTTACAGATCCAGGATGTGTGTGTTGAGTAATACAGAATAATTCTATATTGAATAAAGATAAAAAGTATTATATATTTCATAACTCTTTTGATAATATCTGAATATTCAAAAGAATATTTGCACACAATTTAAAGATGTTTGTTTCAGAGGTTTTGACTCAATCTGGCATTCGGTACAATACCTAAGGCATACTAGACGTAGATGATGGGAGAAAAAATTGCAGATTTTAATACTAAAAGAGAGCTACTTTATTGTAAAAAAAAAAACTATTTAAACATGCTTTGAAGCAAAACAAAGAAATTTTTAACATGACAATTTTCTTACAACGGAAAATATTTTGTCATGTCACATCATGAAGTATTTAGAGTTGTTAAGTAATTAATAATAAGGTCTTGAATTTAGAGGTAAAATTTAGAAAATTTTATTATAAAATTTTTGAAAGATAAAAAATAAGCCCGTAGTTACAGAAGCCAGCATATTATGCGAAATTTAATTTAAAAAAATTGAGCAAATGCAAAGCTTATTATTTTTGTCATATATTTTCTAAAAAAAATGTTTTATGAAAATTTGGTTACATTTGAAGGCTATATTGTATTTTTTCTGCATTTTTCAACATTTTAGAGGACCTAAATATTAGTCTTTAAATTCTTACCGTGAAAAACATGAAAACTTACTTCATATAGCAAAGTTGTTTCCTTCAGAGTTAGTTCAGAAACCAATTCATCTTCCACTTTAAAAACTTTGTTTAAAAGTTGTGAAGAGGAACTTAATTTTAAATAAGCACTATAAATATTAATTTAACATTTACGCAGAAACACACTCTAAGGCTTACGCTAGCTCCTACATGTATACTGTTTCATTTCTAGAGTATGATATTTTATTTTTATTTATTATACTAAAGCTATTGATTTACTTTTAGCTTTTTTCATTATTTGACGATTGTTGTCTAGAAAAAGTGATGGCTTAAATTAGGAGAGTATAGTCAAATTGAGAAAATACTTTTCAAAACTGATGAAAAGGCTATTGAAAAAATTTTTTTATTTGTATGTTTGTATGTTTTATTTTTAGTTGCATTCAATAAAACTAAAATTAGTATAATCTAAAAATGTTTTTAGTGAGCGTTTTGCTTCTTCATAGTCATTTTCCTGCGGTATTTAGCTTTCTTTGAAACTAGAAATAAAAGGTTTACCTTCGTATTAATCCATATGAGATGTTTTTCAAATGACGTACATGTTTTTATATATTTCTACATTCAGTCATGAGTTTTTTTAATCCAAGCTACTTTATTGTTCTTTTATCAATTTTGTTTCAGTATTAAAAAGTCATTTTTCTTTCTTTGTGCATTTCGTTGATTCGACTAAATCTTCCGATTCTGCTGTTTCATTGGCGTAGTTAGAATATTATCGTGGCGTATAAGAATATTTACTACATACATATCGATATTAAAATTTCTTTATTTTAAAAATATGTTACGAAAGTACTACAATAAATTTTTCATTTTAATGAGTATATACGTCTAACAAACTATATATTCATAATTTACAATAAACTGCCTTTTTTGTTTCTTTTTCCATTTCGAAGAAGCAATGAGTCTGAATAAATAAAAAAATGTAACACAGAATCAAGTTTGTTTTTCAAATATTTATCCTTTTAATTAATACTTTTTCAAAAGTATACATTTAGAAAATTGTAGCAATTTTAGGGTGATAAGCATACATAATTGATTATGAATTATTTTTTTGATATCTGGGCTTCCGAATAAAAATTATTTTATAAATACAGCTACTAAATTGAAAAAATTACAAAAATAAATAAAAATGCTTAGTTTTTGCTGTATTATTTGACAAAGAACTGTTATAAATTTGCTTTTTTAAAATTACAATATAAATTTATTACATTATTATTTTTAATTTCTATAAATAGCTAATCGACTTTTTAGTTGATTGACTGATTGTTAAGTAAAATTGCATTCAGAAACAGCACAAAGGATGTGCTATTGGTGATTGACTGTAATTTTGGAAATGAAGTGAAATGATGAAGACGACACCTGTGCTGAAAGCAATTCATCTTAATTCCACTTTACGCCAGGGTGAGGCCGGACAGCTTTACCGTACCTTATTAAAACCCCGTTATACTCAGGGGCGTCTTAAAACTTTTTGAGGCCCTGGGACCAAAGAAATCTGAAGATTTTTTGAGACCTTGAGCCCCTATACTAAAGTAGGCTCTACACGAGATCTTTAAAAGTAGTCAGTAAAAAGTATGCATTGTCGAATACACGTTCAAACAGTAATTTGAAACAAACAAATGAGTCCGACTCACAGTCTTAAAAACCTAGGCACAAATTCGCGTGACCGATGGCCCCATTTCGACTAAATGAATTGAAGGATTGTTTATGGTACTAAGCCTAGGCCTAGACAAGAACAACGGTCATCACATAGTTATAGTCTTACCACTTTTGCCAGTAGACATGGAGTTTGAAATTCCCTGTTTTTCGGAGAATATGTACGGGAGTAATATTTAACCTTTAAAATTATCCGGATCGTGATCATATTAAGACATAACAAAAACGAAACGAGGCCTCCACCGTGGGCGAGGCCCGGGCCCAGTTGGCCCATGCCTTGAGACACCCCTGGCTATACTATAGGTCTTTATTTGGAATCGGGTCTCGAATACGCGGCTCGATAAAAACATTACTGCTCAAAAGCTCTATTCGACTTATTTAGGTAATAATTTTCAAAAGTATAATATGACTAACCCAACTCTTCAAACGAATTATAAAAAAAAATTAATCTTCAATATTAAAAAAATATATATGACATAGATAAAATATAAATCTGACCTTCAGGTTTCAGCTGAATAATAAAAGCATTTAACAATTTCCCCCAGTTTTTTCTAGAAATATATATATATATATATATATATATATATATATATATGATTCTCCTACTTTTTTATATTTTATTCTTCAATCGGTATTTTATTATATTTTTTTAAGGTTTATAACCATTTCTACAGGTTTTTTTTGTATTCGTTTTATTTTTATACTTTAATGAAATATTTATTTTGTTTATTTATACGTGTTGTTACTGAACTGGAGTTTTAAGAAAATGCACCAGTGAACAAAATTGAATAATTATTCCAATTACTGTTTCAATTACAATAGTTATTCTAATTAGGTATTCAAATTAAAAAGTTATATAATTTAAAAACAAATCAGTATTGGTAAAACCAAAAAGCGTCGTAAATTTGACAAATAACAATTTCTTGATTTATTGTTCTTTCTTATCCTTTTCTTTCAAAAGTTATGGGCAACTGAAATAATATTGACCTATTTGTGGTTTAAAAGGTCATTTAATATCCTGCGATCGGACTGATATATAATTGAATCTCTCTAAATATCCTTAGATAACCCTAATTCATTACATGACAGTGGCGCACACAAGGGAGGGGGGGGGGTCCTAGGGGTTCGGACCCCCCCCCAAGGCCCTTGAGTTTTTTCGATTGATGATAATCCCATATATATATATAACGTAAAATTTAATTAAGTACTTATAATAAACAATTTATTTTATTAATTAATGCTAATATTAATTCAATAATTTATTTTTTTCTGTTTGTTGTTGACAAAATCAGAAGAATCAATTGGTGTCGTCTTGAGGTATGATACTAGTTCGGGGACTTTCGACCATGGACCCCCCCCCCCCCTTGAAAAAATTTTCTGTGCGCTGCTGTTACATGATATTACAATTAGTAATAATTATTAGATTTTATTGTTATGTGTAATTGTCAAAAGTTTAAGGTAATGGATGATATCAAAGGGAAGCCGTAATAGAAAAAAAAATCTAACTAATGATTGTTATAGATTGTACTAATTATACACTTAAGAATACAGTAGTATAACAAGGTGAATGGTAAAAAATGCTTATATTTTGAATAATAGTTTGATATTTTCTATAAATTCTATAACCAATGCTTTAATGTTTATTGATACTAATCTGTGAATGCCCAACTATGATGAACTTCTAGAAATGTTATACATAGAATCACTTTATCAATTACTGCTACATACTCACTTAAAGCAATAACTGTATTCTTCTGCACGCAGAAAGTATTTAATAATAAATTTTGAAGTACCAGTAGTAGTATTAAATTTATTTTAGAATTCTAGATAGAATTGATGAGAAAATTCTTTTTATTGCCCTCATTCTACGGGGAAGAACAAAGGTTAATTAAAAAATTATCTGTTTTAGAAGATATATATGAGATGGCCAATATTCTGGCTGTTTGATACAGCATAAGGCTTTCAAATGTGACCAGCGAAGGTGACTTTATAATAATCAAAATATTTTTTAAGAAATACTGTAGTACAGGGGTGGCCTACCCATGGCACGGCGGAGTTGTAACAATGGTACGCGAAGATTTATTGAAAAATTTGAAAATATAATTGAAAAAATACGTTTAAAAAATTTCGATTTCTTACAATTTTATTAAAATGTGGTTGTTTCAGACAAAAAACCTCAAAATTTATTTTAAACACAATTAATTGAATTAAAATAGAAAACTATGATTTAAAGAATACTTGTTCCTTGTTGTCTGAGCTGGCTTTCAAAGGGAAGTGCACTCACGAGATTTGGTAATTTGAGGGGGCATGTTTTAAAATATTTGGCAGAAAACAATTAACTTCCCGGTGAAGGCTTGCTACCCAGGAATGTAGACTGTCTATGGGATTAAGCTTTTCTTACCGATATTATGGGACATTTAAATAATTTAAATTTAAGCTTACAGGGAAAATATTGCTTTTTACTCCTACCCTAGTTGGTCATATATCTTTTGTAAGCAAACTTTTGCCCCTTTATCTCTATTTTGAAGGGAAAAACAGGTCGAGAATATTATAAACTAAGTGGCGAAACAGCCCATGAGGGCCAAGGCCTTCTGTGCCCATCTCAGTACACGTGACCATTGAGAGCTGTGGTTCATGAGCAGATGTCCCGATCAGGTGGTCAGCCTGAAGCGAAGCCTACAGTGTTTAGTCCACAAAAAAGATTGGTTCTTATTTATCGACTCACTGAAGGGATGAAAGGCTGAGTCGACCTTGCCCAGCCCGGGGATAGAGCCCCGTACCTGTGGTGTGGAAGTGCGATACGCTACCACTCAGCCACTGGACCTTATAAACTATCTACCAAAGTTAATAATGTTCCGAGCTAAATAGGTTTAAAAATTTAACATTCATTTTGCAGGATTCATTCAATGCTACGTTGGATAATTTTCAAGACGATAAAAAAATGCTGATCTTTTCATAAATCCTTATTCAATTTCTCTACAAGACGTTAATTGTTATCCACCTGAAGTCCAAATCGGAATTAACCTACAGCACCATATAAGACTAAGACACCATTAAAGCAAATATACGGAATTTATTTCAACTTAAGTGATCCAGATTATATAGAATGTTGGACAGTAGAACCGACAGGCAATTTTCCAAATTTACACGATTTGGCTGTCAGATATTATGGTAGTTTTGGATCAACATAAGTTTGCAAATAAAGTTTTTCTATTGCGAATATAATGTATATAAATTCATAACATCATTCAAAATTAACGGATATACACCTAAAACAACTTAATTTTGTTAGCATCTTCAAGAACAAATCCTAATATAGAGAACTTGGTAAAAAAGCTACAAATTCAAAATCAACATTAAGCAAGTACTGACTGTTTAATAATAAATTAGAATGAAATGTTTTATATAAGTTACTCATTTTTATTGTATACCTAAAAAGTTTATAAAAATTAAGTAAAAAGTTTATTAGCAATAAAACCTAAGTATTTATTATATTAATTTTAAATTTTCACTACTTTGACTTGCATAAAAGAAATATGCTATTTGCGCAAAAATCCCATAAGCAAATAATTAACATTTTTTCACATTTATATATCTCTTTCTTTGTTGGAAAAGTTGGAACTAGCGCACATAATGATTTAATATTAGATAGTGACACTCTTACTAAAAAGGTTGGCCACCCCTTTTTTCTATAGTACTGCTTCATTTATATTTTGATTAGTCACTTGCACATACATTTTCTCAAAATTGCTCCCTGCACTTAAAATTTAACCACTCAGGTACTCTGAACTTCAAAAACTAAGGTGTAGCCATTTTGTGATGCTTATCAATAAACAAAATGAAAATAAATGCCAAAAACGAGGTTTATATGAATGAGAATATTAGTAACTTCAATAAAACCTTGTGAAAAAACTCTACCAAACACAATTTTTTTTAGTAACAGAACATTTATATAGCAGTTTAAAAAGATTACGGCTATCCCAAATTTGTAATTTGCATGGAATTTTTCTATACGTCATCTTCAAAGCTGGTACAAAGATTTTGTTAGTCATATCCAAGAGATATCGTTTAACCAATTCGATAAGAAGATGGACTACCGAATGCATGAAAATAGAGTTATCCCAGATCTCAATATATCTTGTAATGGGGTCCAATGATCCTAGAATCAATTTGAATCCGAAAATTCAGTATCAAGATGAGCTGTTCCGATTTGCCCTAGGTTTATAACCCCTGCACAAAATTCCTTTTTAGCTGTTGTGACCCGAATAAGGAGTAGCACTACCAAGCCTACAATTGACATTGTATTCCTATAATTGACACCACAGAAATTCCTCTTTGTGTTGAAGGAGAGAGCAAGTTACCTGGAACAGAGAGCAATGGGCTTCTAGGCTCATCACAGATGGACCATTGATCAGAATGAGTCCTCGGAGGAACTCTGCTGTGAAACATCGGAATACGAATCTTTTTATGCTACATCATAAGCTGAAAATATTTTTTATAAATTCATTCTTACGAATAACAATGTCTGGTTTCCTCGACTTAAGCTTGCTGATAAATATCTTGAAGATCAAGAAATGGAACAGCCAGCTGGATCTCCGGATTTTAATCTTGTAGAGTTTGTTTGGGAACCTCACCTGATTGATGGTTGCTTATAGAATCACTTATGATGTTGCAGACGGATTGTAGTGAGTTTTCGCCTTCTTTTTTGCTTTAACTAATCTCAGGAGTTTCTTTATGGCGTTTTTTTAATATGAGAACCTCGCCATCAAAAGAAACCTCGTTATACACACACTGACCAATAAATTAGAAACCTTTGAGATTTGAATTAAGGAATAGGGATGAAATATGCATTTTTATGACGTCGGTTACACGTGGTTAGAATTCTAGTATAAGTAAGGTTAAGAGTGCTTTTCACGTGAATGAAGTAAAATGCTAAAAACGACAGATCTTTCACCATTTGGAAAATTGCTTATTGTTGACGTCCGTTTAGCAGAGACCTCTATTTCGAAGACAGAAAATCTCACTGGTTTCTCAAAAGGAATCATATCAAATATTTTCAAAAGTGGGAATCAGAGAAGCCACTGTCCTTCTCTAAAAGGCTTAACTGTGATTCGAGCACAGTTATCCAAGAACAGGATCGACGTCATCTCCGACAAATCGTACAGCAAAACAAGGACTTTACTGTGCTTCCACTGACATAAATCGTCAACTAATGATCTTCCCAACGGATTTCAGCTCGAATTATGCGCAGAGAATTGCAGAGGATAGGAATGAATAGTCAGTTGCCTGTGATAAAACCACTCATTTTTGCCCGAAATGTAAAGATACCTTTGTAGTGGTGTTGGGAAAGGAGACCGTGGATATCTGAGGGATTGGAAAAGGGTAACATGGTCCGATGAATCACTCTTCACCTTATTTCGAATTCTGTGTGAACCTCACGAAGCTATGAATCCATTTTGCCTTACTTGCACTGTACAAGGATTTCGTGGGAGTATCATGATATGACGCATGTTCTTCTGACCTGGATGTGGTTCCTTGGTGTTTCTCGAGGGTAAACAAACTACCATGACGTACCTAGATGTACTGGCAGATCAAGTGCACCCTGTAATGTTGCATTTTCCCTGATAGTGACGTATATTTCATGGACAATATTGCAGGGATACGTCGTGCCAGAAGTGTTCAAAATTGGTTCGTTGAACATCAGACTGACTTTCAACACCTTCCATGGCCATCGAATACCCCGGATCTTAATACCATAGAAAATGTGTGAGATATGGTAGAAAGACGCATCCGACAGTACTCTACTTTTCCCATCTAATTTACAAGATATGAAAAGCTGCATAGCTAGTGCATGGTATTCTTTGAACATAAATGCACTTCTGAAGTATGTAGACTCGATGCCCAAACGAATTCGTGAAGTTATTCGTGCAAAAGGTGGTGGTTGAATAAAATATTGATCTTGGGTTTCTAATTCATTGGCTAGTGTGTGCATACAAAAAATAATCTTTACTATTTAAACAAATCTAAGAATAGAAAGAATTGCCTAAGAATACCACGACGTTTCAGAGTATGTTAGTGAAGCGAACTGTGATTGTTCTGAAGATGATATTACTCTCACAACCAGATTGATTTAGGAGAGGCTCCTAAATAGGTCTACTTGTGTATCCTTCAAGCTTACCATGATGGAAACTTTTATTACATTTCATTATACTCAATTTATATTTCGTTGAGATTCGGTTAGGGAAATCACTCCACGCGTATACTTATCTCTGATTAAGAACAAAATAGATATTAAATCTTTATCATGTCTGTCTTTACTAATAGTTCAACGGTGCTTGTGAATTCTAATCCACCACAAGACATTTAAAGATTTTGTTAAAGCTCTATCAATCATTCATTTCTGATTTGACTCGCAGCTGGAAGATTGACTCAGGAAGGTATAACAAAGTATGCATACCTTATGCTCTTGAGATAAACTCATATTACTTTCAGAGTATTACAGAGTATTTTCATATTACTTTCTTTCTTTCTATACAGTGAATATCTTTATCTATTCCAGTTAAGAAAGTAATCAGAGGCAAATAAGTATTTTTATTCTAGGAGGTTTGTTGAACAATCAAATTGTAGGCACGATCCCAAAGTAGGCGTTGTTACAGTTGTGCTGTGGTTCGAATCTTGATACTACTAATGACTCATTATCTGGTGTACGCTAAGCTTGTCAAGTGTGAAAGTCCTCACATTGATATGTTGTGAATGTTTGGAGAGGGAGGGGCCAAGTCAGGTGACATCTTCATTAATTGATCAAGGTACAAAATTACAATTGTCACCAATAGTCCTCATGTTGCTCCTATATAAGTGTAGTTTTAATAAACAATTAATCACATCCTGAAGCAATAAATTCTTCAAAATTAATATTTTTAATACAAACTCCATAAAATGAAATTAAAATTGATATCACTTTTCAGACCTCATGCAATTAGTGAAATGTATATAGGATTATATAACAATTCTTAGAGAATTATAAGATATTCTTCTGTGAAAACTCATGTTATTGCATTCATTCATACACACACATCCATAATTGCATACTTATTGGTTGAAATTTTGTTGCTTTCTCCCATAAGTCTTGTTTTCAGAATCATTAATCAGAGGAACTGCAAGATACCATATTTGTGAAATTTCTTTAAGGACAATCATCTTGACTAGTTATTTGTAGTAAATAACTAGTAAGATGCTTCACTTTTTAATTATCCACATGATTAAGGTCATTTAATTATAAGAGTGTAGTTTAATTTGTAAAAGGTATCACACACTAAAGGTACGTAATGGAATGTTGCCCACAAAAAATATATATTATTCTGATTTACGATCAATTGATAAGAACATCTAAATTAATACTTATTAAATTTACGCCACAAATCACTTGAGGGCTTTCTAGTCCAATCATACGCAACATGAAGTAACACGCATTGTCTTTATACAGTCTTTATGCCTTTTTTGGATAAGAGTAGTAACACAACAGAATTCTTATTTAGTGATTAGCTGCATACAAGCAGGCAAATTTTTTATATTTCAAATAAACTCGTGAAAGAGAATTATATTCTTTAGAAGAAAGCCAAGATCTTTGAGAATGCTAGAAGTAATCATTGGAGAGTAGTTGATGTCACTCGATAAAATTTGCCATCACTTTTTAAGTTCCCAGTTACTCAAATCTTAACCTGACTGAAGCTCCTTCAGTTCAAATAATAACTGAATTAATTCTTTATTTTGAATTTTAAAAATATTAAATAACTTGTGTCACAATTAATGTAACAATATTTATTATAACGAGTGATTCAAAACGTATCGTTCAAATTTCGTTTGGAGGTAGTTGAATACATCAGGTAACCGATTTCACTTAGGAAAGTATATCCTCAAATGTCATCTACTTGAGAAAAATGGATAAGTAAAGGAAACAGTACAGTTAAGTGGTAGCGAATGTAACTTTTATTCCAACAGGGTAAAGTACAGGCATACAGTAGTGCTCAAAATTGCGACCATTTACACGAACACAGGATTCACAACACCGTTGCATTGCCCACTGAACATTTTCAGAAGTACT
Organism: Trichonephila clavata; assembly: GCA_019973975.1. Taxonomy (NCBI): domain Eukaryota; kingdom Metazoa; phylum Arthropoda; class Arachnida; order Araneae; family Nephilidae; genus Trichonephila; species Trichonephila clavata. The sequence continues at coordinate 502,350 of BMAO01016681.1, forward strand.
TGGCATATCACGGACAATGCTTGCGGTGGTCACTGTCCGTGTAACAAGGGTGGGTCTCTTCCACATGACCTATCATGGCCCCCAGAAAAGGAAATCCAAATGTGGTAAATCCGGTGACATGGATGGTCAAGCGGTCGGTCCATCTCTGCCGATCCATCGAGCTCCGCATGTTCGGTTCAGGTAATCACGCACATCAGTTGTGCTGTGGGCTAAAGTCCCATTATATTTAAAAGGTATAATAGGTAACATTATGAACATTTGATACTACACTATTCTTCTGTTGGGGGTATCGGTCTTCGTATATTTGCCTAGCTTGGCGGTCGCTTTCATCCACTGCCCCAAATGTGAGATGCATATCCGTTAGTTCTTGATGCGTAAAACGATTCATTTTATCACTACTAAGTCTCCTTAAACACTGATGACAGCGTGAGTGATTGGCCGAGCAGTCGCCGGTTGTGTACACACAGCGCCCTCTGCATACGCATGTGTACTTTTGCGGACATACTTCCTATGTGAAATCGGTTTCCTGATGAATTATCTACCTACCCACGAAATTAGAACGATGATTTTGGAATCACCCTGAATAGTTGCAGAATTTCTTTATTGAGCTAATTTTGTTCCTTTCATGTTTTAAACAATAATATTGAACTGTTATCAATATTATATTGTGTGAATGGCAAAATTATATCTCTCTTAGACTAATTTACACTTATAGATTTTAAAAAGGTATTTTTTTGGAATGTTGGTTCCTGTATCAATTTGAAAATTTATGTAAGGTATTTGTAGCTGTTATCATCGTCCTCCGTTCCGTTTATAATAGTCATCTTCTAACTCAATTTGTGGAGGACAATGAATCCTCTTTTCATTTGTTTTTTCCTTAGATTTCTAAAATTTTGTACCACAGCTATCATCAGTCTCTTCTTTAAGAATCTGAACTGATTTTATGGCAAATGAGTTATGAATCTTGTATTTCCTTTATAAGTCAATGTACTTTAAGTAGTTAGAAATGTATTCCCTTCTGCTTATGTTTTTAAAGTTTTTTCATACTCTACTTTTATAATTTTCCCTCAAAATTTTACTTATTTTTTACCTTTTAGTAGTTTTCCGTGCTTTCTATTTTGCATTTGACATTTCCTGCTACCTTTACTGTTTCAATTTACTTATAATGTTGGTTGTAAGAGAACTGGCGCGCGCGCTTTTCTTTGATTCGAAAGTCTACGAAAACCCATAATCAGTTCTAATGCTATTTTCAATAAGGAAAATAAAGCAACTTACCTGCTTTGGTGTAATGGCAATTAATTTTTTTTTTGAAATATACAACTAGTTTATCAGAAAGAACAAAAGATGATAATAATTTTGTTAGATAAGGAATTCTTTTTTCCGAGGGATTAGTAAAATTCAATCACAGTAAAATTATTCGGAAGTATGTTAAATAATTTCAATTATCATATTCGGAATAAAAAATGAACATATCTTATTGGCTTAGCAAATTAAAATTATACTAATGCTCAAAATTAATAATAGTTGTAAAACTCTAAAAATGAAAGGGTTAAAGGCAACAGAAAAGCCTGAAATTGCATATTTACGATCTGTTTATGTCAACCAGTTACACTGCATATAACAAATTTCAATCAATGACGTAATAGGGCGATAAGAAATGCTATTTAAGAACGCTGAAAGTAAAGTGATGTAAATGTATATTCGATATCCGGGGTTTTTTTGTGTTTTTTTTATAATCAATGAGTATGTGCATATTTCAACTACTGCTCAAGTATTGATTCTGGTAAATAGGCTGGTTTTTTGGACATTTAGAAAGTGTACGGTTACATACAGAAGCATTAAATGTCGTAAATGTTGTTCAGTACATAATTCCAGACTGTGGAAACGGTATCAAACCATTAGAAACGTTCATAGACAAGTTATATCACTTTGATCGAAAATGGCAACACTTAAAAAAGACTAATTTCTATTCGCAAATGCTCAATGTAAAAGGACGATATGTGCCAGAGACTGATCTTCAGAGCCAGCTCCAGCCACGAGAACAATTATTTCTAAGCAAACAGTTTATGGAAGATTCAGGGAGGGTGACTTGAATGTCAGAAGTCCAATTTGCCTAACAATAGTTTGTGTACAAGAAAAAACCCATTTACGACAAGTTGAGAACTCGAAATGGACAGAAAAGCAATGGAAAGATGGGATGTAACAGTTTTTGTTAATTGGATAAGGTCAACTGATGAGATTCTAGATCATTATGTTCATCCTTGCCGTGCGCTACAGACACACTTTCATGGACCAAAATGCGAAGCGTCACTGTTTTCAACTCATAAAAAGGCCTTAAAAGTGAAGATATCAAGCATTTGCAGTGGTCAGAAAGATCTGTGGACTTAAATCCGATTCAGCATATTTAGAGTGTACTTGAATGGAGGGTTTCAGCTGGTTAGTCTTCACAAAGGGACATTTCTGAGTTCAAAAATCGTTCTGCTATTTCCGTGGCAGAATCTGACACTGCGATAATTGTTCCAGATTCTTATTAGTTGCAAGTAACATTGCTGTGATGTTTGCATTGTAGCAAAAGAGGATCATACTCCCTGCTAACCAACATAACAGTTAATTTTCCTTCCTTGGATATACAGACAAATTTGTTGTTTTTCTCCATTTTCTGTCATTTGCATTAATCAACGAGTAATTTTTTATGCGTTCTTCAACTGTTTACTTTATTTGTTATTCTGAGTATGCTATAATTCAATTTTGCCCTTATTTATTTTGCTCCTAACTTAGAGAAATAACCATCATTTTTAACTATTGAGCATCAGTGTCATATGAATTCCAGCTTATTTAATTTAAGATATTTTCTCGAACACACATCTGGAATATTATTCAGCAGATATTAATACTTTAAGCCTATTAACCTTAACATAAAATCATGATGTCAAAAGGTGGAAGCCTGCGTTTTTGTCTTTAAAAAAATAAAATAAATGAAGTCTAAACCATTGAAAAGAGATCGAACTATACCATGATTCGCTGCCTCATTTTAATGAAACTGAAATAGTCGTTAAGATTCTTTATTAGTTGTATAACAATGATAGAAGTTCTTGATAGTTATTGCTTGTAAAATGTCATTCAGTGAAATAAAATCTAACTTCACATGCTTATAAACGCATGTACATTTGTGTAAAGAATAAGATGAATAAATTATTTCCACAAATGCATACATTCAACCTCATATTTATATTAGTATGTTTGTGTAAGTTTTATTGAGCACTTAACTGTAAAATAGTATGCACAATTGTAAATATTTGTAAGCAAACTATAGCATAAACAACCATGCAACAAGGTAGAATTAACCGAATGGGTCGAAATTGCGAATGCGCATGCCTTACGACAATATATTCAAATGGTTAACTTTTAGCAACCTATGACTGACTAACTGAAGCTCCAGAACATTGTAACGGAACATCCAAATGATGTATATAACACAGGAAATTTTAGTGCTAAAGAATAACTGCCATACAAAAGCACCTCCATCAACCCGCGTCGAATATACTAATGCCTCCTAGATGGATTTGCGAACACTATGATCAGATGTCACCATTTGAGAGAGGATGTGCAATTAAACTGAAGGAAGCAGGTTGGTAGAATCACTGGATTGTTATAGATTTGTGTCGGAGTAATACTACCGTTCGGTGATGTTGGGGAGAATGCGTGAACCATGGGCGTGCAGAGCGTTAAAAAGATACTGATCGACCGAGAGCGACGTCAAAATGCCAGCACACAATGATAATCCGATCGGTGTTCACAGCTCCTGATGCATCCTTGTCAGCGATTCGACGTGTAACTGGTACACCAGCGACTGTAATGACCAATGATAGGTGATTCAGAGATTAGGTCTGAGATCACACAGGTCATTGTACCGGTTGCCCCTTACCGTTACAATCATCCAGATATGTTTGCAGTGGTTCCTGGCACATTAGACCTAGAACTTAACGGACTGTAATAGAACTGTTTTAATCGATTCAAAGTGGTCCCTGATGTCTACTAAAGTTGTGTCTGGAGATGTCCAGGATGAAGATGGGATATTCACTTCTCTGCAATTTGCACATAGCCCTTCAATCAAAAGTTATAGTATGTATGCCACTTTGTTTGATAGCTGGACCTCTGCAGTTGCCATCCGTGACATCCTTACTGCACCTTGATGTGTCGACGAGACTCTATGACCCGTAATCATGCCCTTTCTTTCATAATTCACTGGACTTGCATTTCAACAGGATAATGCTCATCCACTCATTGCACGTCTTTTATCTTCGTGCTTCTCTGCCAGCTCGCTCGCCAGATTGCTCCCCAGTTGAGTGTGTTTGTTCTCTGATGAGCAAAAATCTTCGAACATCCACAAATAACATATATCTAACTCGCCAATTAGAACACGTATGGCAAGTAGCAATCTTGTAGGAGGACACCCGCCAACTGTACGAGTTAAAGCTCAGCCGAATAACAACTTGATAAACTCTTGTAACTGTATTTTTTGAATAAAGCATTCAATTACTATGGTACTGCTCTATAGCATTCTTCAATCCACATATATCTAAAATTTACAGATTTTCATCCCATTTGAATAAATCTCTCTTGATTCTTTACTATTTATGTTATAGAGTATATATAAAAGTATATAAAATTGTGTGTTCACAAGAGCCCCACAAGCTACATAATTTCGACTCCGCAACAATATAGGTGATCTTATAAATTCTGTTTAATAATGCCAAGTTTTGTGATAAGTATATATAAATTTAATACTTAATATGAAGTATACCCGCCCATTCGGTATAGTGACGCTAACTGCGGTGCCGTAGGGCCTAGGTTCGAATCCCGGAGAAGGCATGGATGTCGTATTGTACTCCTTCATGACTTTGAACTCCTTCTTTCTTTGTGATGTGTGCTTCATGCTTACTTCTGTAAATCCTGGTGTACCATTTTGTGGTCCACGGGGAATTATAAACGTTCCCAATAAAAAAAATGTATATGAAGTATAAAAAAAAAGAGTTTAAACTGCCTACATATAGAGAGATAGAACAATAAAGCATTGACGAGTTTTTAAAGGATTATAAGTGTCTATGTTTTTAACTCAGATTAAAAAGTATTGCATTTCGTCATTTAAGAAAATCGCGTCTAAAAAAATGAGTAATGGATTAGTAACTATCGAAAAAAGAATGACATTTCGTATGCAACACAGAATTCAGAAAATTAACGGCCAATTATTCATAAAAATGTGTTTAAAATTCTTGATACCTACAGTTTTCTCTGGAGTCACTATATGTCACCTTAGACAAAAGCTAAATACTCAAGTTCATTAATTGAAAACCTATGATCAAGCCTTTTGTCTTTTAATTAAAACAAAATCTGTTGTTTCGTGAAACATATGTATTTCTTAAAATATATTTGTTAAAATTTGACGAAGAGAACATCGGAAATTCTAAATTCAACAAAGGTATCATGAATTGGGAATATACATATATTCAAGAACCACTGATATATGCAATTGTTTAAAGAATTACAAAATGTTAAACACGTATTTTTCAAAACTACTATCTTGGCAACTTCAGATTTATGTTAAGAAACAGTAAGAAGTTGGCCTCAAATGCTGTTTATTCTTTAATTAAAACGTTTTTTTGAAAATCAACAGAAGAATATTGTCTATTAACACAGAGAAGTAACTTCTTTATATATTTCATTTTAAGATATTGGGTTCATGTAGAAATGCATGAGAAAACTACGAAAAATTCACCTCAGTCATAAGCTAATATAGAATAAAGTGAAGACAAATTTAAAACGATTTTCTGATCACACACAGTTAAAAGAGGGGAGGAGTTCAATACTATGTGTTTTACATATCACGATAAAACATTTATATAAAGTATTCCCTAAAATTCCTAATTATTTTTGGAATTTAGTTATTTTTTTAATTATAGATTAAAAATTATGTTTGTTAGGTCTACATACCAAAAAATAATTACTTAGGTAGCATCATTTGAAAATAAATTATTGCATATCTTGTACCAGCGGTGCACAAATAAATTTTTCAAGGGGGGTGGGGAAGGGTCCAGGTTCGAAAGTCCATCATTCTCGTATCATGCTTCAATACGCCTCCCAACATATTCTTTTGATTTAGTCAATTTTCGGGAACAAAAAACAGTAACAAATTAATTATTGAAAACTAATTAGCATTAATTAATAAAATTAATTATTCATTACAAATACTTCATTAAAGTTTACATACTATATACATTGGATTATAATCAATCAAAAAAAAATCAAGGGCTATGATGGGAGGGGTCCGGACCCTGGGACCCCATCCCCCTTGTGTGCGTCACTGTTTTGTACAAATCTTTCAGACTTGAAAAAAATATCACTTTTGCGTTTATACATTCATTATTTCTTCTTATGATGTATATCAATAAATAATCAAATAATTATGTAAAATCTGTTTTATTTGTCCTAAACCAATTCAAAAACAGCAGTCAATACTACCGGCAACCAGCCATTTTGAATTAGTCAAAGTACCGTTAACCTTATGTCAATCACACTGGAAAAAACCACTTAAATCTACTTTCTCTCAAAGTTGAGTTCTAAAGATTAAAAGACAAGGAAGGTTTATATTTAAATTCTTTTTCTCCCCCCTTCCATCTACTTAAGTATTATACATTCTTAAGTATGTAAGTTCTTAAGTAACGTCTATTTTAGAAAAGGTCATTCAATTAATTCAGCAATTTTTAGATTTTTAAAAATGCTTGTTGTATGGTAATAGGAGGAAAAATCCAATCGGACACAAAAACCTTCTTTATGTTTTATTCTTCAGGATACATTTTATTGCTTTCAAATTAATATAATAATCTAGATTTATGAAGATAAGCAGGAATTTTCCCCATTGTGGTTATATTACTCTTCAGGATGCTAGAGGGCACTTTAAGAAAGAAATAAGCATTTAAAAAATAACAAACAAATAGATGAGCATAACTTTATTGGTTTAATTCATTGAAGTTTTCATTTCATTTCAAATAGAATAGTTGAATCAAGTGAATTTGTAGGAAGATTTCCCTAAATAATCTGATAAATCAGAATCCTATATATATATATATATATAATACAGGTGAAGAGGTTGGCTAGCCGCAAAATTTTGTTTAAACCCTGCAATCCTGGTTCCTAAGGCCAGGAGTTTGCTATAGTACTACTGTGGCTAATATACTTTTACTATATTGACTAGTTATCTTAGGTTTATAACTTTTTTGTGTATATTTATGTATATATATATATATATATATATCATCAATAATCGATTTAATTATAAATATTTTAATCTGTCTAAAGGAGCTGTAAATATGTCCGTCTTACGTTCAGAATGGTAAATTTTAAAATCAGTGTAATCTCCCCCCCCCCCCAATGTTTTGTATCCTTAGATCAAAAATCTGAAGTTGTTTTGATTATTGATAAAGCATTTTGATTGCTTTTTTTAAATTTCATATCAATGTGTTCTTAAGGTCATAAAAATTATTGCTGTAAATGTGCTTTTTAAGCTGACGAATAAAACCTTTAATCGATATAATAACGTTATCTATTTTTGCATTTTGTCAAGGCTAAAGGAAAAAAGAAAACAAAGTGTTTCTCTTTTTCGTTATAAAAATGCTAATAATATAAATGTTATGAATAAAAACTACCCCAACTGGTTGTACGTTACATTAATCTGTAAGATGATTGGCTGTATCTTATCAAAAAATTTTAATCTAATTTTTTTTCCTCTTAACCATTAACGATGCATCTGAATTAAAAATGGGGGGGGGGGATATTTCCTTTCACCTTAGCAAAAGTTTTATATGTATAAAATACCATATGCATTCCCATGTATGAATACTGGGAATGAATGTACCTAAAATATGCATATATGAATATTATAGGTACATATCTGAATACTGTGTACATGAATAAATATTAATTTCATTTAATTAAAATGTATGACTCTAATTTGGTTCATTTTTATTTTGAATATTGAGTAGTTAACCTTTAAAATCTTGATTTTCATTTAAAATATTGTCAGTTATTTCTCAAAATTTGAGATAAAAATAACAACATTAAAAATGAATGTAACGATGCATTTATTTAGGGATTTATATAATTTCTCTAATTTTTTTCCCCTTGAATTAAGTGTAAAAGAAATACCTCTTGCAGATTTTAGATCAGCAAAATGTTACAACTCCTTAAAAAACTTTTGTGTATACAATTTGCAATATACTTAGCAAGTAATTCAATTCCAATTTAATAACAATGCAAATTTTTTCCATAAGAATCAATTTTTTTTAAAAAAAATTATTTATATGTTGTTTTGGTATTCACATTACAAGTAGTAAAACTACACAAAGAGCAAAAGAAAAGGGAAAAATATCCCAATGTATAAAATCTAAGGGTATTTAAAGTTAGTAAAGTCATAAGTAAATAAAACAAATACCTTTATAAATGTATTCTATCTTTAATTGAATTCCTATGAAAACTATATATTTAAGAATTGAAATGTAACATGTCTTGATACATGTGATAACATTGTTTTTTGCTTCACTAGGATTATGTGCCTCAAAATGGATACACTATGGATTACCTTTAAATATGGATACCATTATTTGGATAAACACGTAAGTACGCTATTCCTTTCTTTTGCTAGATAAAAAGGGAAGTCTTCTGAAATTCTGAATGAAGCAGCTGCTATTAATAAACTAAGTTTAAGATTTCTTTAAACAAAAAATTAGTTTTTTATTGTATGAATAGCTTAAATTTTAAATTATGTTACAATCTCTAGTAGAGCCGAACCATAACAGAAACTGCTCCGTATTAAATGGAATAATTCAAACTGAATGAGAAATATTAGGATTTTTATTTAAAAAAAGCTTAAGAATTCAATTTTTGTTAAGAGAGTTTTCCCGTTCATTCGATAATAATGGTTCTTAGATATAAACGTGTCCCAGAATTATGATTCAAATAGCATATTTAATATGTCAAGTAATAAGAAGAAGGGTTTGCCAATTCGGGTGTCGCGTCGTCATTTAATAGTAGTTCAAAATTACGAGATGCGCTGCCAATTTTTAAGTATGTCGTTCTTAGAGTTATGTGTTCTAAGTTAGTATAAAGAATTAATTAAGTAAATAAATAAAATAATATACATTCATAATCTTTTAATCTAAACTGAACTCAGTAACGCAACAGTCCATGAGGGAGGGCCAAGGCCTACTGTGCCCATTTCAGTATTCAGTAACTTGGGCGCTGAGGTGCATGAGCGGATGTTCCGGTCAGGTGGTCAGTTTGATGCGAAAACCCCCTGTGTTAAGTCCCCAAGCAAGCTTGGTACTCGTTTATCGACCCACTGAAGGGATGAGAGGCTGAGTTGACCTTGCCTAGCCCGTGGATAGTGTAGCAGCGCGATTCGCTACCACTCAGCCATTGGGCTTTAATCCTTTGTTTCAGTGTTTCTCAAAGTGGTCTATATGGACCCTCAGGGGTCTGGGACGACTTACAAGGGGTCCATGTAAGTGAAAAAATAATTTGGGGTTCATGAGGTTTAAATGGGGGTCTTTGATAATGGCTCTCATTAAACCAGATCATGTGAATTAAAATTTTAATTTGAAAGAAATTAATTTTAAAAAAAATTTAATCATGTTGAAACCAAATTTTACCTACTTAACAAATTAATTTCCTCAGTTTAATGATGTTAATTTGCAGTTATAAGGTGACAGCATAAATTTTATTAAAACAAGGAATATTTCAGCTTTTCTTTCCAGAATTAAGTTAAAGCAGTATAACATTGGAGATCTCGAATTTTCTCAATTTGTCACAGACAATCCGTCAGGACGTTTTAATCAATGTTCAGCCTTTAAATGCCCTTTATCCAGATTTTGAAACTAGGTTTGAGAATGCTTTGACTATATATGGTATGTATGTATTACCATAGTTATAATCAACTCATTTGATCACATTGAAAAAAAATTCCTATTACAATAGAAACTGATCGGAATAGTAACTAACGAAGATCTTAAAGTAAAGTTTAGAAACAGATGCAAGCATTTTTGGCTTTAAAAAGACATACCTGTTAAGGAATATCATAAGAAAGTTTTTAATGCTTTTCCTAGTGAGGAGTTTCAGCACAGTTGCCAATCTTCAAAAAAAAAAAAAAAAAAAAAAATAAGAACGGGGGAAAAAACGAGTCGTTACTAACAGAGGAGATTTAGGGTTAAACCTGAAAAGATTGATACTAAATATTGAAAATTTGTTATTGAAGCACCAGATTCATCCCTCCCATTAAAAACATTTGTTTGTTGCTCAGTTATTTTATGTATTAATTAAATTTTAATCTAATTAATTAACATGTGCTTCTTAAGCTTTAAACAGTATACTTTAAAAAAGTGTGGAATTTAATTCTTTTAAAGTTAGTAGCTCTATACTAGCTGTCAAAAAGACATTTTAAGTTGATAAATTTGTAAAAATTCAGTATTAGAGGTATTCAGGAGTATACCCCACACCAAAAAACATGGCAAAGGGTCTATGAGGCACAAATGTTTGGGAACCTACGCTTTAATCTATTACCTATAAATATTGAATTAGAAATTTGACAATGGGAACTTTTGGAAAAATTTAAGGGAAGTAAATAACCAGGGACGTCTTCAGGCATAGGTCAACTGGGCCTGGGTTCAGAGTTTCGGCCTCAAAGGGGACCTTTTAACATTCGCAATAAAATCATGGCCTAAAAATATTTTAATCGCCGAATATTATTCCAGAATATATTCTCCGAAAAACTGGGAATTTTTGACTATATGTCTAATTGAAACAGTGACAATACTGTATTATCATATTATGACCGTCATTTGAGTCTTGGTCTAGGTCGAATCAGTTTGTGGCTGAGTTTGTGAGATTGTGTGAGTCCTGCACATTTATTTGTTAAGGGCTACCGTTTGTACTAGTATTTGACACTGTGTCCTATACTGTTTAATCAAAAGGGTCACAGGTAGGGCATACTCTTACATAAGAGGCCAGGACCTCAAGAAGTGTTAAAACGTTCCTTTTTTACTTAACTGGTGGGTTACCAAAACAAATGAATGAATTGCAAATGTTAATTATCAATATAAATTTCTCGCTTTTTATCTGCAATTTATTTAAAGGTTTTCATCATAAAATAAACACTGAAGTGTGTGTTAGCACAAAAATCTTCCCCTTTCCTTCGCCCCAAAATAATAATAATAAAGCTTGCGTTAACATATAAATATATTAATTTAATTGATTACTAACAATCAAACAGAAACAGAATTCATTTAGCATTTACTTGATGAAAACTTGATTTCTGAGTTAGCTAAATTTTCCAAGCGAAATTCTTTTAGAACCAAATACTCCTTATTTCCATTTATTTGCTATTCTTGCAACTTTATTACTGAGTGGGACACTTTTATTTTCCCTTTAATGATTTACAGAGTTGTAAAAAGAACTAGATAGCATGAAATTTTGCTCAAGAGAAACGATAGTAGAATTCATCTAAGCCTATTCAAAAATGCATAGGCAAGTAGGAGTCCGGATACAATGTATCCAGCTATCTTCCCAGATCTGAATAGTAGACAACAAAAATCACTCCTGCTGAATTATTAAATAACACTGCAGATTTATTTTTAGTTTACGCATTTATTTTTTGCATACTAAATCGAGAAATAAAAAGAAAAATCAATAACTTCATTCTTGATTTTATCTTGAAACCTGGCATATTTCTATCTCCAGAAAACACTCCAAGTAACATTAAGTGTTTTTAAATGTCCTCTTACGTGTTCAGTAACAGTAAACAAAGCTATTGCGGGTCGCCATGAAAGAATGATCAATAGCATCACCAAGACAACAATGGATTTTTTAATCGAGTTTTTCTCTCTGAAAGTCGTTGAAGATAAATAGTGACATAAAGATCTTTTTTTACGATGCAAACGGAGAAAAAAGAATCTCAATGCATTTTCCAGTATATCGCTAAGCTCTAATTTCATATTATTATACTTTTTTTAGACTTACTCGGTTTAGGCGGCAAAAGGCAAAAGTTATTACTTTCTCTGTTTATATTAAGTCCGACGGCGCGCGAAAATAACCTATTAGGGTACAAATGTGCATTAACGGGAGGCGAAGAAAGTAGTTAATTTTTTTAAATTGAGAATATTATCTCTAAATGAAAATGAGAGTTATTAGATGTTAAATTGTAGTCTCGTATATATATCTTAGTCGAAACTTAATATTAAGAATGAAAGTTTGGATCTTTTTAAAAAATAATTTTAACAAAATTAAATTATTACATCAGGTTAGAGAGTCTAATTAAAGAATTAGTTTGTATAATTATATTATAAACTTTTTTATAATTTCTATGGCTATTCGCTTTTTAAACAGTATGCATTGTCTGTAAGTAGTATTTCTGATTGTATAAAAACTATTTTAATACCGTTTAATCATTAACTTTTGTTTCTTGAGAGACTGAAATACTTTGTATTTATTACCGAATTTAATAACATCTGTCATTAAATTCGGTAATAAATATAAACTATTGTAGTCACTTCAATAGACGCTTCTAGAGGGTTGTTTTTAAATGAAGATCTAAAATAAAACTAGATGAGGATAACTTGTTTTATTTTTTAAACATGGACACAAATACAAAACATAACATAAGACAGAAATATTTTAATATAAATACCATTGACCTTTTTTTTGTACGTTAGCAAGCATTTTTCTGTCACATAAAAGTATTATCTTAAAGGTATTACATACCAACACATTATATATATATATATATATATATATACATATATATCTTTTTTTTAATCTTGATCTATTTTCTACTAAATTTCACACACACACATATATATATATACAGTCGAACCTCCGTATTACGAACCTCTATATTGCGAACTTTTTCCTGGAACCAAGAACATTTCACAATTTTTTTCGTAAAATAACCTCCCAATAGCGAAATGCATTTTCTATATAACGAACTTTTCTCTTATGATTCAATTTTTTTCCTCCCTATTTTTAAAGTATTTTTGGACATTTCAAGTCATTCTCTCTTTTAACACGTTTTATGGTGGTCATAAATTTTGAACTGATTTTATTCGGTATCTAATTCACCGAGAGCAATAGAATTCTGGCGTTTCATCCAAGAAGTGCAACTTTTAACCCGCATTGTCCAGTTTACTAGAAACATCTTCGATATCCCCTTTCACCCTCAGTGGTGTTGTCTCGTGTCCTTGAACTAGTCTCGGTTCATTTGTAGTGTTGATCAGTCGTACTGATAACTTCGTTTCTTGTAGCTCGAAAATTTCAAAATTTAAGCGTATGAGCCTCAAAGAAAAAAATAATTATTCAGGAAGTGGATAAAGGCGTCAAGAATCTTTCTTTGATGTTTTTCTTTCTTTTTTCTTTTTGATAGATAAAATTATATAAAATAAATTTATATTAATTTACAAAAAGTATGAATAATTTCTTTTTTTTTAATATATAGTGTTTATGAATTTAAAATTTGTTTTAAGTGGTTTATGAAGAAAATTGAAAAATTAACCTCTATATAACAAATTTTCAATATAACGAACTTTTTCCCCCGGATTTAGCGACTTCGTTATATAGAGGTCCCACTGTATATATATTATTTTGACCTTATTGCCTTGCCTGGAATGGCAGAAAATGTGTTCTAACACTTTCACTCTTAAAGAAAAGTTCCATAGAAACTTAAGGCATAATAGTACCCAAAAAATAACACAAGTATCTAAACTTTTTTTCCTTTCCGTTTGCCTATGGCCTATATATTTAGAAAGATTGTCCCAAAATTTGAAATCTGAAAAACCAATTAGTTTTCAAGTAGTAATATTTCAAGTTTTCAGAGTCTAGGTTTTAGTTTCGGTTTCATTTTAAAGCATTTTTGCCTTTCTAAATTTAATTAATTAAAAATATTTTCGGTGTGAAATGGCTATTGACTGCAGTTTTAATTACTAAACACATTTCTGTTTGCTTATGTTATGATTTTTTGAGTTTTCTCATAGTTATTTAATTAAGATTGATTCCAAAACCAGTATTTATTTTTACACATAGTTTATATAACTTAGAACTTTTTATTTATTTATTTTTTCATTAATTTTTTCCTGTTGAGAAAATGCCTCAGCCAAAACGTACTCAGATTGCTACGAGAAATAATATTTGGAAGAGATGGAATACGACTGAAAATGATCAATCTTATATCCAGCCTTCAGCTGATACATACTACAATGAGACTTCAGAATACAAATGTTCTGAATACAAATATTGCAGAAAGAGCTGAATATCTCAATGATCTACCAAACTTTTTTTTATCCTACGCCCGTCTCCGGCATCTCTGCCATTAGTCGACAAGCAGCCCAATAAAATGATGACGAGGCATAAAAAGAATTAAAATTTGTCTCTGTAGAGTTGTCTACAAAAAACTTTGAAACAATAGGGCAGTGTCTGAGGTGGTCCCCATTCATTTCACCCTGGTTGCACAGAGGGCATCAAGCAGAATCCTTTACTCCAATGCGGTGTAAATGCCTTTGCAAGTAGTTATGTGATGTAAAAAACTACATTGTAGTATACATATTGTAGCACTATATTAATGTCACGGGGGGGGGGAGAACAAAAGCTTAAATTAATTAAATTGCTCCGATTTAAAACTGAGAAAAATTTGGATACTATTTACGAATTTGGGGATTTCTAGTTTAAGTTTGTATCATTATTAATTACCTTGTGTATAAATGTTTTGTGTTCAAAACTTTTGCAAAAATATTAGGTTTAAATAAAGCTGAATAATCTGTCGTTGTAACAAATACTGTCAATAATATGCAAAAGTATATTTTGAATTGAAAAAAAACGTTTTCAGTCATAGTTGTTCAAATTAGTGTTTTGATGTAGATCATAAGTTGGAAAATAACATATTAAAAAATTAGAGCTTTGCAGACATTATTATTTTTTGTCTTATACCTTTACAAACTTTAAATGTGTTTTTCTCAGATTTTTAATTTTGAAGACGTAAGTGTTTTCTAATTCCTAAGGGTTTTTTTTTTTTGTTCAAAATATAATCTTGAAATTTTTTGTGGATACTCTCAATTATACATTCTATAAAAGTTAGCACCGATTTACGTCTGAGAGTTCTAGTTATTTTTTAAGAAAATCTTAAAGTTAATATTTTTTTAAAAAAAATAGAGTTTTTCCAAAATTTTGCTATAAAAATAATTATTAAAATTCAACAAGGAAACAGGTTTTAATTAATTGAGTGCTAACTTTTGTTTCCAATATTCTAAGACACATAAATCCCCTAAAATAATTAAAAATTGAAAATTTTATAAGAGTTTAAAAAAATTTCAAAATATTTAATTTTTTGAAATTATGGAATAATGGCTTGTAAAGCTAACTTTTAATTTCCGGAATCAGTTTAATAATGATATTTCAATATGAAACATAAATCATTTTTATTATTACTGTTTCAAAATTTTTTTTGAAAAAAAGGTACTGTGTAGCCACCACCTTTAAGGATATAATAAATTTTATGGATTTAAATCAATGTAATACTTACAAGAACCATTCGAGAATATTTTTAACAAAGGCAATACTGCTGGCCCTTAGAAGAAAGTACCAATAAATCGAAAAGAAAATGTTTAAGCACCAACAAGGATTACAATGCATAAATAATTTATTTGAACTGTCTATAAAATGATAATGAATGATAAGTAGCATTCTCACAGAGGTAGAAATGAAAAAATAATTACAATTGAGCCTCCATAAACGAACTTCTAATTTACAAATTTTCCTATTTTGTCAACTTTTTCTTGGAACCATAAGAACATTTTACTATTTTCTTTATAAACTTCCAAACAGCGTAGTGCATTGTCTATTTAACGAACTTTTCCTCTCGTTATTCGATTTTTTCCCCACCATATTTTAAAAATATTTCAAAACATTTTTAAACTTTTCTTTCTTTTAGCACATTTTATGGTGATCAATGACCTTGAACTAGTTTTATCAGATGCCTAATTAATCTAAAGCAATGAAATAGCCGTAATTTTTCAAACAAAAAACTCAAATAAAATTAAGAGATTTTATCAGTAATTAAACTTAAGGATGCATGTAGAAGTGTATGCTTAAAAAATTACAGGATATAAAATAATGTATGCTTAAAATTGGAAAACATTAAAAAGTTCATTTATTTTAATATTAAGTTAATTTTTCAAGTTGAAAATATAGTGTATTCATGCGCAATGTTTATCCCCTTTGTTTTTCTTGCAGATATCTTTTCGATGGGAGACATGTTGAGATGAATAGATTTTAATTTTAAAAAAAGTGGGAATAATTACTTTTAAAAATAATATACAGTATTTATGAATTTAAAATTTATTTTATGTGGTTTTTAAAGTATATTAAAAGATGAACCTCTATTTAATGGATTTTCCACATAACAAACTTTTTTTGGGGGATTTAGGGACAGCGTTAAATAGAGGCCCGACTGTAATATAATTAATTCATTTTTAATATTTATTACCAAGTTCTAATGAATTTAAAACTATATTAACATAAATAAAACAAACGTAATGCATAAAATAAGTAAAATAATAAATGTATATGTATGCATTAAAATAATTTTTAAGTAATTTCTTGTATGTTTGTGTCTAATAGTGCTCACGTTGAAATTGAGCTATGAAGTAAAATTATTTTCATTTATCTCATACACACATGCTGATTGAACAATAGTAGCCTTATTTATTAGGACATTAGGACCTTATATATTCATAAAGCTGATAGGGTAGAAGCCTCAATAAAAGCATATTTTATTTGATCTATTGAAATTTAACACTCTAAAATCATCAATATTTTGATTTTGGCACAAATGAAATGTCACTAAATCATATATTTAAGACTATTGAGTGTGTAAGAACAATTTGTTGCACATGTTATTGAATATAATTTAAAATTTTAAAGATTTTTAAAATGAAAAATTTAATTATGATATTTAATCACACAAATTTGTAAGTTTTCCGGTTACTTTCGAATTAGTATTGAGAAGAACTTGTACTTATTAATTTTTATGTTATGTTCTTATTCCAGATTAAAATATTTTAGTTTTAAAAAAAGTAACGTTCTTTTTAAAAGATATTTAATTTTTTCTGTATTTAAAAAAAATTAAGATACGTAAAATACAGCGTATAACACACACCTTTCACACAAAAAATAAGATCGAAATTTACGGGCGCGCATTATACGCCGAGTATGAAAATAATAGCTTTACAAATAATGAAATAGGTATGCATAAAAAAAAATTCTTCTTCTACATATACCAAAACACTGTTTATTTTTTAAAAAATGGCATTCTCACTCCTTATGAACTTAAAGGGTTGTAGTGTACTAGTACTAATAAAATAGTATAGTTCTATTTTATCTAAAACTCGGTATAATACCTCAAATAAATGAGTTCAAAGCATAAGAGCACTACATACGTACATTTCAGGTTTCTTCGTAAGAAAGTTATAAGTAAGTAAGAAAGTCGCGTTATACGGCGCATATACCTTAAAATTAAAAAATGCAGCTTGGAAGTATAGGTGCGTGTTATATGCAGATTTTACGGAAATTAAAGAAATTGAATTAACATATTTTATTCTATAACCATTAAACTTATTTTTCCTTCTCATTATAATCTCTATGTATTCTTTGCCTAATAATTTAACTGAAAAGATTTTGTATTAACATACAAATTTCATTTAAATATTATCACCAACTTTAGCTAACTTTGTATTTTTTACCCTATAAAACATTTTATAATTACCGAGTGTTGAATGTTTAAAGGAGTGAAACGTGCATCAGATGGAACGAGAAATCTGAGCACTCTTTTATGAATCATTAAAACTTCTCATTGGAATTGCTGAAGAAAGAAAATACGATCTTTTTTATTTACCACATTACCTCTAAGAGATTCTACTGTAATTTTACCGATAATTATACAAAATAATAGTAGCTCCCACTCATTTAAGTTTTACCTGTCAAGCTAAACCTTTACATAATTCATATTTCAGCTTCTCTGAAAATTTTCCTGACAAGCATAGATGTTTTCAATTCGGTCAACACTACCTTTTAAAAGCGCAAACGCTCGTTTATCAGCGTGTACTTGACAACAAAAATGGATTCTTGTCGGCATTAATATAACGTGCCAGTCATTAGGGCCCCAGACTGTTTGCCGGATCTCTAAAGTTCCGCCTAACATCAACTTCTCGTGTCGGCAAAGAAGGAAGAGATATAATAGAATCCAAGTAATTAGATTTCCCCCCGTTCACCATATTTACGACCGTTGTAACGCGAGTTCATAAATATCCAAATCGTTTCTTAGTTTGTTCTTGCTATGCCGCTCATTATGAGAACTATTTGACTGGATGGCATGACGATGTAGGTACGTGTTCATAACCCGTATATCAATGTCCCCCTCCCTAAACCACTAGCTAGGAGAAAGCTCAGCGTTGTTGGCTTTAATTGATAGACTGAAATAGCTTTCTTAGAATTCATTCAGCATCTGTGTAATGGTGGGGAACTCTGTGAATTGCTACATCTGTAACAAGCTTTAAAAGCCATTCTTATCCCTCCCCCTTTTCCACCTTGGGATCGATAAAAATATTCCCGTTAACAACCCCATACAGTTAGATTTCAATGGCTATTGAGACATTTGAGGGAATGGTGAAAATCGTAAGAGGGCCGTAATTAAATGCTTTGATAATTAACCGCAGATTCATTTACCATGGATTATGAAATTCATCTTTACTTGTTATTGTTATTGGAATTTCCACTTTGTTTTTATTTCATTTTGAGGAAGAGAAAAGATGTGGAGGTTAATAAAAACTGAGTTTTTTTTTTATTTCCCTAGGCTTTAACCGTTTGAAATTGGATCGATATAATGCATAGTTTTTTAGGAAGTCTTAATTTTTTTTATTTCATGTTTTATACGAGACGTGATCATCAAAGGAAGCAATAAAAATGTTACTGGGTAATACAAAATTTTTAACGTTTCTTTTCAATAGGCAACTGTGTATAAAAAATGCAACTTTTAAAGATGCACCAATGGCAGATATATCTTCATAATAATATAATCGGTGAAATAATGATTGCTGTGTAGCAATTTTTACGAAAAAAAGCAATGTGATCAGAGAAAAAAAGAATTATGTTTTTAAAGAAAAATCATTATTTTTTTAAACTTAAAGACGTATACATTTCAGAAAATATTGGTTTATAAAATTGCGTTTGAAAATACGTATTCTTTACATGAAAATAATGATTTTGAATCTAAAATTAGTATTATAATGTTTATAATATATTTTTCACTAATGCTTTAGAATAAATACTATTAACAAATGGAAAGCAGATACATTTTTTCTATTAAGAGTGATTAAATCACAATGATTGAGGGTTTTTTTATAGAATTAGGGGATTTCTTTTTTAAATATGTCTATATATCCCATTTAACAATTAAATTAGGGTTAATCAATTCGTAAATAAAGGTCATTTTAAAGTTTTCTTTCTATGCCCTTTTTTTAAAAAAATAAACCTTACACACACACACACATTTCACTACCTCTTTAAACAATTAAATTAACTTTAAGAATGATATTCTTAATATTTTTTGTAAATTTATTGAAGTTTTTTAAAAGAATTAAGAACTTAAAAGTTTGAATACGAAAACGAAGACATATTTTTGTACAAAGTTTTTGGGGTAACCGCAAATATATTTAATTTAAATTGGCACTCATACTTGATAAGGAACATTATCTTCGTAGAAGTTGCATTAAATACAATAAAATGCTAGTTTATAAAATCAAATGTGTTTAAATCTATTCACAATAAATTGTAAAATCATTTAAGTATATCAAATAACAGAGAATAAACATATGACTCTCATTTACATTATTTTTTAATAACAATTATCTCTTTTAAATTACAGAATAGGTCATAATGTTAGCTATTACAACTGATTTTAAGGAGCACAAACAAAATACTTCTTTTCAGTATCTTTTTAGATATAAGTACAAAATTTACATATAGGTACTACAATACTGCATATTATTTTAAAGCAATTTTCGAAAAGTAACCTCATCTACTTGATATCTTTTAATAGTTCAGAATCATAATCAGTTTATTATTATTATTATTATTATTATTATTGATGCATAGTCTTTTTTAATTTCTTTTTTTCTTATAATCAGTTTATTATTAGTATTTTGACGGAAGACTTAATTTCTTTCTTCTTTAATCTTATATCTTTAATATTGATTTCTGAAAGAAGTAAAATAACTACGGAAGAACTTACTTTTATTAAACGACAATTATCTTTTAAATTTGAGATAATTATTATTTATTATCAATGTAGCTGATATTGTATGTACTGGGTAAAGTGTTGCGGTGAATGTTTTTTTTTTTTTTTTTTTTTTTTTTTTTTTTAAAATGAAAAAAAAAAAAAAAATGAGAAAAGTCCTTAGTACTTAGATATATATTTTTAACGTTGTCTTCACCCAAATTTAATGAACAGAACCTATATGCTCGGAGCATTTTCTTCAGATGAAAGAATGTTGCAGCCTCTTTTAATATAAGTTACAGTAATATATAAATGCATTTATAGTAAACACAGTTTTTTTACACTGGATCTTTAACATTTAAAAATATTCATTAATAAGCAATATTTTACCATAATGTACAAAATTAAAAATAAATTTCGCATCAAAAAGAGAGTTGGAGATGAAATATGGAAGATATGCACATATTAGAAAAAAAGATGTGATTGAATCCTTTGAGGACAATAGTATGTTATTGTTTATTTGGTTTTGTGAAATAAGAATATGATATTTATAATAACGCTCTTTTCCGTTTGAAAAAGGGTTCTAAAAAAATTTGGTTCTTGCCATTTAACGTTTAGTGCAAATAGAACTTGAAAACGCACCAAAAACAACTAAAGAAACAACGAAAAAGTCGCCAGTCCAAAAAAATCAGCAACCGGCATTCCTGTGTCATTTACGAAACGATCTACTTTGATTGGGTAATAGCAGTAACAGGACGCACTGACTCCTCACTTTCATCTTGCAAATGCGTCGAAAGGAGGCTCGAATCGACTCCCCCGTAGACAGTACCTCAACGGTGGGTCATAAAAAGGAATAAGGTTGCACAGTTTTATCCCAGAGCAATAGTTGGGAATTCCATGCGTTCTTTCTCAGCTATAGGAAATAATAGCAACTCAAGTACATACAAAACAATCAGACCATACTTTCATGGTGCGACTTGGCACAAATTATCAGATATTGACACTTTCTATTTGGCACGTTTTGGAGTAAAAATGGTTTATGCTCATTTTTTAACTCAATGTGTTATTTTTGATGCTCAATATTATCTCGTTTGAAAACTGACAGTATTTCAAGGTGAAAACGAACCATAAAAATGCGTGTTCATTCCCTGTCACAGTCATGTTTAAACGTTTTCTTAGATGGGGAAATTGACACTACCTGTTTTGCAGTATGAGGCATAAATTGGTTGTCTAGTTATTTGAGAAATGAACATGAAAAGGAGGAATATATGGGCTGCCATTTACCTATGCACGATTTTTTTCTGCTTTGAAGAAAAGCATTCGTAACACATTTTATGAAGCTAATAGTCTAGGATTAGAATATATATATATTCAAAAATATTTATAGAAATTGTCTATTCATTAGAAAATTATATTATTATTTTGGTTTTGTTTTTCCTCTTTCCTCCTTATACCAATTTTTGAAAAAATACATATAAAAATTTCTATTTACTTATTCATTTAATAGTATCCTATTTTTTTGAGTGTTTAATACAAAATGCATTTCACTACTGAAAATAATGTGCACTTTTAAAGATATCATAAAGCATTAACATTAAACTAAATGAATAAATTGAATAAATATTATTGAATATATATTACTGATTTGAAAAATTGTATATTCTTCTCATTTCTCAAACATATTATAGTTTAAGTAATTAATGCACAGTAAGAATTAATTTGGGGGGGGGGAGTGAAGCTAATAAAGGTAATTAAAAGCACTGTTAAAAATAGTTGAACAAACTGTAATGTGCTTAATAGGAATGCCAATAAATAAAAAAAAATAGCTCATTGTAAAAATTAGGAAATAACTTATACTTTTTAATAATTTGCATAGGGTGTGTTTTTGCTATGTATTATAAACACATTTCCAACGAAATATCTTTATGTTATTTCAAAATAGTAACAAAAGGTTCCTTAGAGAAACATTCCTTTTTTTTAAAAATTTTTAACAATTTATCAAAAATTCTTCGATTTTTATAATTTAAAAACTGTGTTAAAAATTAATTTCTTTCCTTCTTTTTCTCTGTTTACTACTTATGTATTTATTGTAAATTCTCTTTTCTTATATTTTAAAGAAGAAAATATGAATTTCAGTCAAAAAAAAAAAAAAAAAACTTCGGTGACTATATTTTTAGGTAAAATTTTTAAACTGTAAGCAATATCTATTATAAGCTTCTTATTCTAATCAATTTAATAGTCCTTCAATACAAGTACTATAAACATGCTTGTTCACAAGATATACTTAATTAAATTATTTCTAACAATATATTTTTAATTCTTTTTATACGTTTTTATCTCCCCTAAAATAAATTTTTACTGCATTTTTATTACTTATAATAAATGTGAAAAACAATAAACATTTTTAAAATCCATCAAATCCAATAACACTAAGAGTAAACAGTTAATAAGATTAATTCAATTTTTTTTATAAATATTTCAAGATTAAAGAGATCTTTTATAAAAGCTCTCAGGTTTTTCAGAAACAATGATTTTATTTATTCTATTGCTATTAACTATAATTGTCCTGATTGAAACTTAAATTCTCATTTTATTGCACTGATTTCTTACTAAGCGGGAAATTTTGGTTACAGAAGTTTTGTTTGTTTCTTATAAACTTTGTTAAAAAAAACTTCAGGTATTTTTTAAATTGAAACAAATGCCATCCTTTTTTGGCTTTCTTATAAGGAATTATTTTCGATATGTTTGAAAATAATGTACTCCCATGCTTTCAAGTTGTTATTTTGCGTATTGCCTTTTTTCTTAAAAAAAATTCTTTAATTGATCTTTAATTATTAACAATTTTGATTTATAGTTCACTTTCCATTTGCTCTTTTGTATCTGAATATAGTTTTTTCTCCCTTACCTTTAAATAGTTTACTTTTTGCTGTGCTCGATTTAATTTCAAAATACAGAGAAAATTGTGTTGGAAAGGAAAATGTGATTTAAGTTTGAATTTACATTCATGTAATGAAAAGAGATAAATGCAGAAAAAATATCATACTTAATTTTTTTTCATACAATGGATTATCTCTCAGTTATTTTTATTAAATGAGAAAGAAAAAGAATAATTTTAAATTTAAAAACGCATTTTTCTAAAATGTACATTTTAGATACTAATATGCTCAGTTAAAAATCAATTATTTTATTAAATTCAAATTTAAAGCTGATTGTGATTTAAAGAAGATATAATTGATTACATTATAAAATGCAATGTAAGACCTATTTAGAGATTTTATTCTTTATGAAGACACATACAGTCTTTAAATTATGAAGAATATTAGTAAACGAATGAAAAAGATTTTATAAAATTTAACGAAAGAAAATGTTTTTAACACATTAAATTTTAATATAATTTAAGATTAAGAATGTTTTAGTATAATTGGAATATTTCGAGATAATAATAATGACAAATGTTAAGTAATAACTTTAAAAAAAAATTATGCTTATTTTTTAAGTTGCTATCATCACCATAATAGTCTATTGGTCATGGCCCCAAACTCGTGGCCTCCGTTGGCTCTGTCCAGTCGGGTTCAGAGGGTCTTGGTGCCACTAAAGACCCTCTGTATGAAAGTTTTAGAGTTTTGGCTCGCTATCATCCTCGTCTCTTTTTGAAGTTCGGCGCAAACTCTCTCGAGTTTTTTTTTTTTTTTTGAAGAACGTTAAAGAACAATCTATTAAAATTATCATAGCTTTTTAAGGTATCCGACTACTTGCGACTACTTTAAAAAAAAAAAAATGGAGAGATGGGGATTTTCTTGTGGTTTTTAGAATTGTTTAACCCATTTAAAAAAATATGCTAAAATTAAGAAGATAAAAAGAAATTATTATAACTAAAATAGGAAAAAACGGGTAAAGATTTACAAAAAATAACATAAATGGGGCACATTCTGTACCAAAAGTTTATAAACAAATTTGCAATACTGATGCGTTGCTATGTTATTCATTTTTGAAATGACCTTCAGGATAAAAGATGTTTTAATTTTTACAAAAACTAGAGCGTTTTATCTTAGTTATTATATGAAACTGCTTAAAAAAACAGTGATTATATTCACATAAGGGACTGTAAATTTTGTAATAAATTAGTGATTAAAAATTCTGAAGGTTAAAACTTCTATTATTATACAGAACATACACAAAATATTTCAGTTAATTATTTTCAAAACTTTTTGAGCAATCGCTGGCCCCTTTTGAGCTTTTAAAAACAACACACATTTCGAGTGAAACGCGTTTTTAAAGTATGACATCTTGCTTAAAGTAATGGCATCTGCTTTTACTAAAACACTTATAGACTTTGTTCTAGTGAACGGAAAATAATAAACTTAGTATTTGTATAAAGCTAATAAAATGACCTATAAAATAAAATCATAAAAAAGTTTGTAAATTATTGGCAAAATTCAAAATTTTAGGGTAGTCGGATACCTTAAGATGTAATTCGTGATTCTGTTAGGCTCCAAAGTGATTGAAGGAAGACTAGTAGCTTAATAATATTGTCATGTTTTATTTTTGTTTTCTCGAGAAAAAAAACTTAACAAATCTACTTGACTAGAGTAATAAACTATGAATATTCCGCAGATATTGTCGATAGTAAATTGTTGATTTGTGAACGCTATTACTAATTTGTAATGTATCAGATTTGCTTTAAAAATGAATTTTGTTCAGAATTAGAAGAATTTTTATAGAATATAGTAGCTTTCACTCTGAAAATCCTTTAATATTTTAAGTGAACAACTAACTCAATTGAAATTAATTTAGCATTAATGGTAATTAAAAACTTAGTGAATGATTTGTTTTTAGAAGCTTATTTAAATATTTTTATACAACAGGAAGAGTTTCCAAATTTTATAAAAAGAAGTTTATACATTTTTTTTAATTAGGGAGACACAACGGGAAGTCCATTTTGAAATACAGTCGGACCTCTATTGAACGAAGTCGATAAATTCCGCAAAGAAGCTCGTTATATAGAGGTTTACCTTTCAATATACTTTACAAGCAACATAAAACAAGTTTTAAATTCATAAACAATATATTGAAAATAAGTAATAATTCACATGTTTTTGTAAATTATTATCTGTTTATTTTATATACCTTACCCATCAAAAAAAAAAAAAAATTGCGGGGAAAACAAGAAAAAGGAATGTCGTCACTCTGTATTTTCAAGATTAAGTAAATAACTTTTTATTAAAATTAACGAATTGTAAGGATATTTTCTAATTTGAAGTACATAAGTAATTCTAAACATACATTATTTTATAACTAGAATTTCTAAATATAAGGACAAGAGACTAGTTCAAGGACACAGGAACACGAGACAACTCCACTGAAGGTGTAAGGGGACAAAGGAGGTGAAGATGAGGTGTAAGGGGACAAAGGAGGGTAAGATGAGGTGTACGGGAAGATGTTTCGAATGAACTGGATAATGGGAGTTAAAGGATGCATTTCTTGGACGAAACACCCAGAATTGTTTTGCTCCTGGCGAGTTAGGCACCTAATAAAATCAGTTCAAAATTTATGACCGCCATAAAACGTGTTAAAAGAGACAATAACTTCAAATGTTGAAAAAAATTTTAAAATAGGGAGAAAAAAAATTGAATCCCAAGAGAAAAAATTCGTTACATAGAAAATGCTCTTTGCTAATGGGAGTTTATTTTAGGAAGAAAATCGTGAAATGTTCTTGGTTCCAGAAAAAAAGTTCACTGTATAGAAAAATTCGCAATTTCGAGTTTCGTAATGCGGAGGTTCAACTGTATATATACTTCGAGAAAGCCACTAGTTATTTTATTTTGAAGTTGTAACCCTCAAGCATGTAATTGCTAAAAATCCATGGAGTTTTTTATACGTTTCAGAGTAATATATCCAGTATTCTCTTTTGTTTCTTTTTTTCCAGTGGGCTCTAAAATGACCAGCTCTTAGTTTCATAACACTTACGTTCTTCTATTAGAGTAGGGTTTTTCAAAGTGAGCCTATCGATCCTTAAGGTCAATACAATAGTTCAAAGAGCCAATAAAAGGATAGATGTGAAAGGGAGGAGGAGGAAGTTAGGATAGAATGCACTTTTTTTTCTTCCGTTTTTATCGATCTAAAGGGATTAAGGTGAGGTTTTTCTAGCGTAAGAGGATCGAATCCTGTGGTGTTAAATTTTTTATATGCTGCTTGATTTCGGACGTCGTCTTAAAATTAGAAGCGTGTTTTAGAGCATATACTTGAAGATGGTGAAAATATAATGATAAGCATGATGGGAGGTATTTTTGCAATTTGGAATGCACGCTTTAAGTCTTACAAAAATAGTAACCTAGGGTTTTAAATACAAAAGTTCTAATAAATACTTATAGATCATGATTAAGGTACAATAAATGTTAGAAATGCATTGAATTTTTTTTAAAACATTTTCTACGCATGTTATGAATCTTTATTTTTTGCTATTATTTATATACTTTTGCTTCCTACATTATTAACTTATTTTCACCACTAATCTATTTCTGTGAGGTTTGTATACTAATATTCAGTGGTGTATAGATACAAGATTAATTAATAATTAAGAAATATTTCTTTGTTTAAGTCTTGCATAATTCCGAATACTATGTAATCTCAGATGCTTGAATAAATTTGGATGCATTCACAGATACTTGATCTTATATACGAAATAATCCATACTTCCCTTCTTTTTTAATCATAATTGAAGATTTGTCTTTAATAACAGATGACATCTTATTCTTTCTAAGCAATTAAAAATGGATATCATATTCATTAATTGTTGCTTATTATCATAGAGAAAAGGAGATACTTGTAATGTACAGCAGAATGGAATGATTGTTCGAATAACAATGAAAGAGCTTAAAGTGAATTAATTACAGCAAATAAACTATATTATTTTTCAAGAGAAAGATTAAGAAATAAAATAGTTGAAGGCTTATTTAAATAAATCGTAATATTATACAAAATTTTCCCTCTGAATGAATAATGCTTGAGACCTCTTTTCATATTAATCATTATCATAGTTTATAAAATTTGGAATCTAATTTTTTGCAGTTGCTTTTAAATAATCATAATAACCCTAAAGGTTGTGCGTTTTTTAAATTTTTTTTCCTTTAACTGAGTTATATATGATATTAAAGTGGAAAAACTATCCTTTCAATTATGTTGCCTCAAATTTACAGGGTTTTTGAATAAAGTGATTATATTTGAAAAATTTTTCAGAAAGTTGATAACTATCAATGAAAAAAAAAGTTTGATCATTTGCTGTCACTGATTATTGGGATATGTATCTCTTTCAAATTTTTATTTTCCTTAATTTTATACTTAGTATTTACGTATTAATACGACTATTTTATTCTAAGCTACAAATACTGAAAATATTATTATAAAAGTAGAGGCATCTTGGATATTTATTTCCTTGATAACATTTACAGGCAAAAAATAAATATCTTTTTTATTTTATTGGTTTGAACAATTATAAAAATAGATATAGTATACCGCAACAACAAATTTACTCAGAAGTATACGAAACTTTTCCGTTCATAGTTTTGATACTTATTTTACCTCTATTATAAAATAATTAAATTTGTGGTTGAATTGTTTACACATTTATTAAAATATATTGTTTCGACTGTTTCAAGGTGTTATGGTAGCATGCATATAGATTTTTGTAAAAACTCATTATTTTTCAAATTGTAAAGAACTTTTAAAACACATTTTTTATTAAAAAATATTCTAATCAATTTAACTATCTGAACTAATTACTTCCATAAAATGTAGAAAATTTAAGGCCACCTTATTTTGAAAATAGTTACAGCATATACTTTAATTTATGACATGTATATGATGAATAACGATATATGTTGTGGAGAAGCGTCTTTTAATGAAACATGGTACTTGTCAATTAAAAAAAAGTTTTAATAGTTTTGGCAATCTCTTATACTTTAAGACAGCAGAATCCTTTGGAATCTTGGATATTTATTTCATTGTTAACATTTACAGCCGAAAAATAAATGTCTTTTTTTTCTTTGCTTTGAGGTACTTATTTTATTGGTTTGAACAGTTACACACAAAGATATAACAAACTGCAATAACAGTCTCAATTGTTACAATGTTTCAGTACACGGAACTTTTCCGTTCCTTGTTTTCATACTAAATTTGCTTCTTTTACAAAAAAACTTTGTAGTTAAATTATTTACACTTTTATTAATGCGTATTGTTTCGTCTGATTCAAGTGTTATATGTAGTGTGAATATAGACTTTTGTTAATACTCTTCTTTTTTCACATATAGTAAACAAAGTTTAAATTATATTTATTTTAAATAAACGTTAGAATAACTAATTTTTAAGAGTTTACTTACATACATAAATGCCATTTGTTTTGTGCTTATTTTTATATTTAAATATTAACTGTTTTGCGAGATTTTGACTACTTTTTATATGTTCACAACCATAAATTAATAGCGTATATAAGCCGCATTTCTTTTCTTTTCAGAAAAATGTTCCATTTCTTTCAGTTACTAAATTTTAACATTTATACTCAATTAAACCGATAATAAGGTACATATGCACATTTACAAAAGAAAGCTAAGCCTTTCGTAAAAGCAGTGATTTTAAAACATGAAAATGAAAAAAAAAACGAGCTTTGAAATGGAACATTTTTGAGATCAGAAATTTTCGATTGCAATATAAATCCAATTATATACTTAATTTCGAACGATTTATTTTCTTTGGATTTTACATAGGTTATTTATATATATATACCTGCACTCTTGACTAAATAATTAAAATACAGATTATTTTAATTTAATAAATGTACATTAGTGATTACATAAAAATAATTTCATTTTCTATTATAAAGTTATTGAATGTGTTTTTGACAAATTGCTTATTTATAAAGTGAAACAAATCAAATTGTACAGAATTTTTTTTGCCTACTGCATAATTTCATTCAAATTGCAGTTTAATGACATTAAATTCTATATTTACATCTAAATGATTAGCTAGTTTTAATTAATAAATTCTTGAAGTCTGACTCGTCATTTTTATATTGTATTATCTTTTACACCCTTTTAATTGTAAAATCTAAGCTGATAATGAACTTGCTTAATAATCTGTTCTTTATTTGCTGTTCGATTTTCATAATACTTAATTACCATTATTTTAACACAATTGATTTGGATTTTGTTGTGTGTGTTTATAATGACTACAAGTCTTTTGAATACATGGAGGTAGGAGTACTACTTTGTGTACTCGTTTGAGGTAACAAAGAGTGAAAGAAAGACTTTAATACAGAAATTATTTGATAATGCCTACAATTTTTAGAAATTATTAACAAAAACATGAATTCCTGTTTAAAAATTTACTTTTTATTTAAAGAATTTTTATGTAATTACTATTTTAGTCTGAAAAAATTAACCTCTATACTACAAAAGATTAGTAGCTTCTATACAATTTTTTAATTTCGTTATTTTGAAGGTCTTTTTCAATTAATTGATTTTACATCTTGTAAATATTGGAGTAATTTTGTTTTGCTAATTAATGTAACCAAATGAAATTAAATTTAGATAACCTTTTTAAAGCATATCTAAAAAGGTAATAAGAGTACTTTTTTTGTTGATTAAATTTGTTTTGAGTATTAAGATTAAACATCAATCCCAATTAAAAACTCCTGGTACATAAACAAATGAGGATTTTTTAATCAGTTTAATTTATGCCTTTTCTTTTGATATAATGAAACGCTATTTCATTTTCAATTACAAACAAGAGTTTAATTTGGGTTTTTAAAAGAATCCGACTTGTGTTAGTTGTTTTTATAGATTTAATTAATTAATAAAAATATATTTTACTGTAAAAGAATAGCCAACTAAATGTATCAAATTCAAATAACAGAGTAATTTTTTTAAAAAACCTTATTTTATCGCTTCATATTTTTATAGAGTTTTTTTTTTTTCATTTGGATCCCACACTAAAAAAATCAACCTTGAAATTCTTACGAATTATGGGATACATTTCAGAATATGTATACATATATGCCCTTAAACAATATTCAAATCATACGGTCCCCAGTACAACTGTCAAAACTTATTGTTGAAATTAATTTTCCTCCTATCGTTTAAAAAACACTATTGTATAAAATATCTTGATAAAACATTTTATTTGCTAATTAATGATTATCCAATTATACAAATTTTGAATAATCAGGTTTGAAGATTTTTAATTATTCAATATTATGATTGTTGATTATCTAGAGCAATTAATTATTGTTTTATAAAAGAGAAATACTTAATATTATATTTTCTTTCAAATAATTCTTAAAATCGAATGGTTTGAATTATTTTCTTACTTTAAAAGCTTTTTGAGAAATGTTGAGAATCGATGTTGTTGTTCAACATAAATTATTATATTTATAACCGCTTTCATTGAAATTCCGACTTTACCCAAGCATCGATTTCATTCAATTCCATGAAACAATTTGTCATTCGTTCCCTTTGGCGAGCACTCATACACATATTCACAAACTCGACAATCACTCACTACACTGCACGAAGGCACGCTTCAACCTGCTGTTCCAAACAGCAACGATGTTTCCCCCTCTTACTTTATATGAATGCATTCTTACGCATCTTGATAGGGAAAAAAGATTCGATGAATCAAATCCAAACTCCGAAAATTCCCTCTCTTTACAATACACGACTTATAGAACGAGATTTGAAAGAGAGAGAGAGAGAAAGAAAGAAAAAAAAATCGATTCGATAACATCCTGGCAGAGTAGAAGGTGGGGGGAGCAGCGGTAATTTATAATACAGTCTACAGTTGTCTTAGAGGCCCGTTAAAAAAACAAAACAAAACGGAGAGAGGAGGGGTGGGTAGGCAAAGCGAGCGAACGAAAGATGGAGAGCGAAAAGAGAGAACGAAAGAGCAGACCCGACTCGCTGCGAGCGGAGGCACTGTGAGCATTTCCAGCGTGGTGGCGGAAACGAGAAGTCATTGGCTGGTTCCTAACGTAGGCTCTGTGATTGGCGTTGCGTTGTTTACGCGGTTCTGCCAGCAGCTGATGTTCGGATGCTTCACTCCGACAAGTAACTCCTATTCAAGAGTCGACGGGAAAATTGAATAATCTTCATTGTGACACCCCCAATAATGAAGTAAAAATGAGCACTAATACTTTCATGGACTCGTTTTTGGGGAGCAAGTATGCGAGCGATGCCGTATCTTCAGCCGCCGCATTGCAAAGCTATGGCCATCACCCCCAACATAGGATGTACCCCTACGGATCCCTGTCTCCACAGTCATCCGTGGCAGTCTCTGGTACATTGTACTACACCTCCAATCCAGATCTGGCCAAATCGTGCCGGTACAACTCCACGGGTCAAAGCAATGGCTTAGACATTTCTAGCACGGGGTACGCTTTTAACCTGCAAAACTGCGGCGTCTCCAGTTCATCTGCCGCCGCTCAAGCTATGATGGCCCCGGCGCAATTTTTGCCTCATCCGGCTGCAGATTTGGCCTCTTCCCTCAGCCCATGCTCTCAACTGGGCTACCGGCAACTGGACCCTATACCAGACGTTCCCCGTTACCCCTGGATGACCATAGCGGGTAAGATGTTTCCAGCCTTTTTTTATGTGTACTCGCCTTTTGTTGTAGTTGCCTTAGGCCTAACCGCGGTCGTTTTGTGTACACTTCGCCGCTCGAGAAACGTCACAGAGAGGCGGTTGGATGGGGTAGCGTCGGGTAAATAAAAAGTACCGCTGTTTACAAATTGGAGATTGCTTTTGCCGATTGGCTACGATCGTTTGGAACACTGTTGATTAGAAGAAATATATTTCGTCGTTTCAGTCAGAGTGGATGAATTGTTATTTATTTAAAGATTAAGATGATACTGAAAGAATGTTTTTTGAAGTATAAAGTGCTGAAATTTTGGGATAATAAGTGCTGAAAAAATGGTGTTTTGAAGAAATATTAGCATTATAAATAGATATATATTTGAGAGTTTTGTTGTGGAGTCACAAGTAGCAATAACAACCTTTTTCCTAAGTTGTATTTGATTGTGTAAATAGTGAATATAATTTTGATATTTGTTCAGTAATATTATTTCCTTGAAAATGTTTTAAGCTATTGGAAAATGAATTTCTTGAATTTTGTGAATGAAAATTGAAAAAAGTCGGTTTTATTACTCTTGTCAATCTTTTTGATATATTCTAGGTTTGTTGATTGGTTATTTTGTGATGTAAAAAGTTTTAGTGTTACACATTTTTTGTGTTGTAAGCATATATCTGATTTACAATGGTGAAAGGAAAATTCTGGAATTTTGCCTTTTTTCACTAGTATATAATGTACAATTTTTCAGAGTCAAATTTAAGATTTTATATCATTTTTGTTTTGTATTTATTAAGAAAATTGTTGATATTTTGATGGGGAAATTGGAAACGTTTGTGTTTGGTAGATAGCTCTAAATCCAATTGCTTATGTTTTTGAGAAATATATTTAATTGCAATCTTCACAGATAAATTATTAATTTCTATTGCCATGGTAATATTGTTGAAGAACTATAACAAATCTTGTTGGAAATTGTTAAATTACTTATACTACAGTTAGTATTTGAAGGAAAGCTTAAATCACTAAGTTTTCAGAAATGTTTCTGATTGTGATGATATGTTTCCTTTTATTAGAAACCTTTGAATATGAGAAATCAAAAGAATTTGTAAAAATTGAAACATTAGCTATAGCAATGATGTTCAAATAGTTACATTTTTTGCTGAAAATTTACTGAGTGCAGAAAATTATTGGTGTAAACCAGATTGTGTGTTCTGTTGGCACATGATGGGTATTTAAGTGGTTTTTGATGAGCTTAAATTTTAAAATATATATAAGTATTGGATGCTTTAATGTTATGCGTTACAGCATTTTATGGTGAATATATGAGAATAATTGGCACCAGTTAGCTTTTGTTGGGAATGGTGAATTAGAGATAGTATAGCACAAGATAAAAATATTCTCCTGGAAATTATACAGGTAAACATAATACTTTGTGTATAATGGAGGAAGTAGCATACTTCACATGGTGGCATTTAATATCCATGGTAGGACAATTCATCTTTTGAATTACCTTTAATCATGTTTTTTTCGGCAAAGTCATTGCCAATGGATGTTGTGTACTATTTTCAAAAATGGAAATTCTTAAATGCTGGTGAGTAGAAAAAATACATTTTGCTTTTGGAATTTTATGGATGTATACAGTCAACCTTCTAAATGAAAAAAAAAATGAAATTGAGGAAGGGAAAATGGTATAGAACTAAATTTAGTGACATAAAAAAGTGTGATGCTCAAAGGTATGCAAATCTACCGCATGCATTGATAAGCTTCTGAAATATATTAATAAAATAGTTTCTTTCAAAAAATGTTGCTCATCTTAGTATCATCTTGCTCTCATTTATTGAAATATGTTGTATGTATTTCTTGGATCAATCTACATCTAGAAAAAAAAGCATCTTTGAAAATCTTGTCTATACAAAAAATCTATTGGAAAAAGATGATCTTTTTATTTACTTTGTAGTGAGTGATATTCGAAATAATATTTTGGGTAGCTTTTCTTTATAGAATGCTAGTACACATAAACTCCCCCTTATCACCTAACATTGTTATCTTGGTTCACTTAATCCGGGCCATTTCCTTGCTGGTGGTTCCCATTATTTCTGGAGACGCTTTGTTTGCATGGAGGAATTTTGATACGGAAACTGCAGTCTGCATAAGACGTTACGTTTTCCATAACATGGCGAGGAGTCATTTGGGAGCCATAAGGATCAGACAAATGGTTTGAAAATTGTTAAAGGGGTTAGAAACTGCCCAATTTAACTGGTGCGATCAGCGTCTTTTGAGCCGAGCGTTGCTGTATATAAAGCATCTACTTAGGCTGCCTTAAGCAGCCTTGCTCCAGGTAATGGCTTCTTAGGCCCTTTTACGGTGTCCCGTCTGCCCATAATAATCTTGGGAGGTTAAAGATTATATCGACTGTTATGCAAATAGGCTCTCGTGGGTAATTTTAATAACGACTAAATTTTGGTGAGAATAATAAGCGAGAGAGGTTCGATATTAGTTGTTTATTTGTATTAAAGTGCTTAAAAATGCATTCGTATTCAGTTTCTACTTTTTACACAAAATGGATATCGAATTACTTATTTTATTTACCATTCTTGAATAAACTATTAAATATGTTCTTTCACTTTCCTAATTTAAAATTAGTGAATGAATAAATATTCTCTCATTATGTGTTACAATCGGGCAGTCTTCAAATTCTTAAGATATCAATCAAATTTTTGTTTTCTATCCTTAAATTACAGAATATATATAAAATTTGTTGTGAATAATACAGGCTTAAGACCAAAAGGCGAGTACATGAAAATTAAATTTATGAATGTTTTGAATTAGCCATTTTATATTGGTGTTTTATTTTTATTTAGAAAATGCATGTGGTATTTAAATGTTGCTTGCATAAAATCAAATTCGTGTCTGTAAAAATATATACACTCGTAAAATTTCAGAACATTATTGATGCATGCATAAAATATTAAAAAAATTAATGTAATCATTTAAATTGCATTTAAATTGTAGTTCAATATTTTCTTTTTTAAAAAATCTCTTTCATGTTGAATAAAACTTTTTGACAGCTTATTTTTTAAAATTTAAATAACTCGTTATAAAATTTTGTAACTATGCTAACATTATAGATTAGGTTTAGAGAATTTTTAAAAAAATAAACCTAGAGTATTTGTATAAGCTGTCCTCTTGTTTTGGATTGTGTATCCCATTTTGCAGATATCTCAAGCCTTATTAAATTAAATTTTATGCAGGGTGGACAGAACATTCGCTCCATGCTGGCTACAGATCTTTAAGAAGTAGGTTCAAATCACATAATACACTTTTTTTTAAAATAAGAAACATTGTTATTATGTATTTTTTAAAATTTATTCGTATCAAGGACTGAAACATAATCTTAAAGAAATTTTGCATTGATTCTTAAATTTAAAAATATTAATGTGTTTTCACTTTTAATGTTTTAAATTGATGACAATAAATTAGATCATGTTTCATTTCTTACTGAATATTCAATTCGCTCAGTGAATGAATAAAACATTTCTTAAAAATATTAAATTTTTTTCAGAAATACTGCTAAAAGTCACTGTTTATTGTGATCTATTCTGTTAATAGTTTAAATATTATAATTTGATAATAAAATAATACTTTATTGTTATTATAGTAGTACTATATTACTATTATAGTAATACTATAATATAAATTTCACTGAATGCTTTTGCTCATTTTCTTTGATTGAATTAATTTTTAAAATTGCTGAAAAATATGTGTATTGAATAATGTATGATCATATAATTATGTTGTTGGGCTTAACAATTACTTCTACTATTCTATTATTATATTTTTATGGATCCCTAAATAACAAACATGTATCAAAAAATTTCTGAAATTATTGATACAAAAGAAGTGAAAACAATCCAAGAAAAA
Source organism: Trichonephila clavata (assembly GCA_019973975.1). Taxonomy (NCBI): domain Eukaryota; kingdom Metazoa; phylum Arthropoda; class Arachnida; order Araneae; family Nephilidae; genus Trichonephila; species Trichonephila clavata. Next base: position 538,246 of record BMAO01016681.1, read on the forward strand.
ATGTATTATATGACAGATGTGTTTTACGACTTACATACAATGTAGAAAAACTGGTTTCTTCCGAGCAATAAGTTGTTTAGGGAGAGGTGAAGGCAAAATCGTGTCTACTAAATATTTCATATCTAAATGCAATGAAAATCAATGTTAAAAGTATCTTATTTGTTTTTTATGGCAAAAACCGTCCACTTTTGCAATTTGCCATGTAATATTAAACACGTTTGAAATGCGACTCATTTAAGTTTTGATTTCAATAATTATTTTTCGTAATATTTTAAATTTTTTGTTAAAGGAGAGGGACTTAAACTAACCCTCAATTACTTAAAGAGAGAAAAAAATTGTAAGCAAATTTTAAAAAGTAAACTGGTTATAAAATGAATATGAAAAATTCATATTTGTATTTTGTGTGTTTTATTTCCTTCTAAATGACATTCCAGCATTTTGATTAATTTAACTATTTCGTAGATTCTTGCTCTTTATTTCAGGTGCATAAACGATTTTTTAATGTTTTTCATTAATTAAACAATAAGAGTGAAATATAATGAACAATAAGTGCATTGTATTATTTCAAAATGTGTTTATTATAATAGCACTTAGTAAAGTTAAACGTAGAGTGTAAATTTTATTTCACTTTTATTATTATTGTTACTAAATTTAAAGCAATGTTGATAATTTACTATAGCGATTTTGTAAAAAATCTCTGTCTATATAGAGTTATAATTCATTTTTATAATAAATACGAAATATTATTAGCAACAACGATCATAAACATGAATGTTGTACGTTGAATCTTAGCGATGATTTCATTTTATTAAAGAATACAAACCAAGAAAATGTGCAGTCATTTGCGAGACAACCCAAACACAGGAAAATAAAGAAAAATATGTGTTGTTGTTGAACTACTTTCGTCTCTGAATCACCAGACTGGATCGGTGAAATAGATACGTCCCAAGTCTATGACTATCAAAATCATTCGTCCATGATTTAAACTTAGCCTTTGGTCATATGAAATTGTCCTTTACTCCCTATTTTCTAGAAGATATATTTTGAAGCACCCAAAAATTTATAATTATTGTGAGAAGTTACTTTTTTTTTTTTTGCTCTTTTATTTCTAGTAATTAAATTTCAGCGAATAATATCCCGTGCATATATTTTTAATGCTGTGCAATCCAGTAACATAATTAGAACACTTAATTTCCTCAAAATAGTTAATTTCTGAATTACAGGAACTTTTACATACAATTAAAATGTAATATAAACTTGAACATATTTAGATATACAGGAAGTAATTAGAAAATTCGAATGCATTACATTTTAATGCATTTTAAAGTATCGTCGGCTTGTTGTAAAATGTTGGTAAGTATTATGCAGAGATTTCTCGACAGACTGAGCTGGAGATCCCGTTTCATCCGAAGATGCAGAGCCCTGATGACAAAAGGTAAGATAATTTTAAAGCTCAAGATTCAAGTAGTTACATTTTTTGTGTGTTCTTTTGAATTCTAGAGGTAAAATATGACAGGTTGTATCGTCATACTTCAAGGGTAAGTTGATTATTTTTAAGAATAATATATAAAATCCTTCATATATATATATATATATATATATATATATATATATGTGTGTGTGTGTATTACTTTTGTTTCAAAAACAATAATGGGATTTGTTGATTACCGTTGCAAGCTGTATGCGAAGTATTTGTTTCCATTTTTTAAAAAAGAAAATAACTTTAGACCGATGGCTTAACTTCTTTATAGAAGGTAAATATTTTGTATGCAATAAAAGTCTATTCTACGAGCGGATTTAAGTGGATAGAAAAATGAACTCTTCACATATAAAAAAAAAGTGAAAGAGAATGAACCAAGATTTTGCAGCAAGCCGATGATGAACTATGCTTATAAACTTTCCTTGGACTTCACTGGACATAGGGAATTGTATCCCTTTAAATTATTAAAGCATTTTCTGTGTAAAGATTTGAAAGCACCAGAGATTAAACTTCTTTGAACTGAAATGAACTTATTGAATTCCCTGAAATCGTACATCATACTATATCTTATTGGGTTTTTTTCGACGTTCTGTTGCTGAAAAATTATAGAAATATTTGAATGTCTTAGAAAAATAAAACTTATGATAAATGACTGTGTGTGAATGAAACTTCATCGCTTAACTAGTTCTTTTTTTATTGGGGAGGTACAACTGCTGCCAGACATTTTCCTTCGTTTCACGAAACAATACATTTTAGTTTTCTAAACGTCTAAAACTATTTAAAAAAATTAATAAATACAATTTTATACATGTGAATTGTCTGACCTCTGGTATTAAAGTGGATATATAAATACACAATAATTCAACTAAGCCTGAATAAAAAAATTTTAAAAAATTAGCTGGTAACTGAATGTTATGTGTAGTGAGAGTCAGTTTTATAATAATATGCTTATTCATATAAATTATTTACATACAATTGCAACAGAATTTATTTGATTGCGTGATAATTTTTCTAAAACGCAAAAACTGTACTGAGAACTTTTTTGAAATTACTTTTTGAAGGTTGTCTTTGCTTAAGATTAGGGAATTGCCAGCAAACCTAGAACATGTTTCCCATAAAACATATTTGCAAACTTTTTTATGATTATGATACACGTACCATTTATTCAACTATTGTACTTAAAATCTTCTGTAAAGAATAAATACGGAATTTTGTGTGTGTAGGGGTAGTGTGTATCAAAATGTAAATTTTCAGTTTACATGTTAAAATAGAGGGAATGGAATATGAAATTTTTTTTTATCCTGGAAAAGTTAATAACAGAGAACAGAGAGAATTTGAACAGAGAAATTATTAGTACACTAAAATATTATATTCATACGATAAGAAAGTCTGAATAATAAATGTGATATAAATACTTTAGTATTTTTCTTTCAAAAAAATTGCCCAATTTGTATTTAAGCATTTAACAATATGTAAAGATAACCAAAAATACTGGAATTTGTCTTTCAAGTCATGATTTAAGTTAATAATGCTAGAAGTTGCTTCGAAATAACATGAGTTATTCTTTCATTGAGGGAGATGAACTTTTAAATTGTAAATTGCCATTAATTACCAAAGTATTGTAAGACTAATTATTATAGAGTTGAGAATTTTATATAGTCATTTTGAATGTACATTATATTAACAAAAATAAATGTCATTTTTTCCTATCCTATTTTTATTGATCCTCTTTTATGACATTCACCTTTATATTTACTATCAATTATTAGTAATGTCATAATGTAGTATTTTAAAGAATCTTTAGACCAGTCTCTTATAATTTAATTTGTGATAAGGATGAGATATTTATAGATTGTATAAGTAGTACAATTTTTCAAAGCATAAATGCTGTAATAGGCAAGAATATTTAAATCTCAAGCTATTTAAGCTTGACGTACTATTTTGTGATAAATAATGTTCATTTTAAAGTATAATGTTCATTAAATATTTTTAGAATATTTGAATCCACTTTTAAAATAAACACGTTTGAAGTCATCTTAATTAACTAAACAATATTTTATGTTTGGAATGTTTTAAGAATATTATTTAAATGGTGCTTTGATGTTCATTAGCTCAATTAAATTAAGTATTGTTATTTTAACATTTTATTGCGATTTTAAATTTTGCTTGTCTTCTAATTGAAATTCTTTATTTTTAAAGCATGGCTTGTTCAAGTACTTAAATTAGACAGAAGTTGTATATTTGTATTCAATTCTATAAAATCTCGAGCATTTATGAAAATTATTTAGAAGGAACTTGTTACAAACACGTAATATAAAGCGCTATATATAAAAAATACTTTTTATTCGTATAAAATGTCATATAAGATATAAAAAAATATTAGAAAATTTTAATTAATACAATAAAATATATACCTGGTATTACTGAAAAAATAGTGACTGCAGATATCTATTTTGTATGTAAATTTTTCTCTATATATTAGCTTTTAGTTGGAAATTATGGGCTGTTATGTTTTACTGATGTGTTTCCGTTTTCATTGATATAATCACTTTTATTATTGATAAAAATATATATTGTTTCATATGAAATCTTCACTCTGAAATCTAGATATAGATAATTAAAAAATTTGTTTTCTGTATTTAAGAATTATTTCAGATATATATTTTAAGTTACGACCTTTTAATGTAACTTGTCATCTCTCGGTTTTGAATATATATCTGTGTGTGTTACATGAAAGGAATGATGATAAAGAAGTAAATGAATTCTACAAATCAGGAAAGATCAATTCTGACAATTAGACCAAAAATGTAATAAATAAAAGTCACAAGGACAGAAGTGACAAAAATGTAAAACTTTTTTGTTTTTTTAAAGTTTTCAAAGGCTCAGGGCTGTTATATAGGGTTAAGTACGCTTTACTGGATTAAAATAATCCCTTTCAGAAGATAATTTATACATAATAGTACAAATAAATAAACAAAGACACCAAAATATCATGTAACCGATAAGCTTAAAATTTACACGCATGATCGATCAGAATGCAAAATTATAAATACGACAGATTGGAAGAAGTGTATTAATTATAAATGGTGAAAATAACAAATAGAAATCAATTTAAAAGAGTAATCAGGAATTCATAAACATGCCTAAAACTTCTAAAAAGTAAAATTATAAGAAATGCAACAAATTGGGCTACGGATATGAACCGGAAGTTTAAATGACAATTTGAACTTGATGCAATTTAAAAATAAAGACTACATCTGTGTAAAATGTATATGACTTGTGTGTATACTAAATTACTATAAATCTAACTTAAAGCTAAACAATAAATAGAAGTATAACAGATAGTATAAGTCATAGCTAAAAATATATCTCTACCATAATACATTAGAAAACTCATAGTCTTAGGAATTAATAGCTGGGTTAAACACTGGTTTAAGGCCCCAGTCTTCCCTTAAATTTGCTTATATCGCTACGCTAAGAAAGAAGATAAAACAGTGTAAAGAAATATTTTCTAAAAATATAAAACCTAAATATTATGGTAATTACAGAAATCTACATACACATGAGTTGGAAAAAACCAAAATCCCATGGGGAAAATGAAAAAACTACAAAAGATACAAGTCTAAAGAGCAATTTATATATAATTATAATAATAATATAAAATCATTAAAATCAGATTTTTTAAAACAAATTTTTGCTCCATGAAATTTATTTTCTTGTCATTGGTTTGCAGGGAAATAGAAGGATTATTCTGCACCTTTGTTAATTCCTTCTCAATATAAACTTCTGCTGAATTCGCATAAAACGAGATATTAGCATAAGTAAAAATGTGATCACTTTTTTATTACTTTGCATTGAATATGTGCACTTAAATATACTGGACTGAATGCTTTCAATATAGATACATTTTTTTTAGCTTATCAGATGTTTTCTTATATTTTTGAAAAAAATCACACCTGTGTTTTAAAACTTAATAATTAAAAGGGTATATTTTAGTATTTATTAAGATTCTTTGTTTTGTTGAATTCAATTATTTTCTTCATATTTCCTACATTGATGACATTGTTATCTTAATGCTGTCTATTTGTTTCCTTCATAGTTTGCTTTTGAATACTTGTACATTTCTGAAAATTTAGAGTTTTTTCTTATCCTTTTGAAATATTTTATTTTATTGTACTCTGCTGTAAAAATGAGCTCATAGTTTTCGTAGATTTAAAAACTACCCTCTTTAGCTTTTATTAACGATGTATGTACGAAAAACCATGCCGTATAATCCTTTTGTTTTGTAATAAAGTTAATTAAGTATGTGCACAGGTTTTTATAAAATAAAAGTTAACAATTGAAGATTGAAACAACATATAGTAATTTGTTTCATGTATTTTTGACCTGTTCTTTATTCGTATAATGTGATTATATTCATTTAATTTCTTCCATGTGTGTAATTTAAGATTTTACTTTTTTAGAATTTTTTAATTTAATAGCTTTTGCTGAATGGTCATACATTTTTACAGCAAGATGAATTTAAATATTCTAAATTTTTATGTTTTAATAGTAACTTTATCTTTCATGCCATAAGTAATATAACCCCAATTTAATGCCTGAAAATTTTCCTTTTTTTTAAAAAATGCATTTTAGTCATGTTATTTTTAATATCGAATCAAAGAAGACACGAATCTTAAAATAATTTCTGTCCAAATGTATTTTTGTTCTATTGACAACGAACTTTAATTTGTCTCTAATCTTAACGTTGTTCAGTTTTATTAATAGCTGAAACATATTTTGCCTGTTATCAGATTGGAAGATTGAAAATTTTTTGAGGTTTCTAAGACTAGTATTAGAAACGAAAGAAACGTAAAGGAAAGGAGAGAAAATCTTCTTTTTATGCATGCATTTTCGTTAAAATATAAATAAATTCTTCAGAAATCATTTCACATTCTGTGAAAATGACGATTCGTGCTTTTTTTTAATTCAAATATCTGTTAATCGAAATATATTCAGATTTATTCGCGAAACAAAATTTAGAATACGAATCCTTACAAGAATGGGGCTTTTTTCCAAAAATCCAACTCTTCGCTATTGCTCTCCTGCAAATAAACGACGTTAACAGTCATATTGTGCGATGAGTTATCACCTGCTTGCTGGGAAAGGAAAAGAATAATCAATTTGCACTTCTGGATAACACGGAGTCCTTTGCAGACTCATTGTTCCTAAAGTTACATCAGTCTCAAAAGCACCGCAGTCCTTAACAAGATTAAAATTGCTAACATTTGCTTATTTTTACGTGATACTCTTTACATTATTGCTGTTTCTATTTGACAAGAACTGGCACCAGGAGTAGTTCAAAATGGATGTACTAAAAAGAGAGAAAAGAAAAAAAATGTATGGGAAAGATGGAGATGGTGGAGTATATTTATACCACCGCTCTTTGTAAAGGTGCCAACGTTTTTTATCCACTGTGAGATGCTTATCGTTGAATACGCCCTTACACTTAGAGCGCCCGCCCTTTCTGTAGGCCTATAAAAGGTCGAAAGGTCACCCTGAGAAACTGTGGGTGCAGGAGGTGTGCCCACTTGGAAAGCAGGTACTACATTATAAATGAATACTCTTTGTAGCTTGGTATTGCTTTTCCTGCCTACAGAAATTTCAAAAGCTATGCAAGTATTACCCACCTGAGTAGAGCCTCATGAACTATTGGAGGTGTGGTGATTCTTTTGTACTTCTCAAGTTGGAGAAATGGAATAACGTTTTTGTTTCTAATAATTTTGTGAATCTTCTCGAATTGCTATGAATATTTAGATTTGAAAAAAAGGGAGCAATATTCATAAATTTTCGAAACGTGAAAAGTTTTTATAATAAGGATCATTAATAATAAGGTTTGGATTAATAATAAGATTTCGACATAAATATCATTTACTTGAGCAATGAATTTAAAATTGTTTTTGTGAATGACTATTTTATATGGTTTATAAACAGTTAAGTTTGTTCGGAATTTATAAATCACAAGAAGATTTAAAATTTTTAGAAGTATTTAAAAATTATAAATAAACCCTACACTAAACATTAGGTTGGGATTTTTTAGGTTTCATGTCAGTGGCCACACAAAGGGGGGACCCCCCAAAGCCCTTAATTTTTTTTCGATTGATAATAATCCTATGAATATAATACGTAAAATTTAATTAAGTATTTGTCATTAATAATTAATTTTATTAATTAATTCTAATTATTCAATTAACAATTAATTGTTTACTGGTTTTGTTTCCCCATGATACGAAAATAATGGACTTTTAACCCTGGACTCCCCCCCCCTTGAAAAATTCCTGTGTGTGCTACTGGTTTATGCATATTCCTTCTTAATGATCTAATACTGCTTTCATAAGCTTAAGATTCGTCTCAAACATGAGTTTCTCTTAGTTTTTTCAAATGGCTCAGTTTCTAGAAAGAACTACATACGATTTTTTTTTTATATAAATATATCCATTTTGTCAGATTGCGGTAGTAGCTTAATTAAATCCTATCAAACTAATATCATCAATTCTATCACGAACCACCGAATTGAGATTGTTATGGTCATTATAATTAGTGCCTTTTTTTACTGAATATTACTATGGAAGATCGAAACAGGGACGAATTTTAGTCACTAGGCTTAGGGATACGATTATTTATTTTAGCGTTGAAGTGAATCTCCATTTTTCTTGAGAATCGAGATGGAATTTTTTAGAAACCTCAGATTTCAAGTTTGTAATTGGTTCTCTCACAATAAAAACATTTATTATCATTCAACCTATAAAATATACAATCGGAGGCGCGTTATTATTAGTTCTTTAACTTAAAATGGTTTTAGATATTTTTATATACATAATTTTGATTTCACATGCTCAGCGAATTCTACGAATGATATAAATAAAGAAAAAGCTTTTTTCATAAACAGTAGTAATCGCCTGACCACCTCTGTATGCTCGTTTCAATTCATGGTACTTCAAAATTGTTAATGTTGAGGTTTTTGAGCATTGTTTTGTAGTACACCGTGCGTATCATTGCGTGTTCTCTAAAGACAGAACTCACGGAATGCATGAGCAAAACAAGATTTTTTTTAACCTTTACAAATCTTGAGCCTTCCAGAAAGAAAAAGTTAATGGCTTTCGAAACGTGAAGGTGAAACTTTATTGTGTAAATTATATGTGTAAATGCTACTGAGTACTTAGACATTTGCGTTTGAAGGATGGAGGCTGAAATTGATTTTTCATTTGAAAAACATGTTAGAAAATGTGGCTGGTGATTCATCGAAAGAAAGTACACGGCATAAAAATTCCGTTTAACTATTTTTAATGTCGGAGTCGTTTGAATGAACTGGATGCACAACTATTTAAGGAGTTTTTGAAAGAAAAAAAAAGTGAATTCTTCTTTTTAAAAACTTTTTGCCAGTTCTTACATGAAAATAAATTAACTAAATTGATTAAATAGTTCAATTTCTTACTACTCTAACCAGTGGTTCACACAATAGCACTTGGTTTTTTTTTTGGTTGCTGATGATATCCTATGTATATAGTACGTAAAATTTAATTAAGTATTTGTTATTAATAATTTACTTTATTAATTAATGCTAATTATTAATTCAATAATTTACTTTTTGTTCCCAAAATCGACAAAATCAAAAGAATGTGTTTTTTGGTGTATTGAGATATGATACAAGAATGGTGAACTTTCAACCCTGCCCCCACCCCCTCTCTTGAAAAGTTTTTGTATACGCTACTGATTCTAATTATTAATTTTGCGAATATCAAATAAGTGACCTCTTAGATTCGTGCGTTTTAATATTGAAAAAATGTCGATGGCATATTTTTTAAAATTGTAGGCTTTTACAAACAGACAGCTTTGTTATTAAAACTTCTTATAATAAAATTCTGTTGAAGTAAAATTATGCACATTTTGAGTTAATGAAATATCTTAGAAGAAAAAAGTGACCAAGGGAATTTTTTTCATATACGTTTTTTACCGAATCAGTGTGAATTACATTGTATATTATTAAATATAAATGCTTGAATTTTACAAAATAATTTTAATTGATATTGTGATAACAGCAAGAATTAATCTGTATTTTAAGTATTTTAATCGAATATAAATTGTACGTAATTCATAAAAATACTATTGAGAGAACATATTATCTAATCAATTCCATTGATTTTGAATGGACTTTATTGGCAAGCAGTAGACAGATAAAATATGCACACGAACCATTCATTGTGCTAAGATAATTTAAGCATCCTATTATACGACTATGAAATGAGGAGTAAGTTATACATCAAATGGCGCCTACAATTATCTTTTATGTTCATAGCGGGTCCGAAAGAGACAGGATAGTAGGAAATAATAGCTTAGCGTTTCCAATTAAAAGACCAGTTTTAATATTTTTTTTGTTCTACAGTATTGCCTAATAATCTTCGCTTGGAAGAGAATGACCTACTTAAAACAAGACCCAGGTTGTTTTTTAACTGCGCTTCTATGGCCTTACATAAAATCTTCGACGGCAATAAGTAACAAAGCTAAAGGTTAGTTGAAGGGAGCCATTTTATCACACCAATCCCTGTTAAAAATGAGATACTCTGAATTATAAGTTTGCCTGATACGGAGAGGGGGGGGGGGATATAATCCCGATGGAAATTCAAGAAAGTTAGTCTAGTAGGGATGAAATACCACATTTGTCTCTCGTTATCACTTAACACCTGTGTTTGAGCATCAGATTTTTTTTTACTTGAAGGGTCTTGCATCAGTGTTAAAAAATGTAATGTTTTGCATTTTGAAATATATGTTGATTTTTTTCTTCGTTTTAAAATAGATCTACGTGTCGACTCCTCTCCTGTATGTTTAAGGGTTTCAGAGATATATATATCTTTAACCTAAGTACAAAACTCCCCCTCCCCCTTTTTGTTAACTGTTCTTGTATATATATATAACTAGTCGGAAGTCCATTTTACGAGCCTCTATTTTGCGAACTTTTTCCTGGATTTTTCTTGGAACCAAGAATAAAGTATATTGAAAGATGAATCTCTATTTGACGAATTTTTCACATAACGGACTTTTTTCGGAATTCAGCAACTTCATTAAATAATGGTTCGACTGTATATATATATATATATATATATATATATATATAGTCTTTTATACATTAAACTTTTATTTTCAATAAGTTACATTTCTGTGTTATTTCCTTTATTCTGAATCGCCTTAAATATACAAGCTAAAACTAGATCTATGCAGTGATATATCTTCTTTCTTTCTCTGTATGTAAAAATAATAAGAGAAAACCATGTGGATAAATTAAATATCCTACAAAACCTAGGAAGCTTAAATTCCGAAATCGAGAACCAAGAACAAAAAACAGTTATGTGAAGAAAAATCAATAGGCCAAAGTGAGGTTTTGTAAAATCGTCACTGACTTAGGGCTGTGAAGTAGGGATAAGTTTGCTTTATAGGATCTTAAACATATATATATAAAGATTGTAAATTTTACAGTTTGAATGAAAAATCCATTTGTAATTTGTGCTGTTTTAAAAAAAAAAATTATAAAAACGTAGTTGTATTATTTATCGGGACAGTTTTTAAAAAAACTTATTTGAGCCTTGATTTCTGTATTTATATAAATTCAATTTAACAACTTTCTAATTTAAAATTGTTCAAATTAGAATTCATGAAAGTCAGCGAGGAAATCTAGTTTAAATTAAATAAACTTAGATATTTCCTTAAATAATTTTCTGAAACTTTTTGCTGCGATTCTCTATATTTTTCAATAAAAGTTAAGCTGGATAATAAGTTAAGAATATTTTTTAATGCAATTTGGGGGGGGGGGGCAGGATTTTCATTCCGTAGGAAAGCCGATATTTACGCTCTTATTGTATAAATCTATTTTTGAATTTAAATTCATTGTGATTTTATTTTTAAAATTCTGTTGGCTTATAGCAATTTTTAAGCGATTGTTAATTATTTTATTCGCCGTTTTGTACTCTTAAAATTATATAAATAATCATACATTTGTAGTTAAAACCATTCAACTGTATAACAAAATTTTGTCTAAATAGTATCATGCGTTAGCTTCTAACCTCTTTTAAAAATTAAAGATTATTGTACTTGTCATAATAACAACATGTAACAATATTTTCATATGTTATATTGACAAACTGGAAATAGAAAATGAAGTAAATTAACTATCATTAATGCTCAATACTTTGATACTTCAAATAAAACTGTATCTTATAGGTGTTATCGATTTAACTCACATACTCAAAACTAGTTTTTTATGTATTTGATTTTTCTTTAAAGGAATTAATTTATTTTTAGCGACTTTGTTTTTCGGCTAATCTTAAAAAAATTGATAAATATACAGTCGGACGCTGATTTAACAAACCCCTATTTAACGAATTTCGTGCTTTAACGAATTTTTCTCTGTACCCTAATAAAAAGAAGGTAAAAAAAATTTTATTTAACGAATAATAAACCCCGAATTAACGAACTATTTCAACATCTGGAAATTTTTTTTTATTATGTATTATTAGAAAAATTTTATTGTTTTTTCTAATGACATCTTTTTTGTCCGGAAAGAAAAAAGATTTTTCTTGTAAGCAGCAAATTTCGAAGGGAAAGGGTGCTATTAGAATTAGTAGACTTTACAGGTTGATAGGAGTCAGGAGTGTAATCTATCGTGTGAGTTTTGAATAGGATAGGCAATTCCTTTCTTATATCAACCCACTCCACAACGCAGGAGGTATTTTTAAGATTTTAACGATTACTTTACATTTGTGATGAAACGGACTGCCTATCTGTACAATTGAAGTTGAGGAATTTGTTGATTGTCAGAGCCAATGAATATCGATTCTGATGCAGAAATCGATAATGAAACTATTATCAAAACTGTTACATTTTTTAATGCTTTAAATTGTTTGGAAACTGAAAACATACATTTTGAAGCAAAATGTAAATAACGCAGTATTTTCTTCTCTACATAATGTCGAAAAAGAACTCTTTCGAGTTAAGAATCAAAGAGATTATCAAGCATCTATTAATCAGTATTTTAAAATTTCTAATTAACTGGTGCGTAATAATTCATCAATAGTATTTTTAGCTGTTGAATAAAAGTGTGTTAGATCTCTACCGATGGATATTTTTCGTGTAGTTGCTTATATTATTATAGAATTTCCAAAAGATAAGAACAAAAAATTTGTATTTTGCTTAAACCACGATATAACGAATAGCCTCGAATTAACGGACAAAATGAAACAGTCGGAATTCCTTAATTCGAGGTCCGACAGTATTTTAGGAAGATAACCTAATCATTGTAAATTAGTTTCGGAGAATTATACATATTTTTTGCTTGTACTATCCATACAGTTTTTATTCAGTTAATTATTACTTTAAAATATATCGATTCTCCTGGAAATATGTTTCAAAATAATATTGCTAATATTCTTATGTATCAGATATAGAAGTATTTATCTTGAGATGCGTTTTAATTTTTTTTTGCTCTCATTATAATTCCCTTATCCTATGTTAGTAAGATCTTCCAAAGCATCAATAAAATTTCTGTCAAAGATTGATTTGACTTAAGAAAAATAGATTTCAAATGCATGCCAATATTCTATAATACTTGATATTTAAGAAATGTATTTATATATAATTAAAAATAGTATACATATATTATAGAGAGAGATTTCCCTTTGAGAAATAAAATATGTTATTCGGAATTTAGCAAATAAAAAGGAAACTGCTTTGATTATCTTTATTCTTTGTCCATGTTGAAAAGGGTGAATTGAACTAAAATTTTGAGACTTGAATTGGAAGAATATAGAAAAAAGTGAAGGGGAAAGGTCATTTTTCCCCATAGACTCAGGATTAAGGGTAGACGTTTGCAACAGATGTTGGATAGATAAACACCTTACCGTTTCCACAAGAGCAGAGAGGGAAAGTTGTAAATTATTTTGAATAAACAAGTTGGCAGGTTACAGAAATTCGGGAAGTTTGGAAAGGAAAATAGAGTTCCTTATACCCAGCAAAATGACTCCACTTCCAATTTTTACTGCATCATTACCAAACTTAGAGCATGTAAAAGTCAAATTCTCGATAAAAGAAACTTTCTGAAAGTCAGAAATGGAGGCTTTAGAGCCGGAAACATTCGTCAAGAGAACTTTCAACTCTTGCGTTATGTTGGGACAGATATGATTTCAAATGCGTTAAAGAAACAGTAAAAGAGAAACATCACGAGAAAGTTTCTATTATTAGGCATGATGCAAATTAGGGAAAAATTTGCTATGTTTTTAGTTCATCACAATCAAGTTTAAATAAAACTGTAAAATTTTTATTTCGTTTTAAAAATTTACAAATCAAAATGAAAAGGGGATTAATCAAATTAAATGTTAAGTGCATACTCATTTATTTTTAAATAAAAAATATACCGTACTTATTCGAATCTAAACTGCACTTTTTCCAATGTTAATGCTATTGAAAATCGGGCTTAGAATCGAAGGTGGAAAAATTCATTGTATTAGGGAACCTGAATACAATGTTGACTGTTATAGCAATTACAGGTTCGTGTATGTTTGGAAAAGTTTTTATAATACCAGTAAAATGAATTAATCATTCACTTCTTATTAGTTCTCACTTAATTTTTTTAAAATATCATTAATATTGGATATTGATAAACCTTTTTAAACCATTTTGATAATTTGAGGTGAGGCTTAGAATCGATGGCGGTTTAGATTCGAGTAAATACTGTATTTAAAATTCGCTTTTTTTTTAATAAAATGCATCAGTTTTTGTAAAAATATATTTTCTCAATGAAGATTTTAAGTTTCTAAAACCATATTAAATCTATTTATGAAAATGAAAAGCTATTCTTCTAGTGCATGGGTTATAATTATTTTGTTTTATAGCACAGTTTTAATACCTTTAATACTAGTAATTTTTATTATGCTGAGATAATTTTTGTAATGCCTTTCATTGAGTGTTTTCTGTACATTAAGCGTTTTAACAAGTGAATAATTAAGTTTTGTGTAATAGTCAAGATTCTGCGTTGAGTTTCTTGAAAAAATATTGTAAAATTTATATTACTTTGTGTTATGTAAATTTTTAATTTATGCATTCTGAACTAACTATCGTAGTTTCAATAGTTTTTATGAAACAGAAAAAAATTTGATGTGCAATTAATGGTTCACTCAAACAAGCTTTTATGGTAATAAACGCGTCCTCTGCCCCGCTATTCCTCTACCCGTAAATTATAATCTTGTTTTAATTATTGTATTTAATATTTGTGGTAACACTATAATTTCTTATAATCAAACAGAGATTTAACTGTGATTTCTTTTAAAACTAAGAACTCAGTTTTAACCTTTTTTTAGATTGAACAATATACTTAATAATATGTATAAATAAGTAAGAAACTACAACATTTAGATAGGAATGCAAGGTATTAGATTAATAGTAAGTAATTTTATAAGAATGATATTCATTTTCACATAAATTTAGAAAATGGGTTGTAGGACCTTAATTCTGTTTTTAAGAGAAAAATGGATATTAATTATAAATAAAGAAAGTATCATTTGAAGAGAAAATTAATGCATGCTCTATTTAAAAATAATAATAATTAAAATAATAAATAAAATTAATAACAATGAAAATAAATAATAATAATTAAAAATCAAGGTTTCTTTTAAAAAACTATAGTAGACTTATATTCTATTTTGAAAGACCAGAACTTGAATAACTTTTGCAAATTCACACTGCCCTCCAAATTACCATTGAGTGGTGATGTTACTGAACTTTTATTTAGCTTTTCGTGAAAATACCACAAACCATCATCTCCATAAAATTATATGCTACCAAATACTGAAAGCTTTAAACAACTGGCCCGATATGGATCTCCGAATATAAATGCATACAAAAATGCACACAAGATAGCGGCAACGCTGTTGATTAAACACCTGGGTCTACTGCCATTAAACTAATGCATATCAGGCCATTGCAAACGTTATTTCGTTTGTCTTTTACAAGCAAAGCCAAGAAAACAATATTTGAACAAGTTTAAGATGGTGTTACTGGAGCAGAAGAGTCATTTGTGTTTCCACAACTGGATATTCATCATGTCTGGTTATTGAGTCATTGATCAATTGAGTTAAAAATATCATTTTGTATTTGATCAGATGTTAAAATGCGTTTCACAGAGTGTTTCCAGATCAAAGATAAGAGATTTCTTATTGAATCGAAACTATAATAGTGTTTTATTTTATAATCTAAACATATGTACTCAAATGCTTCGTCCGTCATAGGACTATCATTAACAGTCTATCACAAGTGTTTAACAATCATAAATTTAAATAAGAACGTATTTACTCTTGTTAAATGTAACAAATTGAACGGCATATTTTATGGGTTTCTTAAAAAAATATTATAAAATATAGTGATTTAAAAGAATATTTTTTTTTCATAGAAGAAATGTATTTTGCAGAAATAATTTCCAAGTAACTTTCGTTAGATAATAATAATGCAATAATAATTTTTAAAATTAGAATTCTAAAGACCTTAAGTTTAATAAATATCTATAAATAATTACAGCAAATAAAGTAATTAAAATATATAGCTTGCGTATATAGTTTAATTCTTCATATAAAATTTGCATAATTTGCAATATGTATTTCAGGGAATTCATTTCTCCCTTTTATTTTTTAACTACCCCTTTAAATTTTTATTCAAATTATTCGCAGTGACTTCAGAATTAAAATTATTTGATTAGAGTGAATTAAATAATTTTTTAATCAATGATATAGGCTCTTTTACTCAAAAATTACAATTGCACGTTACAATTTATTTTTATTAATGTGATAAACTTAATTTTTTTTTTAAGTTTTCTAAAAAATGCGACTAAAAATATGCACATTAAATAATTACTAAAACTCATAATCTTAAGCCATTTCTAAAATTTTTACATTTATTTAGTGTTGTCTCTCAAAGTGCTTAATATATAGAATTCTAATGAACTTGATTCTTTGAATTGATTCTCTTTTCTTAGATTAGTATCTGGAAGACTAACAAAAAAGTTGTGCGCACCCTCACTATAATCGGAAGAAATAATTGAAAATATAAATTAATGTGGGATATATAAGATTTGAACTTCTTTTTTTTATCTTGCTTAATTCTGACAACTCAGATTCTTTCTTATTTTAGAACTATAAAATTATACCGAAAATACTGAATTTTTCCATCACTAATATGCTATATTATTACTATGCTTAATTTCAGCGCATGTTTCATAGATCTCAATGAGTTTTAAACGTGATAGATATTATTCAGTTAAAACGCGAGAAAAGCGTTTTCTAGAATTATTTATAATTTCGATGTAACTTTCCGATTTTTCAGTATTTAATATCAAGATATATGAATATCAAAACATAATTAAAATTGCAACGAATAAAGCGTTTTGAAGTACTTTTGATAAAGATAATTATCTTTTAAATTATATGTATAATTAAAAAAGTATTTAGAGTTCTTTTGAAGTGCGGCGAAAGTCAGTTAAATAAACAATCCAAATAAATTTTAAAAAATACCTTTTCCTTTCGTTATCCATGGATTTTCACCGATAGTATATGTTTATTCATTAGCCATCTTTTATTAAAAGCTACTGGTCTTAGAATTGATAAAATAAAATATAGGAGGTAAAATATTTTCTGATGAAAATGAAAGTAATGAGTAAAAGTACTATTTCGCGTTAGAAAAATTATGTTTAAGTTGATTAAATAGTAAAATGAATCTGTTATAAATAAGTTTTTGATTGCTATGGTGAGAATTTTCAAGTTCATATTTTTGAAATTCCTGTTTCACAGTATAATTCATTATTTAAACATTGATTTTTATTTCCAGACAATTTTAGGATCAAATATATATTTAAATTAGAAATAATGTATTACTGAAGTATTTCTGTTAAAGTTAAATCAGTAATAATTATAACTTTAATCTTTTCTTAATTTCGCAATGAAAAAAACGGTTCGCTTGAAAGTGTGGTTTGTAAAACTTTTATAATACACTTTCGTTGAGTTTTCTAAATAGCATTCATTGACTTATACATAGTTTTCATAACATTTTTCATTTCCTTATTTAATAATTGGGGTCATTACGGGGAAAAAATGATTTTTTTTAAAAAAAATAAGTATTAAACATACAAATATAAAAAGAATTGATTCAGTATTTCAAATTTCTCTAAATTACTTGAAGTCGATTAAATATGATCCAATCCAAGAAGTTTAAAAACATGTTTTTCCCCCCATCTCTTCTTTTTTAAAAAAACGATTTAAATTCAGTTTTCTAATTTGAACAAGAAAATCAAAATAAAATTTCTCCCTTTTCCTTTTTGGGGCATCAAATAATATCGAACCACTTACGAAAAAACGGAAAAACATTACTAATGACTCTTCAATGAATGGAAACAAGATAATGAATTTATTTTTCCTAATTAAGTTGGGAAAAGGTTTTTTTTAGGAAAGAGAACTCAAATTGAAACCATTTCCCTTAAAGTAATCTAATTTCTTCTCTTTTACATCTAAAATTTTTCAGCATATGCGCCACTGTAAAGTTAGATTAAAGCCGTGAATATCCTTCCGAAGATATTAATTATTTCCTTTGAATTTTATTCTTTTTATGGATACATAAGCGTACTCTCTAGAAACGTTCGTTTCATTCGTTCGTTCAACGAGAGAAAAAATTATCCGTAATTTGGTCGTAGTTTCCCAAAACGACTTCATGAAAGCATCCTTTGAAAGTCTTTTAGAATACAAATTACTGAAAAGAAGTTCAAGTCCGCTTGTTAATGAGCTGTTTCGATGCGAAAACAAAATAAAACTGATAGCTTAGACGATGAAATATCTATGGCGAGGTGTAATTATCGGCAATATTAATTTAGCTGCTACTGAAAACATGGTAAGTAGGAAAATTATTCAAAAAATGCGCTCCATACTCATTCGTAGAGCTCATTACAAATTCCTCATTAATATACTACTTCAATTTCACAGCCTTGTAATATTAATAATGAAAAAAGGGGGTTGATAGGAATGAAAGGGGCAAAAAGTAAATAAAAGATAAAAAGAAATGGCGCGGGAGTTTTACTTTCTACTCATAAATATTCAGTAAGTCTGTATTCGTCGTTAAGCATTACTGCTAGTATTTTTTTTCCATATCGTAAATGATAATTTTTTTATGGAACTTGATGTGTATCACTGAGGTATTTATATTTTCCATAAAATTATTAATTGTTTGTATTGAGTTTTTTCAATCGAAAAAGTGGATTCTTTCAGAAAGAAAAAGGATAGAATTAAACGTAATAATACTTATTAAATGATTATGAAAAGTAATTTTAGTGCTAAATTCCTCGTCTTAGTACGGAATATTAATGAATGAATTAATTTTTAACGTGAAATGAAATTAAGATATCAGTAAAGTTCTACAACAATCATAATAAATTTCATGTGTAAACTACATCAAATATAGTAATGCACAAAATCCTTTGAATTGATATTATGTACTTTCATTTACATTTACAGAATATTTTTTCTTTCCAATAATTGCTAAAAATGACTCTTAAAATACTCTGAAAAACAACAAATACTTTTAGGCAAACATGTAAGAACAGTTATAAAAATGAATAGTAGTCTTATATAAATTAAGTTATACCGTTTAATATGAAGTCGGAATTTTCAGAATTTATGGTAATCCATAATAAAACAGATATGCTGAATACAAAAAGAACAAAAATTTTTTGTTTTTATATCAATACATTTGCTTATTTAATTAAATAACTCTGTAATATGATATAATATTAGCTTTTATTATTAGTGTACAATATAAAGTGCCAAATAAAATGGTGATGTTTTTGCATTGCAAAAAAATTTTCTTTTTATCAGAATATAAATCAATTGGAGAAAACTATCACTATTTTAAGAATTTTATCACTACATTTTAGATTTGCAAAAACTACCGTTTTCAACATTATATTTCCAATGATATGAAAAGTTAATTTTAATTATTTTAATTTTCGAATTATTTTAACAATATATCCAGGGATAAAATCAATGCTTTACATAGAGAGTAGTTTTTAAGTTGTATGTCATGAAATATTATTCACAATTTATAAAAAGTGTTTATGCGTAGTTGAGAAAAAAATTGTTTATTATTTTTTTTTTTTTGGATGAATTCAACAGATATGTTGTTTGATGTAGAAATTCAATATAAACGCGAGTTAAAAAGTCACATTTTGTTCGAATATATTTTCAAATATATATTCTCATCTTCAATACATCAAAATATTGTAGCTCAGATTCTCTCGAACATAGATAATTGGTGCAAAGAATATTGAATTATAATTATTTAATTACAGCTCATCATTTACATTTTTAAGTGTCCTAAAAAGCGTAATTTTACCAAAATTGAATTTTTAACTTTCCAGTTCGATTGAAAATTACTCTCAAAATTAAAGAAAATAACGCTAATATTAAAAATTTATGGAAAAAAAAATCAAATTATAACTAATTCTTTTTTTATAAACTCTGGATACCATGGTCAGAATTTTACGTTCAAGCTGGAAATGTCTTCAAAGCATCAATTAAAACATGGCGCAAAAAATCTCAGGCCTTAGAAATTAAATACTTTCCTTATCTTTGTAAGAAATTATGTAAATTTAAGGTTATCTGCTTAAGAAATTAAAAAGGAAAAGAAATCTCTAGAATCTTGGTAAAACTTAACAATATTGTATCTTTTTCCGTTTAGATTCTTAGTGTTTTGAAAATGTTATGACTAGATTTAACGACATTGCTGTGTATATTCTTGTCTCTCCGAACGGGCGTCTTCACTCCCTCAATATCCGCCATTTAGACTGTGTGAGTTCTGCCCATAGTTTCTGTCGACGAATCCTTAGAATGTGCTGCCCTCCCCTATTCCAAGTAGTCACGTGTTCTTCCGGGGGAGGGAGAGTTGATGTCTCCTCAAATGTAATGCCTGCATTTTCATGATCCATCCAATGATCAAATGAAAATGTTGTCAATGTCGTGCATCAAAAACATTTATTTTCTGAGCCAGAGAAATGCTATTAGTATATTGGAGTATTCATCATTTCCATATAATATACGTCACTACACGAGTATGTTCATTTTTATGATTTTATTCAGCAAGAGTATATCGGTGCCCTGCATTAGTCATTTGTGTGTATTGTCAGGGATCTTATTAGATAATCAACCTTAGTTTAAGCAGAATTGCACATACTTTATTTCCGTAGGAGACATTAAATTAGTTATTTTTATCACTTATGCATTTTAATAAGGGATACGGATAATTTATTTTTATTATTCTTTTAACTCTAAGACAACAAACCGTATATTACACTTACGATTTTTAGGAAAATCGTTATAAAACTCCCTAAGGGTTGGCTGAAATTTTACATAGGGAACATTGTATTCTAAATGTTAAAAGTGTAGAATTAGACCGATAAATTGCTGCTTTTGTTCTCATACACGTGGTTTTGAACTTAATTTCAAATATTGAATGAATAAATCTTTTTTAGTCTTACCTTATGTGTATGTTTCTACTCTAATGTTATTAGGAGAGAGAAAAAAAGAGTCTTAAAGATTTATTAAAGTTTTTTGACACAACTACATGCATACACGCACACACATATATATAGATAAACACACAAACACAAAAACACACACATATATATATACACACTGCGATGCACATAGGAATTTTTCAAGGAGGGGGGTGGGTCGAGGTCGAAAGTCCACCTTTCCCCTCATATATATATATATATATATATTGCCACGAGTATACTAATAGCAATTGCTTCAAAATAGAACAAAAAAAATTCTTATAAGATTCTTCAATGTTTTCACAAGACGAGCGTGGGCAGAGTAATTTCACAAGTATTTCAAATATATATATAACTCATTTGATTCACATTTTCAAAAAAAAAAAAAAATGAATCTTATCTTTCAAGAAGATGAATACCGTACCATATATTGTAAGAAAATACTGATAAGAGCTATTAAAAATAACTGCACAAGGACTTTGTGGCTATCTCTAAAAGAAATCTTTAACTCGCTACATGTTTATTTATTTAAATGCTATCTCTATAGCATATCACTTACGAAGCGATCATTTGTATTCCCCCATGTTCTAACAGAATTGCATTCTCCATAAAGTTCTAAAGCTTGTAACAATTTATGAAAAGTTTAAATTCTATGGAAAAAATGAGAAATATTTGTGTGAGATTATCTCGTGGAAAAATCAGAAGTTAATTATATAAGTGATCTTGAAATTGGAATGAAATGTGAGCACGTTGAAATCACACAGTAAAGGGAAATGTATTCCAAAATTTTAAATATTTAAATTGCATAGCATATGCTGTTAAAAATCTATTATGGGAAAATTATGAACAATATGAATTCTGTGAAGGAATGAATTTTAACTATCCACGTGTAGCATATGAATTTTTTTTTTCAGTTGGACGATTCTGAAGGTTCTATATAGCTGCATAAATTCATATATTAATAAAAATCCCCCCCCACGTGTCATGTTTGAATTTTTCTTTAATGGTACGATTCGAAATGTTTTATATAATTGCATAAATTTATATATAAGTAAAAATCCACTTTTTGTATAAAATTTGTACTGAAACTATTTCAGATTTTAGTAATTTAAGTTGCGCGAAGTTATACATTAAAAAAACTTTTATAGTGATATTAATTTAAAATCAAACCAGACATAATTTTGAGAATGGCATCTGTGAAAAATTAGAATAAATACTAATTCAATCGTTTGAACTCTTAAAATATTCATTCCTACCAAAAATGTTTCACAGGTGTGATGCTTTAAAATGTAATGTATTTTAATATGTATTAAAATGTGAAGTATGCATTTTATTAATGTTTTTAATTAGTACTTTTTATATGTGTATCGTTTTTAGATCGGAGGTTTTTAAATTTTTCAGATGGGTGACCCCATTTTTTATACAAAAACTTTGTACATATTGCTCAAAGTTTACAAACTATTGGGTACTTTTATATGCGTTTTATTTGTAGTATAATATTGTTTTGCAGTAATAAATATCCTCAATGAGATTTTACATTAAATATGACGATATAGAAATTTTAATTAATAAAATTTTAAAAACGATATATAATGTAAGTATACGGTAAATTGTACTTTAACTGTAGGCATTTTGAGTTTACTTTTGAGATCATTAACAACAGTATATGAAGATTTAACTATCAACGGGAAGGGCGTGCTTGATTATTTTTAATCCTGTTATTAAATAATAGTAGTCGGTGGTGTCTACTATTATAATTTAATAACAGT
Organism: Trichonephila clavata; assembly: GCA_019973975.1. Lineage (NCBI taxonomy): Eukaryota > Metazoa > Arthropoda > Arachnida > Araneae > Nephilidae > Trichonephila > Trichonephila clavata. Next base: position 561,101 of record BMAO01016681.1, read on the forward strand.
CGACACCGCGGATGAAGTACTTCGTTAATATTCTTTAGATTTGATCGATACACCAATAAGAATCTAAATAAACAATTAAATTATCTATTGGATTTCTCTTATATAAGAATCTAAATAAATAATTAAATTATTAATATTATTAATGGTGAACAAGTTATTTTATGCAAAATGATATATTAAAAATCCTTAAAATTTGGCGACCCCAGCTGCAAGTCACGCGAATAATAAAATCATTCTTAAGATAAAAAGCTGAATGTTCAAAGTAAACGATTGGCACTGTTGAAAATTTACAATTAATCACTAACTCTGTTGAAATAAGGGTATTTATGTCTAAGCATTCAAATTTTATTCAAGGCACTATATTTTAACCAATACATCTTCATTGTTTGATAACATTATGATCAATTTAAAACTATTTTAAATGGGATATTGCAAACTAACACTACAGTGTATTATTCAAATTTAACCCAAAAGAGAATATTGAAATATATTAGGACATGGAGACAATTGTATTTTAATATTGTCTTGTGATGTCAGATTAGAAAAATTATCGTATTTATTCAAATCTAAAAGCCGCACTTTTTTTCCAATGTTAATGCTACTGAAAAACGAGTGCGGCTTAGAATCGAAAGCGGAAATACTCATTGGCTGGGGGAAATTGAACATAATACTGTGTGTATGATAGAGAAATTGCAGGTTTATGTAAGTTTAAAAGTTTTTAATGCTGGCAAAATAAATTAATTATTCACTTCATATTATTTCTCATTTTAATTTTTAAAAAAAATTTGTAAATATCGGATATCGATAAAACATTTTACACTATTTTTTGATGTGTAACATCTTTACTCTCGGTTGCTGGATATTTGTTGGAGTGATTTCGTGAAAAGGGACGGAAATGCGTAACAGGAAGTCGGGGGAAGCTCGCGCTGTTTGATTTGACCAATTCAGCTACTTGGGGGTGTCTCTTCGCTAGCCTCATCTCGGGGTTCAACTGTAGTAGCAATTAAGACGCCCGCCTACCGCACATACCAGCAAGTCTTATTAGACTTCATCCAGAATAAACTTGTGATTCTTACTTTCAATTGTCGAAGTCTCAGGGCTCGTTGTGTGTGAAATTTGAGGATATATTTATATATGTGTAAACTATATATTAATAATTATATTTCCTGTTAAGCGTCTGACAAAGCTCATCATTCTTAAAAAAAATAGGAGTAAGTAACATGGACATATTTGAATAAATATTTAAGTGCTTATCATTTCATACTTTGAGGTTAATTCCTGTCACTATCAATATAATATTTTTAATTGTGATTAAAAAAGATTTCTTGATTAAAAAAAGCTAATTAAGCAAACCGGTATTTTTGATTTTCTCTAATATTTCTAATTTTTAAGCATGCGCTTGACGGTGTCTCCGTCACCCTCGTCTGGGGGTCCAACTGTAGTAGCAATTAAGACGCCCGCCTACCGCACATACCAGCAAGTCTTTGTCATTTTGGTGGTCGTATACATTTCTCCGAATCAAACAGTTAAAAAAATTAAAGATTTCCTGAATTTTGTACTTTTACCGTATACCGAAGGTGGTTCTGCTCTTTTTTAAAAAAAACTATCACTCGCTTCCCATGATTTTGAGTGGTGATTGTAACGTTAACTTCAGTTTGTCAGAAGCTGAGCCGCTCATGGCTTTTCTGAAAGATGAACTCAAGCTCGAAATGTTTCGACAACTAACAGTGGTACTGTTATTGACGCCGTTTTTCAAATATTTTTAAATACTTTGAAATCACAAGTATATGTGTCATACTTTAGTTTTCATAGATCTATTGTCTCCGCTCTTCCCCAAATTAAACAATAATAAATATTTTTGATAAAAAACTGCATTACTCCTTGTGTTAATTAAATAAAATTTTCATTAAAGATATAATTATTTGATAGAAATTATTTCCAGTCATAACCGATTAATTTCTTTCAGGATTAAAGTCACTATTGCGTATTTACCATGATAAGTCAGATGTTACACATCATATGCGACTACTGTAAGACTCGTTTCATTTTTTTAAATATTTTTTTCACAAAAACATGTTTAGAATTTGGGGTACGGATTAAAATCGAGGGAGGCTTAGATTCGAATAAATACGGTATGTGTAAATATTTTGTCTTTGGACATTATATTCAACGCACTTATTAATAAAAGTTAAAAATAATCTTCTTTCACTAATATATTTTTTTTATTTAAAGGTATGATGCACCGCGCATATTTATTAGTGGTCTTTTTGATTCATCGTTTTAGAAAACTATTTAGTATGCATATTACTCCGGCCTTCACCGCTTTATTCTTTTTAATCTAAAAGCTAGCAGGTTATTCTATTAGCATAAAAGCCTTCTCCAGCGAAATGTTTTTTGTTTCTTTAGTGGGCTAAAAAAAAATACGGTCATCGTACAACCCCTAAGTCTTCTCGTAACCTGCGATCTGTAGTGCTGCAGTAGAACCGATTAGACTCGCTTCACCATGCAATAAAAATTGTAATAAAATGCATCGAAGCGTGTTTTTTGCACTGAGTTTTTAAACGGAACGCTTTCCAACCACGAGTCTGAATTCAAAATTTACCCTCCCTTCTCAAGTCGCGATAGCTGTTAGTTTCATACAAAATTCAATGGGAAAAATTCTTAGCCGCTTGAATAATCGTGAAGTTGTGCCTACTTGTTTCTCAGCGTATTCTTTTATAGGAAAGCTGCTGTGAATGGCAACACAGAATTGAATTCAAGTAACTAAATCACAGTTTGACTCTTACTTGCATATTTTTATCTTATATGAATTATGTTGTTGTTTATTTAGTAATTTTTTATTTGACTACTTTAAAATATATTCGCGCACGCACACATTCGCCACTTTCTGAAAGCAAAGTGGTTTACAAATTAATTATTTAAACCTGCCTTTTAGGGTTTATCGTGGTTATATTGAGAAAAAAAAGCAATTACTATATATTAATCGGAATCTACCTATGTGGGGAAAAAATGTTCTATGGTAAGGAGATTAGGAGTAAAATCATTATATATGTATATATATTCAAAATTCTCTACTAAAGAGAGATAAATAATTAGTAATCATCAAAACTGAAAAAAATTGAAGTTGTAAGATAAACCAGACATAAGATTTTAGAAAGGATGTATTAGAAATTAAAAGTAATTTAATTTAAAATGTAAAAATATGGATACTACAGTATAATAAACATTGCTGACTTAAGACAGATCTTATATATAAAATAATTTATATAAAGTATATAAAAATAATTTATATAAAGTATTATATATTTATATATATAATTTCAATACTTGATATTGCTGAATTTTCGAACAAAAAAGGATAAAAATTTAATTTTGGTTAGATGATTTAGACTCAAAATAAAATTATTTTTCTACAATATAAATTGCCAAAAACCATGATCATTGATAAGTAGTGAATATCGCAATATACATTGCAACATTTCATAACTCCATCGAATCAGTCCGATCGAAACTTTGTTCCATCTTCAGTTTTATAGTGCGGTGTAATTTAGATTCTTATTTCTTAAAAATTAATTCTAAAGAGGCAATTAAATACATCTGATGTTTTTTTCTTGTCACTGTTTTATATGTGTCCACTCATCGCAATAAATGTTAAAAAGTACTAAAATGCTGTTTCACTTTGACAAAAATTAGACTTTTTACCATGAAAGAAACTCAAATACCTTAAAATAATTCATCTTCTGTAGTAGTACTTAACATAAAAATTAATTTTTATTCTACTCCCTTTATCTATACCCTTCTATCTACCCTTTATCTATATACCATAGAAAATGTTTTCCGCATACGTAGGTTTTGAAATTTTGGAAAAAAATTCGATCCATTCTACTATATATGTTCACTACTGTGTCTTATTAATCTATAATATCGTATTTGTGCTCTAATAATTTTTCTTATAGTTACATGAGTTTCTACTTCCTAGCACTTGGGGATATTTATTTTCGGAAATGAATAAAGAATTTTTCTACATAAATATCGATGATTAAAATATACATTAAATAATCGATAAAACGAGACTCACCAAAATATTGTAACTTGGAGTGTTTTAAATTCTTAAGTGAATGCAAATTACTTAAAATTATGTTGCGTAAGTTAAGGACTCTTATTCAATGTAATGAAAAAAAAATATTTTTTTTAAAGTATTGCTAAATTATGTTGAACATTTTCACATATTTTATTATTTCTGTAATGTACATATATCAGCGCATTCTGATATAAAAAAATACCAACAAGTCTTTTAAATTGGCTAAGTATTAAGTATTAGTAAATCTGCAACGGAATAAAATAAAAAATGCTTGAAGTTCTACAATGAAGACAAATTTTTTATTGATAAAAAGTTAACGAAAAATACCAAAGCAAATTATAATTATATATATAAACTTGGCAGCTTTGTTAAAATAAACACCATAAAATTAATACATTGACTTTAACCGCGTCCTTTTTTCTTAACTAATATAGACCAGTTTATTACTTAATCCGAAATATATATTGCAGATATGAAAATAAATAATTTGTTAAAGCAATGCCGTATTAAAAATTTATTACTCTATCTGAACTCTTGAAACATAATTTTATATTACGCAATAGCTAATTTTTAATTAATAAGAAATACCGCAGCATATGTCAACGTCATCAGTAAAATTAAAATTTGAACCATTAATTTATAAACTCTTAAATTCGCAATTAGAAAGTTAGTTTATGAGGGAATTTTCGCGTTTCCTTTTTACGAGAACTAAATGAAACATAAATTCATGTCAGCTAAAAACACCTTCCATAAAGTTACTTAATTCAGCACTTCTCTTTATGACAATCCAATAGCTCAGTCTACTATTAGGTTTATAGCCATGTGCAAATTTCAAACAAGTTTAGGTCACATGGAAGTAGTTGCGATAGGTTTATGCCTAACGTTTATTTTTAGGAAACGAGAGAGAGCGATAGGCTACTTATAATTTATTAGCTTATTTTCAAATTTTGTGAAAATCCATAAACATATTTATAGCCCTGGATTTACATAAATGGCTCAACAGTAAATTTAAAACAGTTGATTATAAAAGAAATTTAAAGTTTTCTAGGAGAGGTTGTAGCTGCCGAGGGCTTACGAAACCAATCATGGGCCTTGTATTTAATAATATTTACTCAGATAACACACTATAAACCACATAAATTTGTGCCTATAAATCAACTTTTAGAAATATTTTATCTAGAAATATTTCAAAGGAAAGAATGATTTCAGGTGACTACTTAAGGATTTGGGATCTACTAGTAGATCATTACATATTCTAGAAAGTATTAATTTTAGATAATATATAATATGTTTTACGATATTGTACAATCTTCTTTCAATATATTAATAATACTGTTGTACATATTTATGTGATGTTAATGATTTAGTGAAATGAATTGTGACTAAAAAGATTTAGCTTAAAGGTTTAGAATCTTGAGATATACTATATTGGAGGAATAAAGCAGTGAGAGCAATCAAGGCGGAAAATTTGTGAATATTACACTACAAAAATAATTTCATTCATTGCTTATAAATTTTAGGTTCAAGTTTATTTTGTTATTAAACTTCATAATGATACCTTTATATATAATAGATTTCCTCAGAATGAACAATTTTTTGACTTTTTGAACTTGCCGGCTACTAATTTTGTGTATGGATAACAAAAATATTAGTAAATCGGGAATTTATTACAACTCAGAAAGTGGTGCGTTTTCTCTTAAAATTTTATATGTAAGATATTTAAGGGAAAAAGCATACAGAGAAACACAAAATTTATTTAACAGGTAGCGCGAGAAATTTTAAAAATCAGAATTAATTGAGTTCTAATAACAAAACAATATATGCCAAGGAAATTTTAATTAATCAATATCATTTACCTAGAAGTTATCTATTTTATTTCTAACTTAAAGGAATTTTTGTTTAAACTATACAGAAAAAAAAACAATCATTCATTCTGTAAGAATTTCAATTGTTGAAACCAAAACTTTTTGTTATTTTAAAAGATTAACAATTAAAGGAAGGTGCAGAATAATAAATGCCAAATACAAAAGGAATTCTGAAACATTTGTGGCTTTACGAAACATTGATTTTTATTTTAAAGGAAATTTTTCTTTTGGTTTCAGCATCTGCCTACGTTTCTAAATTAATGTGTTTGTGTGTGACTAAAATTCAATGTTTTTTTCTTAACTTTGCCATTTTGTGTTAGGAAAAAGAAAAAATTTAATAAAATATTGAACGAGGAAGATCGATGATATAAAAGTGTGATGAATTTTAAATATTTGATATTAAGCATTATTTTAGTAAATAAAAAAATCAATCCTTTAAATGCTTTTTATGAAGATTGTATTTTTTTTTGTCAAAGTTATGTTATTTAAAACATGTTATCTCAAAACTTTATCAATGTATTTCTTTCATATTTTGTATACGTGTTATTTAAAGTATGATAAAAGCAATGAACTAAGGATTTAGCTCTAACATTAATATTTTTTGTTTATTTATATTTTTAGCATTCTATTGTTACGAACATACCATGCATTTTATAAAATTTTCTATAAGAAAATGTGCAATGAGCCATAACTTTTTGGTGTTTTTAGATATATTTTAGAATTTAGTTCAGCGATTTTTTCCCAAAGTGGTCTATATCTATCCCTAGGTTTCTATGACGACCTGCAAGGGGTTCACGTCAGTGAAAAAATTATTTGGTGGCCTATAGTGTCTACGAAATGGGAGTCTACGATAGTGATTATCATTAAACCAGATCATGACTTTAATTTTAAAAGAAAATTTAATCAAACCGAAAACCAAATTTTACCTATTTAATAGATTTATTTACTAAATTTAATGAGGTTAATTTGAAGTTACAAGGTGACAGCATAAATTTTATTAAAATAAGGAACATGATTTCAGCGTTTCTTGCCAGAATTAAGCTAAAGGAGTATAATATTGGATTTCGCGAATTTTTTTCCAGTTTCTCATTGACCACGAAAACGACATTTTAACTTATGTTAAACATTTAAATGGCCTTTATTCAGATTTTGAAAGCAAGTTTTGAAAATGCTTTGACTATATATATATGGTACTTACCACAATAGGCAATGAATTTATGTGGTCACATTGAGAAAAAAAATGTCATTTTACATGAAGAACTGATTGAAATAGGCAGTAACTGAAACCTTACAGTTCTGTTTAGAATCGGATGTTAGCAATTTTAGCTTTAAAAAGATATATCTGTTATTTACCCCGAATTATGGAGTATTGTGAGAAAGTTTTTCATTGCTTTTCCAAGTGAGAAGGAGTTTCAATTTGGTTGTCAACCTATAAAATAAAAAAGAAGAAAGAAAAAGACTGGACACTACAAATCGAGGAGATTTAGGGTTAAACCTGACAAGATTGCCGTTAAATGTTGAAAATTCGTTATTGAAGCACCAGATTCATCCCTCCCATTATAAACATTTACTTGTTGATCAGTTATTTTATGAATTAATCAAATTTTATTAACATAAGTTTCTTAAGTATTAAACACTATACTTCACTACAGTTAGAAATTTAAATCTTTTAAAGTAAATACTCTATACCAGCTGTCAAAAAGACATTTAAGTTGATAAATTTGCAAAAATTCAATATTAGGCAACCAGTGGTCTACCCTAAACCGAAAAACATGGCAAGGGGTCTATGGGACAAAAATTTTGGGAACCTCTGATTTAGTTCATTGCTTTTGTAAATAAGTTAAATGCGTTGTACAAAAAAAAATAATTTAAATATATGGCTAATAGAATATTTTGAATTTCGGTATAATTTTCATCAAATTTTACCTTTAATAAATTTAAATAGTCATATAATCTCCTGATTGCTGGTTTTCATTAATTTAAGTCATAAGCACCAACTAAGGCATGGCATTTTAGAAAACTTATCTCTGTACGTAGACAGATTACTTGCGCATTTACATTTACTTCTAGAATGTATTTTTCACAGATCGGTGAAAGCAACATCAAAATCTCATGCGACAATTTTACTTATTTTTTCAAACTGCATAACATGAAAGTGACTAAGCTAAGAAACATTCTATTCAGAGAAGGGACTTTTTCTGGCGTGTGAGAAGGAATGTAATGCATTGTGACCTTCTAACTTATGCACATGTGGGATTTGACATTAAGATGCTAGTATAAAAAGTCAGGCAAATGTGATGTATTTGAATAGTTCCTCTTTTATAGATCGTAAGGCGTTTATTTCATCCGATTCGTTTTGTACATGGTTTCAAGATTGTAAGAATTTTTGAATTGAAATAAGCTACGTTTAGACACATAAATAGGTTATGAAATAATATATTTTTATCAGACAATCAAAAGACAGTTACTTCTCCATATGTAGTAAAATTTCTTAAAATTGCTCATTTTATATCGGTCTATTGGGGTATTTTCTTTAATTTAGGAGGACTGCTTAGACCAGGGGTTTGTAAACTTTTCGGGGGGGGGGCGAGACCCCATTTTTTTTTTTTGACAAAAATTTAGTGCGACTCCAGAAGCATTGCGCAGTATGTTCAAAACAAATTAATTAAATGGTTTTCTTATATTTTATGTTAAAACGTTCTTCGTTGTATGTATTTTCTTGTCTTCATTACATTTCATATACAATTTATTAAACTATTTGTTAACTAACAAGTTATTCCATGCAAGCAGTGTATCAAAAGTTCCAAATTTTTTGGCGACCCAAACTGCAAATCAAGCGACCCCATTTGGGGCCGCGACCCTTGGTTTAAAGAACTTTGGCTTAGAATAGGGATATCAAACTCGTGGCCCGCGGGCCGCATATGGCCCGCAACGAACACTTTTGAGGCTCGGACAATATATCTGTGCACAGTAATATATATCTTTGGGGAAAGCAACTGAAAAGTGAAGATTTAATACACTTCGTACGTGAAACATGAAAAAATCAAGTTTAGATGATGCTGCATCACATAGAAAATTCGCAGAAAAAATTTCAAATCTTAGAACTGAATTTTTGAAACAAGATTTAAATATTTTAATTCTTTGGAAGACAAATTTTGCTTTTTTTTATATTTTCGCAGTAACTATAGACTCAAATTTGAATCTAAAATTTTTTGGTGGGTGTGCCTGAATTTTAACAAATGTTTACCAGCCACGTTTAAAAATACTAAAAAATTCGCATATGAAATTATTTCTATATTTGGAAGTATTTATCGGTTCGAGCAGCTATTCTCATGAATGAAAAGAAATAAGTCTCCTGTTAGAAATAGTATTAATGACACTCATCTTGGGTCAGTTTTGAAAGTAATCACTGCGAGCAAAATTTCTCCAGAAATAGGAAACATAATAGCAAAGAAGAGTTGCCACGTGACAGGATGCAAACATTAAATTTTTGTTCTTTTATTATAACGTATATTCGCAATAAATCTACTTTTCTTTAAATATTGATTTTTTTGCGGCCTACCTAAAGATGAACCTTGTTTATTTGGCCTAAGTTAGCCTTTGAGTTTGACACCCTTGTTTTAGACAATAGATGTAGACCAAAAATAAGACGGAAATAAAAAACATTACATTTGCTACAATTTAACTCATACATTTTTATTAACAACGCTATAAATTTCTGGGATGCAAAATATGAGGATGCAACCTTTCTCAAAATATAAATCTTTATGATGAGCATCTTTAATGCACTTTAGCTATAAAAAAATACTTAAAAGTTCATAAATGGCCTTCAAAGGATAGTTTGAATCTATAAAGTCAAAAATTTAATTTTAGTCGTAATTATTATCTGTTTGCCCCACATAATCGTTCATTTCACGATCGAATAACATTAGTGGTCATTGACCTCGATTAGGTCAAGCAGTCACTTAAGGTCCTGCTGAATGTTGCATAACCTGCTTCTCAATATGTCTTCATTAAATAAGCATCACGTAAGAGCTTTCTCAATTCTAAATAACTGCACCTAATATGCATCTTTATCTAAGAGTTTAACGATTAGAGTAAAATGAGTTTTAACGTCACTCTAAATGCAATTCGATATTCTAGCTTAATGCTTAATGTTATCTAAAGCATGGATCATAAAGAAACGATATGATTGAAAGTTTACAAATGGAAAATCATATTCATTTCATCTTATCTGTATCTTAACAATAGATATTGTACAGCTTCGTAAAAAATACTTAACTACATGTCATTAAATGTGTTTGTTAAAAACATTGTAGTAAGATTCAATGTGGTTACATGTCATTTAAGTTTAGATAGGTAATAATTGTTTAAATTTGAACTCTTTAACATAATGTACGAGAGTAAAAAATGTAATTATTTTATATGCTTTAAACGCATCATGAAAACTGAAGGAAAATGTGCAAGCGCATATTAAGAATAAAAGAATAACTATTTTCTTGTGATTTTATGTATTAAATCTAGATAAAAATTCATATAAAATTTACCTCCTATATCAAAAAATTGTTTTTAATAACTCTAAAAATTTTTAAGACGTGACGTAAATTAGACGTGAAAAAGTCTAATACACGATAAATCTATAGTAAATAATTTTGACATAGATTAACCCCCAAAATTAAGAAGTATATGAAATTGCTCGATCTTATATGTACGCTTTTATTTTTAATTTCTTCTTTCTACTGTTTGTATATTTCAACGAATAAATTATTTTGCTGGCAACTTCTGAATTTATACTAAAAGTTTTATGAACAAAGTTTTCTTTTCGGTTTAAGTAATTAAAATTCTGATTAAAAAAACAGTCCTTTTGTATGCTTCAAGACGATAATAGAGGAGAAACATTAGTCATATCAATTTTTAAATAAAAATCAAACAAATTTGTAAACATATATTTTTTTAAAACAAAAGTAGCTTTTTTTCTTAATGCATAGAGTCATTTTTTCATTGTTTCTGCATAAAACCTTAATTAAGTGGGGTTCTGAATGAATATTTTTTTTTTGCAAATGTCACGATTTCATTTGTACGGCAATTTTTTCCCGTCCTTTGTTTTGAAAATTGCTTCATGATACAACACATCGAAGAGAGAATCAGCACAGTTGAAATAAAAATAAAAGACGGACTGAAATATTTTAATAAAAATATTTATGCAAATGGAATTCAAATCTTGTATTTCGCAGGGTAGCTTTTATATAGAACTAAAGAGAAAAAGGTTTCTGAATTCGCAAAATAGAGTTATATAAATGGCAAAATGGTTTTAATTTTTTGTAAAAAAAAAAAAATCTACGACTGTGTTTTAGTTTTGCATAACATCAGAATTTATATTTAAAAAAAGTGAACAGAGAATTTGCTTGTATCGTTGATATTGAAATATCAGTTATTTTTAAAAAATAAAAAAAAATGTGTTATTATTGTTTAGAAAAGTGTAGTTATTACTGGAGTTTAGAACAATATTAATTTAAAAAATATATATATTGTAAATTAGCGAAACATTTGGAAACTAACGAACTCTTTGATCTTATCACCTCTTTAAACGCTTAAAACTCGAAATCTTAATGGTACTTAAAATATTCTTGTCTCCGCGACAATGGACTTCAATTTTTTTCAAATATTTTTAAAAATCATGGAAGTTTATACTTTTTTGGATTATAGAATCTTCAGTTTTATTACAAACAATGTTTTAAATCCACTACGAAGTAATTAAAAGTTCTAATTTTGTAAAACAGAGGAAAATCAGATTGAAGAGATAAGTTATCTAAACCGAAAAAAACAACAACTTACTTCTGTTATTTAAGATTGGTTTCTTAAAGAATAGGTCCCCTATTTAGAATATTTTTTGAGATATAAAAGAGTTGAAACACACACTAACATTATAATCTAGCTTGACTATCCTATAGAGAGCAGCATATTTTATCAAACTAATCATTTTTATCTGAGTTAATCCATTTTTTCTGGCATAACACGTGTTTCGCATTTTCCCTCCTAAGCTGTTGCTAAATATGCATTCCCTTAACGTGTTCAAATGAAAAATTATTGAATATTTTAAAACACTCTATTATAAGCAGATGTATGAGTTATAACGAAGCAAATTTTCATGAAAATTGAGGCGGACAGCCTTAAACTTTAAAACTATCAGTCATAACTGAATATCAGAAATTTTACGTTATTTTTCTCAGAAATATTTAAAATTTGTAAAAGACCTTCTGAAACACAATTAAAATGATTTTGATGACTCGTATAAAATTGCTTATGGGAGTCTTTATAATTAAATAAATATCAAACTTAGCTTATGAGAAAATTACCTCGTTATTTCCCCCTCTGTTTATAAAGTATGTCCCAAAGGATGGTGAAAACTATTGCAAAAGTATAACTCAAGTTCCTACAAAATGCGCAATCCAAAGCATGTATATTTCAAGTTCTGTTTTAAAACAGCTCATTGCTTTCATATTTGCCTACACATACAGGTAAAACGACAAAAGGCGTATCTCTTTAACATCAAACCCTAGCAAGTGAAAGAAAAGAGAAATCCTCAAAAATGAAACATTGAAGTGGCATTCAATGGTGTGACATCTGTGAAATATTAGTGTTCTTGCGACTGCTAAGTGTTCAATAACCGTGAATAAAAAAGCGATTTTCTCTCCTCCTTTCACTGAACGAGCCTTGACGTGTTTTTTTTCTCTAACTGGAAATGAGGTTAGCTAAATATCGCGACTCATAGCTGTCATGCAGTAGAGTTATATACGAGGGAATAATCGTGATGTAATAGGAGTTGTCACAAAATCAAATTCTTGTAATCGCAGCAGTTGTGACTGTAAATCAGTCTGAAGCCCATTGTAATCGCGATTTCCACTAAAGGAAACTGTTACGACGCCAACGATCTGTCTGTTCTTTAACAAACATCCTAGATGGTAGTCGACTACAGAAACGAATGATCGCAGTACAAGGCTCGTAAACAGTGCTGAGATGATTGAATATTGACTCTTATGGGTATATATCTCGTTCAATTGCACTTGAAGTCATAGTTAAAGGCTGAAGTAGTGGGCTGAAAACAGCTGAATGTTCAGTTCCCTTTCAATAAAATATAAATACAATATTGCTGGAGATTTTTAACTGAAAATTTTAACTTGATTATTTATTTCAATCAACCTATCGATGAAATAAATTTCGGTAAAAATTCAGTATTGCATTAATATAAAAACTTGCTTCTAGCTCATAATTAGAAATATATAAAAAAAATATTCTTTTCTTTTTCAGTTTCAGGCTTATATGCAATAAATTCCATCTCAAAAAATTATAGATTTTTTTACCGGATGTTTAAAATTAATATTAATTCTAAACCTTACTTTCGAGTTGTATCAATAATTAAGACGTTGGTACATGCTTAGTGATGCGAATTATAAGTAAAATTATAATCCGCGATATTTACGCCTCTTTACAAAACTCTAAGTAAAGCACTGAAAATTTTAAACATTAAATTTATTGATGATAACAAAAAATTAAATTTTTAAAACTAAATATTAATTAAACATCGAATACAAGAAATCGGTAATCAAATTATGCTCTAACATTACATATCACTAACAATCCTTTATCAGCCATAATAATGCCCCAACAAAAAAAAAACAGACCACGATGACTTTAATCAGTATGATGATAACTGATGGCGCATAGGAAAAGAAAAATTTTATGCAAATTAAATGCAGAATAGGAACTGCGATCTTCTTATATTTCAGTGTCGGAAATTACAGAACATTGAAGACATATTTGCAGCATTTAGCAGCCTTTATACCATTCAATTATATCCACCTCTCTTAATTTAAAAACATCTAGGAAACTTACTGAGAAGTACTTTTTAATGAATTCATTATTTCACTTTTTATCAATGTTGCTATAATAAAAATTCAATTTTTCTTTATTAAGATGTATAATACTTATTTGAAGAAAAATATTTCAATAAAGTGAATATATTTTAAAATTTTATACTGAATTGATTAAACCTTATACTGAATTGATTAAACCTTTTTATCTTAAGCTTTCCATATAATAGTTTTACATTGTTATCAAATCAGTAATTCAATAACATAAGAAAAATAAATTACGTTGTCAAAGAAGCTACTAGTATCCTTTTCCCGTTGTTTCAAATCAGCGCACGTCTACAAAGAAAGTAAAGAGATGTCTATCAACTTCATTAAATACTAATAATTTGTCCCGATGATACAGCAGTAACGCTTGAAAGATCGGATATTTCTAAATGATACAGCAAACGTATCTAAACGGGATCAGAATGGCGGTTCCAGACGTGATCTCCATTTCAAAGCAGAAAACCTTTATCCATCCGCCTTTGTTTGTACTATCTTTCAATTACGAATAAATGTGTTAAATGTTGAGTTGCTGTTAAGAACTTTTTGTTGCAATTATTTACTACATTGTTTAGCTCTGGTATGCATGAAGAATACGAATGCAACAACAGAAGGTTTGATGTTTGTAATCTTAAGCTGATGTAGGTACTTTTTAAAACAACAGCACAACAATATTTGTTTTAACAAATTTGATCCAATTCGTTGGGAAAATTCCCCGAAAAGAAACCCAAATGTAGATTTTATCCAATTCCTCCGGTAATACGAATTTTTGTGGTGCTTTGAAATTTAAGAGTGTTGTTGTTGGCCTGAAGCCTTATCGACTTTCCGAATCGGGAGTGTAACGCATTTATTCGCCATTAATTTTAATAAATGTGCCATCTTGCGCCTGCTGCCAAATGCCAAATGAGTATGCAAGGTTTCACTCGAGAATTTTATGCTGCAGCGAGACTTTTTCCTTATCTCGCTTCTAAATGATTCTCTTTTCCCCGTAATAACGATACGAAAACGCTTCCTTTAATGTGCAACTGGCATCCCACTCTCGAATTTCAGCCTTCGGCGTTGAATGAGGATGGCCTCCGAATTTATTCCCATATATATTTGGCTGCGATATGCGTCCCAATGATAAGAGTACCCCGTTTTAAACGGGGGAGGGAAGAAATTAAAAAAGCAAAAGCAAAAAAGTTGTAGTAGAGAGGGCCCATTCAAAGTTTGGTTCAGTTTGATGAATTCTCGGTACAGCGGGAACGAAATGGCTTTCCTTTCAAAAGCATCGCTCATAGCGAAGATTTTAATAGCGAAGAGCGGAGCTACAACGACCCTTTTTACCAATCGATCCGCGTCTTCTCCTCGCAAAAGATGGCCGTGGAAGCCAAGCCATGCTTACAACGTCTAATGGCTTGATATCGGTGCAACTGCAATGGCTGTCTTCCTGATAGGGAACTGCCATCCTCTGGTTGCGATCAATTTGCACAAAACTCCATTCAGAGAAAGAGAAAAGGGCCAAATTTATAGTCGATGCGTGCATAAAATAAGACAGGTTCGACTCTTGTTTTGCATTATGCTTACACGGCGCCCGCTTTAATGTTCACGGTTCCGAGAATGGCCTCTCATCCGAATCCGTCTCCCCTGTATCACATGAGAAAGTAATGAAATCGCTCAAACTGCTCCCAAGGAAGGCTCTTAATGCTCGCCCCCTGCCTATTTGAAATTTAATTTTCCTCTCGAAGCGAATAACTCAATAGTCGGACCTCAAAACTTGGCACGGGAAAAGAAAAGCGGATTTGGCCTAGGTCTCGCACATGCGTCGCGATTTTCCGCTTTGGTGACAATAATAACAATTAGGGTGATCATGTTATTGAAATTTTTGTGTAGGGTCGTTTGCTTTCCTGTTCTGGATTCCTCTTAACTTTGGTATGGGTTTCTAGAAATTATGAGCTTAAATATTTAATTCCCGTTCCAAAAAATGTTTCCTTAATATGCATTGGGAGCTGCTATTTGATGCTATGTAGAGTAAAAATAAAATTTTAAAGAAAAAAAATAAAAGTTTTTAAAAAATAAAATGTTTTAAGGTTAATATATAAGTTTGGAAAATCTCAAGAAACAATAATCCAGCATTTACTATCCTTTTATAAACTCTGCCAAATAAATTCTGATTTTTAAAAACTTTAATTAAGTATCTGCAAATTTTTTTTGAAGAAATTTATAAGTAATGCGAAATGGAACATTGATTTTGAATTTTGAATACTTAACATTAAAATACATTTTTTTAAAGGAATTAAACATACAATAATAAATAAATTCAAACTTGCTAATCTAGATTTAAGCAGCTACTAAGTAAAATAATATAAATCAATGATACACAGAAATACATTCATAAATATCCATAATTATAATTGTATAGACAATATGTAACACATAAAAATGCAATAAATATTTTAATGGTGTACTTATTACATAATACAAATTTCAGACATTGGAAAAAACATAATGCAAATATTTTATCAAACTTTTAAATTTCGTCAACGTATCTTACGGATTTGTTTACATAAAAATGGAACTTCTAAATTAATTAAACATTTTTTAAAAAATATTACTGAAATTCGAGAATAAAAAATTGGTCTTTTAGAGTTATCAATAATATTTTAATTATTTTTTAAGACAGTTTATCCCTTTTCTACTTAGAAAAAAGTTTTCAAATGCGTTTTTCATTTATTGGATGTTTTTTACCTTGTACATAAAAATAAAAATGGGATACTTAATTATTCTTTTGAGAATTATAAACGTAAAAAGATAACAATTAAAAGAAATATAAAGATGACAAATAAAATAAGACAAATAAAATAATTAATCTGTGTTTAAATATATACGTAGACATAAATTCTTTAGAAATGTGAAATATAGTTAAGCATTTTATACAAAAAAGGTATTCAAAAGAAAAAGCTCTGTTATGTTTTGGTGGAAGTTATTAAAACTATTGATAAACTGGAACAAAACATTTGATATAAAGGGTGTATTAAAATTCAATCTTACCTGAATTCTTTTCTCTATAAAATATATGTAATCCATTAAAAATAATCCAAAGGGGTATCAAAACTCCACAATATAGATTTTGCACTTAGTAATCCACTGAATCCAAATTAAGCTTTACATTTGGTAATTCATGTTACTGGTCAAAGTTGTTGAAAATCTCTCCAAAATTACTTCTAAAAATTTCTCAGATCTATTCTCGAGAGCAATCTCGAAGGAAGGGGTGTTTGTCATCCAGAAGACGATGGTGGACACCTACCCCCTACCCCCTTTCCCAGATTGAGAGACATTACAAAGAAGGGGGAGGAATACAATGATTTTTTGGAATTCTATCCCAGACCGGTGGCTACTTCGGAGCTGTCCAGCCAATCATAGAGATGTTGGACTTTCACATCTTTATTTCCACGATTCAATGTTTGTGTTTGAATTTTAGTGCTTAATGGTTTGCCTATTAGGAAAGAGTGATGATCTCTTTAAGTAGACCCCCATCCCCCTCCAATCACCAGAAAGTGAAGGCGCAACTTTAGAAATTGTCCTTTTGGCATAGTTTACCTTCTCAGTAGCTACTAGACACGCCTACATGAAAAACTACTATTACCATATATATTTTTGTACTACAAAAAATATACAGCAGAGAAGAACTGATGAAAAGATTACCCGACTTCCCCTCCCTTCTTTAGAATGGCTGACAATATTTTACATTGCTCTTTTCCGCTCTATTATTTCAAGAAAAAGATTATTTTTAGTAAAGTACAAGTTTTATTTCTTTTAAGTAAAATATTTATATCAAGTACTTGACGATTTGATAAAGAGTAATATAATTAAAAATTGCTGCTGCAGTAAAAAATCATTAGGAAATATATTTAGCATTGTATTTTACATTTGAAATCTTTTCATGATGGAAGTATAAGAACAAATTTCTTCCGAAAACAAAAGCGCAATTATTTGTATAACTTACCAAATTAAAGCATTGCTTATTATTAAAGATTACTACTTAAGAGCTTGGATAGCTTTTTGGTAATATGTTTTAATATATTATCGAAGAGAGGAATTTCATTCAAATAGGTCTATTTCTTCCCTTTTTTCATATTTCGTCTCTTATTTTTTAACGACAAATGGATATTTAACTTAATATGTTATGAAAAAAAAACATGAGAATTTATAAGATATTTCTATGTTTTAAATGCCAGCATATAATGAGTAGATATATTTTCTATAACCATATGCAAATCTATCAGAAAAGTGCATCGCATTTCTTCTTTTTTTTTCATTGATATAAAAAAAGACGGCCTTAAAATAAATTTAATTAATTAAAAATATATGTAAAAGAGAGGAAATTTTCAATTCGAATTTGAACAGAAATGTTTATTTTAATTTTCAGATGCTTTATTACAATCAGTGCTACAATTTTTAATATTTGTTCAGTAAATATTTTTTAAAACGGAAAGGAAATGAGTTCATTTAACATCCTGAAATGAAAAAAAAAATTTAACTGTTTATTAATACTGCTCTATCATTAAGAAGATAAGTTCCCTTTTAAACATAATAAATATGATTTGTTTTATAGTAATGCGACAAGCTAAATCCAAGAAATTATGCGTCAGGGTCGCTTTAATTGTATTTACAAAAAAATTTTAGAAACGGTATAGAAAAAAGTTTCTCAAAAATTTATAAATTTTTTTGCGATACTAATTTCAATCTCAAGCTAGGATTAATTTGTACATTTCAAGGCATAAGAGCAGAGCCCCTTTGGAATCGTATTTTTTATTTGCATTACGTTTTTAATATAAATTTTAAATTATCTAATAATGTCAGTACAATTTCCTGCATTAGAAAACCTGTCGGAAATGGTTTTGGACACTGTAAACAATTCTTAAATTTGAGTTTCTTTTTTTCAGAGTGTTAAGCATTTAATGGCACTTTTATAATCGTGGTAATGTTATATATATTTTTCCTTCTTAAGCATATTATGTATCTGAAATCATTACAAAAATATATTTTTAAACCGTACTCATGAACGTATATTTGTTTGATTTCATTCTACTACGTTACTCTGAAAGTTGCATTTTCCCCCTAGATTTCTAGTTATTTTGTACTGCCACGTATTTTTTTAAACATTAAAATTAAAAAAAATTAAAGATTAATATTAATAAAATCACCGAAAATAATAATAGGTATTTTATGCCCACCTTAAACAGACGATTATATTTCTCAAAATTGTTAGTATTTCAAGAAAAAAGAAATTCATGAAAATAATTTTAATTTAGGGTATTTTCTCAGAGCAAAAAATTATTTTTTTCTGAGATGAAAATTTTATTTATATTTATAAAATGTTTATTCTAACGTTTATTTATAAACCGTTAAAAAATCCATACAAACTGATTGAAAAATATGAAAACTTAAAATATTTCTCATTTATCATTCAATTTTTTAATTAAAAGTATGTAAAGAATTTTTCAGATCCGAACAATTAAGTTTAGCTCTACCCGCCGATATATGAATAACCTTAATTAAATTGATGCAATAACTCTTGATTCTATATAAAATATTCTGAGGAATTTACATAAAATTGATGTTAATTGAATAATTGATTCTTGTGTTGCATAATAACACATAGTGCTATTTCAGAAATAAATTTTAATTTGCGTGTTTTAATCTTTAAACATACACTTCTAATCACGTAAAAGGATTGGAAAAACATTAGCATTAAAAAAAAATTTTTAAATAATGTTTTGGTTGCTTTGTTTGATATGTAATGTACCGGAGAATTGAATAAAGAAATACATCAGAAAAATTAAATTAATTTCGTTTACTTCAAAAAAATTAAATTTTTTTATTTATGTAGCATGAAATGTTCACTAAAATTTGAACGTTCAGATGCAAACATATTAAAAAATAATTTCTAGATCTTTCTGTTGATAGAGTAGAAAAATTCATAAACTATTTTAATTATGTTTGTTTCCAGAAAAGTATTTTAGCAGCGAAATACAACTTTTAATGTTCTTTACCTACTAACGATTGAAAAGCCTGGTTATATCTGCTAAAACATTTGAAATATCAACGAAATATAAATAAATATGAAAGATACGGATGAAGATGATGGACATGATGAAAGGAGGCAATGATATCGATAACGTTCTAAAAAAAAGGACTTGTAATCTCAGAATTAAATAATAACAAAAAAATCCTGATTTAAAAAAAATTATTTAGTGACAAATCTTTCATTCGAGAAATACGAAGTTTTCCGCCATGCCATTTCGTATTTATTTTGATTAAAATATCCTTTTCATATATAAAATTAATCTGAGAAGAAAACAAAAAGCGTTACTGGAGTAAAGAGAAGACAATTTTGTAGAAAACCTATGTGACTCATAATGCAGAGTTTTAAAATAAAAATAAAAAATAATATTCCTTAAATACTTATTATCTAAGAGAATACGAAATATATATATATATATCTATGTGTGTGGCTCTAAATAAGGAAATACGAATTATTTTTGCCACATCCCCCACTTGTTAAAACTCCGAATTACAACTTCCGCATTAAACATTGGAATCAGAATTCGATTATACGAATGATTTTTTCCCCTTTAAACCTTATTGCAATGCATTCTAATACTGTCTGACCTCCGCGAAATATTCTATTCCGTCGTCTCAGTAACCGGTGTAATATAAATACAAGACAATATCCATTTCCATTCGTTTTATGTCTCGTTAATCACAAGTTGAGATGGGCTTACCCGCAAAGTTTAATTACGTGGGTTATTTTGGTTCACCTGTTAATAGCATTTGTCGTTGAAGGAGGCTCAGTCGTTCATCACAAGTTCTTCTGTATGCTCTAGACAAGCTCGGCAGTTTTCAGCATAATCACGATTCGCTTCATAAATTTACCTTGCGAGCAAAGAAATAGCTATTTGTAATCTTCATGACTGGACATTCCTTTTTCTTTTCTTTCTTTTTTTTATTCCAATTTTTTTCTCGGGCTTTTGTAGTTGATTAAAGAGGCGTTGGTAATGAAGGTTTCTAGTTTCCTATGAGAACAGAAAATAGTAAATTAGCACATATTCAAATAAAAAGGCGATGTAAGAAATTTAAATTAAATTGAATAGAATCTGATATTTATCTCCCAGATATACACATTTTTAACTTAGTCACATTTTTGAGAATAGATCTATCTGTCTTATCCCCTTTTAAAAATGACGCATAATAAGTTTTTCGATCTGTTAATTGAGGCGATGAATTTACGATTTTCCTGAAACAATTATTATTAACTATGCAGTGAAATAATGCTCGAGAAAATTTAAAAATTTTATTTTTAAAAAAGGGAAAAGAAGGTGATATATAAATTGTTAGCGTTATATGAGGATATATCTGGAACTACAGAAGTGTTAAAATAAGATAACCATGATGTAATTTTTGCTGAAAAGTACCAGATAAACCTTGAAATTTCCTAAATTTTATAATTGAGGTTATATATATATATATATATATATATATAACTCAATATATATATATATATATATATAACAACTGTAACTTCGTATTTATTTCTTTGAATGTGTTAAAGTTGTATGGATAATTATATAACCGTAAAATCCGGCACCTATACTTTCAAGCTGCAATTTTTAATTTTTAGGTATATTCGCCGTATAACGCGCACGCCTTTACAGCGAAGAAAGTTGAAATGCTTGTCTACAAAAATGTTCTTATGTTTTGAAGTCCTTTATTCGAGATATTATTATAAGATTTAGAAGAAAAAAAGTATACTTCTAGAACTACAACCCTTTAAGTTCATAAGGAATGTCATTTCTTTTAAATAAACATTGTTTCGATATATATTGAAATCTAATTTTTTCTATACTCATCTTCTTTTATTTTTAATGCTCTCATTATTATATCAGGCTTGTAACGCGCACTTGTGAATTTCGATCTTATTTTTTGTGTTAAATGTATGCGTTATACATCGGATTTTACGGTACTTTAAAATTTGGGAAGTTGTCACTTAAAAACGTGTGGGGGTGATTGTCATTAAAAATTAGAAAATATACCACTCTAATTTTTCTTTGTAAATAAAAAAATGTATTATATATATATATATATATATATAATCAAAATTTCTCTACAAGAGAGAGTATATATATATATATATATATATATATATATTTGATGTTTTCCTAATAAAATCAAACAAAAAAAATTGGAGAAAACTTAGTTATTACTAGCATATCCCTAACAGCAAGCAACAATGTATTGCTAAACTAATTTCAATTTACATGTATCATTTGTCTACTGAATAAAGAAATATGAATAAATTGGCAAAAATAAATGAAAAAAATGGTTGAGGAGTCGAAAAATCCGTCACAATAAGAATATTTCCTTATTTTTCATTTTACATTTTTAAACCAAAACACAATTTTATATTGGAATTTTTTTTTCCTAAAAGTAGTGAAGTTTCGCACCTGTTTCATTCAGTAAAATTAAAATTAAAGTGAAATGATTAATATATTTTCAAATGATTACATTTTATCAAGTTATTAAATCAATTATGTTTGGATTACTGAAAATGCTTTTTGCAACTCGCGCTGGTTTTCAAATAATTTTAGGTGTAAGAATATAGCGAATTTTAAATATATATATCTACTAATTTCAACGTAGTATATATTTAAGTGTTATACATTTACACACATTGAGAAAAATATTATAGTAACCTGATAATATTCGATTCAAAACAAATACATATACTTTTATAAAACGTTAAAATCTTAATGTTCATTTTGTAAATAAATCCGATGGGGAAAAAAATCCAATGGATTTCTTCTCTCTTCAGAAATGCTCTGTTTTGATATTTAAGCATAGTGTCATGCAGGTTTTGAATTCATTTAAATTCAGTATTGTTGAATCATTTTTATCATTATATTATCGGGTATTTTAGATAATGTATACAATGACAGAAAATAAAGTGCAAATTTTAAAACCATTTTAGACTGTTTTCACCTAGTAGTATAAATAACTCTAATTTAGAACTATTTTTCAGATAAAATGATATTATTGATATATCTCACTTATATAATAGATACAAATAGTTATCATACTGAGAATTTTGAATACGATAATCAATTTATTAATTTATAAATTTTAATAAGTATTACAGTGCAGGAGATGGAATACGTGTGTGGGCACGCGCAACAGAATTTATTACGTAAATGAAAAATACGATTGATTCAAAAACAAAAATTGAAAATATAACAAAATACGGTTTTCTCTGTACATTAGAACAACCAAAATATACTATAAATATTTAAGCAGCTTTACTTCCTGAAAAATATGCTATAAATTTGAGTCATATTCCTTGACATTAGAAGAAAACTATTAAGGTATCCGAACACGTTCGGAGTACTTTTTAGCAAAATAGCATACTAAAACATTATAAATGGGCTTTTAGGACTCAATACCAATAAATATTACAATTTAACTATCAAAATTTAAAATAAATTACCTGAATTTTACAAAGATCACAATTATAAGTGAAATTTTAGCAATATTTTTGAAAAACTTCAAAGCAGTTAGAGAAAAAAGTAATAAACATATATTAGTAAAAGTATTACTAAAACAAATAAGATGCATTTATCTAGAAAATGTACTAAAATTTTAATTTTTTATTAAATTTTGAAAATTTTAGAGCTGATTGAGTAAACATTATAAGAAATGCTACATTTTTTATGAGACCATTATTTAAATAACAAGCCATAACTAAAAATATTCACACAATACGAAATATTTTAGTACATTCTCTAGAAAATAACATAAATATCAGGTTCAAAAAGTTTTATAGAAATACATTCGTAATATTTTGAGTTATCAGACTCGCCATGATAGATTTTGAGCAATTTAAATGCCCACTTCTGGTAGATCAAAAACCCACTTCCGGTTTTTCTAAATTTATAAAAGTGATTGTAATTTGGCCTCTAGGTAATGTAGAAACAAAACAAAGTATGTTTCGTAAAGTCAAAAGATAGCTCTATTCAATAAAATAAAAAACAAAAATATCTGTCTTGACTGAATTTGATCATTTTCAACGTGTTCGGATACCTTAAGTCATATAATGAACTTAATTCATTTACAATAAATAACATAATTCTTGTTCACCAATAAACCAATGGAAACTCAGAGTACTGAAGCTTTGAAGATCATATAAATATGAATAAAAAATAACAGCCACTAAAAGCTTAAAACTTACGGACCGATGACACTTACAGACGTGAACCGGATTAAATTACATTTGAACGAAATCCATTTGCAATAAAAATCGGAACGTGTGCTATGAAGCGCAGTGAAAAACTTCTATTGTTTTCAATGGTCCGTTCGCTGTCAAGGACTTATAATATTTTCACTGAAGTCGTACGTTCCAGTCAGAAGTGGCAGTTATTCGGATTTAGAGTTAGGCTTTATTACTTCTCTTTATAAAAGCAACTTATTGTTCGATAAAAATATAGGAAATTCCACTAGAAAGGAAGTATAAATTTTAGTTTTGAACACATAGAATCATTTGTATTTATAGTTTGATAAACAAAATATAAAACTTAATATCCGTGAGCGATTTATTTTATGGATTGCATGTCTTTTTGGATGTATTATGTTTACAGTTATGTTTACCAGTTTTAAAATTTGAAAACTACGCGCGATTTTTTCCCTGTTTCAAACCTTTTAATATACGGGTTGAAGATTTTGTACAGAGCAGTAACTTCGAATGTGGAAGCATGTGATGTGTTAATAGATTTTCTTTGCTACACGTTTCAAGACGATGCTGCTAAGCACATAAGACAATAAAATTGCTATTTGGTGTCATAAGTAGCACCTAAATGTTATTTGAGAATTTTCACGATGTTATAAAGAATGAAATAATAAGGTGCTTAAGCAAATACGTCCGAGTTCCATATTTTGCTCTCTACATTTATAGAACTTTATCAAATTGAATATCATCAGTTTATAATAATAATTTTATAAATTTGCAATAATTTCTTATATATATATATATAAATTTGTTTTCTTATCATTTTATATTAATATTGCAATTAAAAAATATTTTAAAAGGATTGCACAGTAAATATTTTTACTCAAGCTTTGTAATTATTTAAAATTGCTTTGATTTTTTTTCGTCTAAATAAATTAAAATTTAGAAGTTTGGATAAAATAATTAAATACAAATTATTTTGAACGCGTTATATCCTTGGTTTGTTGTAAGTCTATTCTGCATTATATTTAAAACTGAAAGGAAACGCAGTTCCATTTTTTTTTCCATTGGTTTTCTTTCTGTCTAACATTTCTTGTTTCGGATATACTTTCACAGCTTTTTCATTACTCGCGTACATTAGTTTTCATGAGTAGCGTAATGCTATTGAACGACACTATTATTAATGAAAAGAAAATTTATAACATTCTTTTTTAGATGCAAGTAACATTCACTTTAGGTAAAAACTAACATTCACTTTAGATAAAAATTAACATTTGTTTTTAGATGTAACTAACATTAATTTTTAGATGTATTTACCATCCATTTTTAAATTAAACTAACATTCATTTTAGATGCAACTAACATTAATTTTTAGGTGTATTTAGCATTCTTTTTTAAATAAAACTTACATTCATTTTAGATGTAACTAACATTAATTTTATACAATATAAAACGTTAGGAATGTAATCTAGCGTTGTTTTTTTACTTTTTTGTATTAAACACATTAATCATAGCTTAACAGTAAACAAGTTTTTTTTTTCATATTTTGATTGAATTGAGAAACTTCTAGACTTCACTAATAAAAGCAAAGCAATATATATTTTTGTGAGAGTGGCTTCCGGCTAAAATTTATTTTTCTTTACATTGGATTTTAGTTTGAAGATGCTATGGACAATTTTCAGACAATTTTAAATAGTTTTACTACTTGTTTATACTACGATGCAGTATTAGTGCATCTTCTTTCAGACAGCTTGAATTCAGCAAATCTCGTTTCCTTTTTATTCTTCATTTAACCAATGGAAGGAACGGAAAACTTATTTCCTCTTTATGACCCAAATGGATTGCAACGGTTAAGAATTCTGCATACTTTAATCCGGAGTAACGAACACTAGTCCAGGTTCAGTCCAATTTGTCGCAAATCACCAGTCAGGCATATCAGTCTAAAAAGGAAAAGTTTGAATAAAACATTTGGAATATTTAAATATATTTTTTCCATTCCTTTTTTTGAACTAAAATTTTTAACTTTAAATTGAAATCGAATTTGTCAAAAGCTGAGGTTCGTTTTTTTTCCTTCTCCTTTTCAATTTTTCTGCATGTTTTTACTTCAAGTTATTTTTAAATTCGTATTCCTAACCCTGAAAGAGAGCTTCCTGTGTTTTTATAATTTCAACGTCAAAATAGATATATAGATATCTGTGAAATGCAAAAATATATATTTAAAAATACGCAACTTAAAATGTTAATTTATTTTTCATTTAATCTTAACAAATACTTTTTCAAGACATATTTTAAGTGGAAATCAAAAAGTGAGAAAAGTAATACAAATATTTTTTTATATAAAAAAAATTACAGTAGCAAGATAAAAAGATAATGACTGTTATAAAAAATATGTCTCATACTTATTCGTAGTGGATATTATATTAGTATTTTCAGTTAGAGAGAGAGAGAGAGAGAGAGAGAGAGTAGAGTATTTCCATTTGATGAGTATTTAAAGCATTAGAATATCTTTAAATTTAAATTTTTAGCTGACTTTTTTAAACCTTTAAGTATTTTTTTTTTTACTAAATTTTAGAAGAAAAAAAAATGGTGTAAAACTGTTTTGTTTCTCCGGCATAGTGATAAAAAAAAACGTGTTTTCTCTAAATTTCCTCTTAAATAAGTAACGAGTAATTTACAAAGAAGTCAAAAACCAGGAGCGTAACTATACCACTATATCAATGATACGAGGTCCCCTACATCTGTAACATTTTTGACACTTTCTAATATTTTTTATTAATGCGATCGTTTTTATTTATTTTTCAAATCCCCCCCCCTCCGCAAAGAATTTTGATACAAGGCCCACTCAAGACTAGCTACACTAGTGTTATAAGCACTGTTCTATTCTCTTAATTTTTAGAATTCATACTTTTAACGAAAATTAATTATTAATAGCTAATTTAATGGGTCAAATGTTTTATACACATTAAAAATATTATTGAGGAAGAAAGTATTTTTTTTAAAAAAGTTTCTTATCATTGTGCTGAATCTCTCTCTGTATGTATGTATATATATATATTTCAATTCTAGTATATATGCTTCAACTATATTATCCCCAAAATAGTATATATAAATAGCTATAAACCTAAGTATAACTTGTCAAAACGGAAATATTAGCCACAGTTGTACAATAGCAATCTCTTGGCCTCTAAGGCCAAGGTTTGGTTTCTAAAACCAAAATTGCAGGTTTTGTGACTAGTCAGCCTTCACCTGTAATTTATCTATACACTGGGTCATAGGGAAAGGAAGAAATATATCATATATATATAATTATTACCAAATAAAAAAACACTAATACTAATAAATAATAAATAACGATAAAATTTAATAGACTACTTACTAGAAAAGAGTTAAAGTTGTTGTATTAAAACGTAGAAGACGATAAAAATTACCTTGTGTAACATCAAGTTAAAAACATCAAGTTAATGTTTCCCGCCAATACAAAGGCAGTATTAGCAGTACCCATAAAAGTAAAATTTGTAAATTAAGATAAAATAAAGACATTTTTTACAGACAATAATTTACATTTAGAAAGCTTTAATATTGATATGAAGTTTATTGGAAATAAAAGGACTTACAACATACACAGTTTCAACTATATATATATATATATATATATTATATATATATATATATATATATATATATATATATATATATATATATATATTTCAATTATAGTATTCCTTTGATTACACAGAAAAAATTAACAATTTCTGCTATTCATTTTCAAGCAATAGTACAAAAATCTTGAATACATTTTTCTCAAATCAAGTGATCTTCTTCAATTTAAATGTTACACAAATGAAATTTGACACAGTTTTTTTTTCTCCAGTTTTTCTCTAAAAAATCACGATTGAGAATAACTCTTAATTTTTATCATTAAAAATCATTTTAAAAACTTAAAGAAAAATATAAATGTGTCATTTTACGGACATTAAATATTTTGGACTACACAAAGCAAATATATATTCGCCTTCCTTAATTTTGGTTTTGAATGATAATTTTTTTCTTTCAGCAAAATCTGGGAATAACTTATTCAAATTTGTAATAAGTTACTTCTAAAATAATATGTACTCATTATCTTTTTATTCTTTTCTTTCCATTTATAAGAACCTCCAAAAATTCAAAATTTTCGTATTTGTATGAATTATGACTTCACCGTAAGTGAGTGAATGTCTCAGCTTTGTTGAACTATAAACTATATAATTAATTACAATAAAGTCTAGGTGGGATGAAAATTGACAAAATTTCCAAGCAAATAATAAAAAAAAAAAAAAAAAAAATTCTAAAATTGAAAAGAAAAATTAATAACTGAAGTAGTAAAATCAAAAAGTGTATAGTAAAATTATGGACTTTTTAACGTTATATTGAATAAAAATAAATAAAGGATTATTATACTGAAAGAAAACAAGTAAAACTAAAAAAATTAGAAAATATTTAATTGTTTCTAAATTAAAACATCGAAAATTTTTGTTACGATATTTAAGTTGAACATTTTCTCATTTTTTCTTGTAATTACTTTGAAAAAGCTTGGGGAAATAAGTACAGTGAAATACGTTTAACGCGAAAACGCTTAAGACGAAATATAGGTTAACACGAAGTAATACAACGGTCCTGATAAATTACTAGGTATTTTCATGCATTTTTCCCCCTCTTAACACGAAAAGATTTCCCTTCTAGGAATGAACAAAATACGAAAACACCAGCCACGCAGGCGATATCTAAGAGGAGTGTGAAATGAAAGAGGTGGTTTCACATGTTTCGTTGAAAGGCTAACTTTGCTTTGAAATACCCTCGGAATAGCGTGTGACACGAGCCAGTTTTGTTTATATAAGCTACTTTCACCCTCCACGCCTATAAACACCACACAAAAACATCCAAAATGAGGAACATCATGAAAAAAAGTATGCGCAGTTATTTAGACACACGTTCATTCCTTTGGTGAAATAAAAAACAAAGTGGACGACATCGAAAATTTGTGGACAATTTGATTCTAAAAAAGACAATGCACAAAGAAATAGATTATTCTACAAAAACTCAATAAATGTTTTGTTTTTCAAAAAACTTGGAAAATTTTGTATTGAATTTCATAAAGTTACCATGAATGCTTTTGTTTCATTGATTTTTATTAAATACATGCATATATACTTATCTACGTAAATAAAATGTGCTCTAATAAACTTAAGTTTGTTGAATATCTGGGGTTTCTCCTACAATATCCTGTAACACGAAAAAATATTTGAATCCCCTCAGTTTTGTGTTAAACAATTTTTGCTGTACGTAGTAATGTGAGTTTTTTCTTTCTTGTATAAATTTAATTTTGGAATTCTTTTCACTGAATTACCTTAAAATCCTTTCATTTTAAAAATACTCTTATTAGAACCAAAAATGTGACAAATAAAAACTAAAAAATATATTTATGATAATTGATACGTTTCTAAAATTTAGAAATACATATAACAGTTGAATATTAAACGCACATATCAACAAAATTTGAATGCTAAATTAAAGGACAAAATTTTGTTCCACTTTTCACATCTAATACATAAAGAATAAGCTTTCCCCCTGTAAATACAGTCGAGAGTAAAACTTCTAGCAAATTTTTACCCCCCCCCCTTCCCCGTATTATTTAATCTCATCTGAAACTCACGCATATCTGGAAGATGTAGAGCCTTTATGCCTTATTTTGATTTTTGCGTTCATTTTAGTATCAGATAGTCCGCCATCGCTTACATAAACTATAGAGTTTTATTCACAATTTCTAAGCTTTCCCCGCATTCAGGTATGGGGAACATCATCTTTCCAAGTGTTCATAAGCCAGGACGATCCATTGCTAGCACTTCTCATTACGGCACTCCTGCATTGCTTTCGGATAACGAGCACAAGCGCCATCACGGGCTGTATCACACAAAACCCTTCTTCCCATCAGACCAGAAGGGAAAAGAAAAAGGATGTATTTATATATCGCTCCTACCTTCGCTCTGGAATTCTCCATTGAGCTATATAAGATACCTGAAACACCACCTTTTCTTTTCTTTTTCTTCTTTTGCTCTTTTTCTTCCTTCCTTAGAAAATCTTCAGGGGAAGATAGTTTGTCTTTACTCTCTCCCTCCTCATTTTTTTTTTTTTTTAGTTTGCATCGTCGTTCGATGGAAAATGTATCCGAGATTTTTTCCCCTTCCTTTTTTGTGGACTAAAGGAAGGGAAAAGATGCTGATGGTAATTTTATCTATATCTCCCTTACCTAAAATATTTTTTGTCTGATTTTTTTTTAACAAAAAAAAATTTTTTTTTTCTAAAAAGATGTAAGACTCCTGCAGTTTAATGTTATACTCGCGGGAATAGCTCTGTAATATTGAAAAATATGTGAGTTTTGTGTGAAATGTTCCTGCTATAAATTAATCGAATGTATTCTGAAATTACAGAATTTAAATCTCGTGAGGGGCATAATGGGGTTTTCCTACATACCTGGTAGTATTAAAATCTTACAGTAAATAACTTCCTGTGTTCATTATAGCTTTTTTGTTTGAATGGTTGCTTTATTTTTTATCGCCTCTTTTAAAAGACTTGCTTTTTTTTGGTAAAAATAAGTTTTATTTTATTTTGCATTATTAAAATTTGCAAGGTTTTTTTTTTTTTTTGTATCATTCAACTGAAATGCAGAAGTATTTTTCAAGCCAACAGTTACTATATAGCAATTATAAGTCATCTTGAGTAGTTTACTATATTTACCAAAAAAAAAGCTAAAAGGAACGTAATAAAAATGACTATTATAAGTTATACATTTCTGTCAGAATTTACGTCGTGAAAAATATTGAAACTTTTATAGCATACGATAACCCCACTCACAATAAAAGTACTTTTAAGAGGAATTTTACGCATATCGACTTTTATTTTATGTGGTGGTTGTAATAAAAATATAATTTCCTTTATTTATTTATTTATTTTTAATGAATGATAAGATTTTAAGTGACTTCAGTTACGGTTTCGATCAATCACTTTAGAACTGCAAAGCACTTAAAAAAATACTTTTGTACCCTAATATGTTCAAATAACTATACCAGGGGTGGCCAACACAAATGACCTTGCGGGCCACTTCGGAAGAACATTATAATCTCGAGGGCTGTTATTAAAATATATAGCTTTATATATCAGAGATTAGGGCCTATATAATAAACATTTATTTTCAGGGAAAACTTAAAACAGAATGAATTATTTTTACTATTTTCATTATTTTTCTTGTATACAAGCATTGACAATATAATAATAATAATAATATGATCAAATAATGTTTAATTTATCTAATTAGAGTGACATATTTGTTTCTCAACTCAACTCTTATTTTTAGCAAGTCGATCTCAATGTGTGCGTGTGTTTGCATATCATAATTATTGTTGCAGGTTTTCTACCGTTTAGTTCTAGCGCGATTTATGTTTGATAAATTTCATTTTCTCGACAAGAATAATTCGTAGGTGTAAGTTGATCCAATAGCGCTCACACCTTTCTGTGCCAAATCTCTCAAATTGGAAAAATTTTGAAATACATCAGTGCATTACTGCCCACTTCTAAGTATGCATAAAAACAGAAGCAACGTGATAAAAAAATCGAAACAGATATGGGACTTATTTGTTACAAATCACTACATGAAAAACAAATTATTGCACAAAATAATCGTATTTTGAAAAGTTGTAATGAATCTCGTGGCCTCAAAATTATTCAAGGTGGGCTGCGGTTTGGCCACCCCTGAACTAAACAAGGATAACTGAACTAATAATTAATCTATGCCACAAACGGGCTAAATCCTTAGTGAAAATTTTAAAAGGTCGCCTTACGAGTTTAATATTTTACGTGAATATATCCTATATAACATTGTAAAAGGTTACAAATGCGTATAAAATAGAACTTTAAATTATTCAATAACATACAAGTACCTGCAAATAAAAGCAAAAGTTGCATGCCAAAGAAACACGCTGCGTTTCTCTGCAATATTATAAGTGACATTTTCTTTTTGTGATTTCAGTACTAAATTTTGCATTGCCTACTAACATTGAATTACAGAAAAGTGTGCGTATAAATATAATAAAACACTCTTTTTTATTTGTTTCAAAATATTATTGGAAATGTTTTACATGTTTAAATAATCAACTACATTAATAGCCAAGCATCATTTTTCAGAAATCTTTTTTGCATTTTTAATTAAATTTTATTGAAAACTTAAACAATATCTTATAAATGCTAAACTACGTCCTTAGCTTTCTTAGATGAGCAAATAACGTTAATTGTAATGAATATAAAATTAGTATAAATATGCAGAATTTATTTACCTGGCTTTTACAAAATCAACGACCACTAAGAGTGCTGCAAATTAAACTATAAGCTGAGTCATGCATCGAAATTATTTTGAGAGTTGTCCAGTTGTCCAATTCATTATAATAATTATTACAATTATTATTATTATTATACATGTAAATATGTATTAATAACACAAATTCTAATGGTAATTTGTATTTCATTCTTTAAGGCATACGAATAAACTAATAACATTAGTACTATATTAACAATGTTGCATGTGCACTTCGTATGATATAATTTAGTTTTACTATCATAACAATTTGTAGTTAAAATTGCATACGAGTTATAATTAAATACATTATAATAAAATGTCAGTGGCGCACACAAGGGGGTTGTTCTGGAGGTCCGGACCCCCCCCCCCAAAGCCCTTGAGTTTTTTTCGATTCATGATAATCCTTTATATATATAACGTAAAATTTAATTAAGTACTTGTAATTAACAATTTATTTTATTAATTAATGTTAATTATTAATTCAATAATTTATTTTTTACTGTTTTTTGTTAACAAAATCGACAAAATCAGAAGAATCAATTGGTGTTGTTTTGAGGTATGATACATGTTGGAGAATTTTCGACCATGGACTCCTACCCTTGAAAAAATTTTGTGTGCGCTTCTGTAAAATGTCCATGCAAAAGTGAAGGTCATCAGGAGCTGTGAATAAGTATTTGAAAGGAAAAATATCGTATTTCAAATAAATTTAATTCTGCAAAATCTTCGATGTATAACAAGTGTCATTTGTTAATTCTACAAAATATTCAATGTATAACAAAAGTCATCTGTTCATTTCAGAAAGATTATTTATTTTTAAAATATTTTGTGAAGAAAAAAAACTAATTTTATGAGCTATTTGCACTATATTTTTAGATGCTAAGTGGCACCTTTGCTGTAAATTTGGGAAAAAAAATTTCCATAGTTTTCACCGCTTGTTATGATACTTTTAACTTTTTTGTTATTGAACTTGGCTATATTTGCCTATTACCAAAAACCAAATGAGACAACGTTTCAAATGCATTTATTCACCTGCTTATCATCAAACTGCACACAAAATAATGACTTTTATATTAACTCTCTTAATCAAAACCAATTGTTTCCTTATTAATTTTCGAATCACAAATGAAACGTCAAGTTTCAGTGCGTCATAACTCTCGTAATCAAAAACGTTTATTTGCCAACTAATTACGAAACACAGGCATTGCGCCTTATCGAACTCATTACGTTGCCTATTACCGTCTTTTTCATATCCACGTTTCCAACGTTCAGGAAATTTGCTACTATATTTATCGTATTTCCTGAGTATGATTGACACGTAGCTACAGTTTTACGTTAACATAATTAAAGAAATTTCTCATCGAGGCTCCTGTGTGCTGCTTAATTACATGTTTAATTTCAGTCAAGCTAAGTGAAAAGTGAGTGAATTATGAAGAATACTGATAATTTCTTCCGTGTGTACACAAACAAAATGGAAATAAATAAATATAAGATGCCAAAGAATGGTGTAATTATTCTATATTATGGATTTGAAGCGTGTTTGGTGTCAAATATCATTCACAAAATTGGAGAAGTGGCATAAAAAGAAATGTCTCTTCCTCATAATGGAAAAGAAGGATTACAGAGTCAGTGGTATTGGTTTTAGCTTTTTTTGAGTTGTTGTTATTTCAGCAAAGTGGTTTTGATGTTTGAATTTCGAGATTTTATGCATTCAGAGAGATGGTCCTTCCTTTTCAGTTATGCAATTGGTATTATTTACTTGTACAATATATCCTATGCACCTTAACTGAAATGTAATGAAAAGTTTCCTTTCACATAAAATATTGATGAATTCAAGTTTAAGTATATTTTGCATTAAATGAACGAGTATTTCATTTGCAATTTAAAGACGAATAATATCTAGCGATGGAGATAGTTATGGAAGATAAGATATTTTTTAATTTAACTTTTTGCTTGGATTTTTTAAAAATGGCTTTTAAATGTGTAGGAAATATTGGAGAAAAAAATTAAATTTTTAAATTGAGTATTTTCTTATTATATGTATTATTAATTATTGTTATTTAATCTTAAATTTTAGTTGTATATGAAAATATTGTTTCTGTTTATTATGCATATTAATATATGAATAGAAAAGGAAAAAAAGAATATTTCTTCTATATTTTCTTTGAAAGAAAAGTAATATGGAGAGTTTTACTTAAACTATTAAGACTATTTCAATAGAGAAAAAAATACATGAATAATTTTAAATGATTTTTTTTCTGAAACTCGATATAGTTTCCAAATATATTTTTTCTTCTATTTCTGTATACATTTAAAAATATGCAAAAAAATATTTTTTGAAAAGTATAAATAATTTCTCACAAACCGCAATGTGATTGTAGATTAAGACAATGTGTGTGTGTGTAAAGTTTGATAATTACTCTCTCTCTCTCTCTCTCTCTCTAAGATATTTCCAAAATTTAATTCTGTGTAATTTTCATTTATATTATTACTTTGACATTAAAACAATAAAACTTTTAGAAAAAAAATGTTTTATTTTTAATAAATAATCTCTTTTACATTTTGAAGACTTGGTATTGTATGTAATTGAAACTTTCTATTCCAACCTGAGGCCATTCCAACAAATTACCATTTATTACTTGCATTAAGAATTTTACGAAACTTTTTTTTAAAGAAAAAGATAAATACTACATCATAGTTTTTCAAAGTTAACATTCGTTTCTATACAAATAGATGATAAATATTTTTCATTACTCAAAGAAGTCGAAACGTTCAAAAAGGATTAGGAGTATATGATGTAATACAACAAAACATATGCTGTTATCAATACATTAATGCCGTTGATCTTTATTTTATATACAATAAATGAACATTGATAAAAATAAAAATCACAATTAATATAAATATAAATGCATTAAATTGTATAATTAAACTGTCGTTTATATTAACTTTGATAATTCTTTTGGCATCGTTGAGCATGCCTTTGAAAAGGGTCTCAAACTTAGAATAACTTAACATTTCTTTTCCAAGTTGTTAAGAAATATTTTATTAGTAAAATTACTAATTTTCTAAGGAATATTATAATATATGATTAACGATTAAAGAGATAAGAGTACATGAAAAATTATTAGTAATACACATGAAATAAATTCTAGAAAATGTTGAAATTATCTTACACCTTAAAGTATATTTTACTGTTTCGAATGCCATCTCTCTGACGGTGTCAGATCGAGGCCCACAAAATTCATCGTGGCAAAGGGAAGAGATTTAAGCCAGTCGTTATCCGTAGCTTTGAGCACAATGCAGGTTGCAGTACGATTTAGCTTGCCGCCGCCCCCCTCCGATTTCGAGGAAGAACACCCTGGCCGTGGCCAAGGGCTTTCCACCAACCTCGCGAGAGGACTATTTAATTTCTTTTTAAAAATACTAATTATATTAAAAACTAAAAATCATGCGTTATTTTTTTTATTTTTATTAAAAATTAAAAAATCATTTGTAATCCGCAATTGAAAATTCGTGATCATTTTAAATTTCTTTTCGAAATTAAAAAACATGAATTGTTTAGATTTTAAAAATAAGCTTATGTTCCTTAAATTAATAAGTATATATACAGCAAGACATCTACTCATGGAATTATTTTTAAAATAATTATAAAAAAATGAAAATTTTAGCTGCAGTACAGGGGAATTCATTTTGAATTTTATTAAATATCAACAGTTTTGTTTCACTGTAGGGTTGTTGAACGCTCCCATAATACAGAGCATTATGTATAAGAAAATAATAGACGTCGGTTTTGAAAACCATGAAAGATTTTTTAAATGAGCTAAATACCTTTTAATGATAAAGTTGCATTTGTCTTCTTAAGTTTTCCAATTATTCCAATTGATTAGATGAATGTGATGTTCAAGCGCGTCATTTTCAATATTGTGTGAACTTTGCACACTTTTCAGAGATTTATACTTCTATCATCTTTTAAAATTTAACTAGATGAAGGTATAGTTCTTGCACACTTCTCTCTCTGTATACTCCTTTTCATATCTCTCAAAAAAAATTCTTATGAAGCACTGAAAAGTAATAAAAAAATTAATTACCTTCAAATACAATTATTGAATAGAATTAAAACTTTAAAAAAAAACGTTGTAATTTATATACGATCACATAGTTGAAAGCTGTAAAATAATTTTTAATTATTTTATACAAAGTTCAACGGAAAAACAAGGACAATTCATAATTTTGGAATTACGCAAAAGATTTACCCCTACTTATATATCTTTATATTATTTTCGAATTCTTCTCCTATGTTCTTATCCTGTTGTATCATTACTGGTATCTTTTCGTGACCTAATGGCCATGGTCACAAATTCATGGGCAAAGAGTCATGAATTCGAGCCCTAATAACATTGAGGACCGTAGAGGAGTTGATGCACGCTAAATATGACGTGGCTCAAAATCCTCACGTTAGCGTGGTTGAGAAATTAGGAGAGTGGGGTACCAGCTCAGGTATTGTCCTTGTGACTTGGCCGTGGTTCAAAACTACTAGGACCGTTGCCAATCTCTCTCATGTTGCTTTATAATGAAACGTCAATAAACACTCACTCATTGGTATTTTTCTTATTTTGACAATCGTCCCTTAGTGGATGGAAAAAAAATTATGTGTTTTTGTAATGAGATGGGTAACAGAAATCGTGCTAAATGAATTAATGTGCCAATGAAATTTTATACGACATCATCATAACAAAGTCTAGGACTTCTTTTACAAAGTAATGAATAGATATTCATTATTTTTCTTTAAACATTCATTGTGTGTATTGTGAAGTGAAATGAATTTAGAAGGAAATAAAGCATGGGTGTTGCACATATATAGTGGAAAATTGATCACTATAAAAATACTTTTATTATGTTTTCAAAATACTTTTTGTACAGTAGACTCACTACAGAACGATTTTTTTTCACTTAAAAATTTTCAGCATATAACTAATGTTAATTTTGAGTATTAGTTCATCTATATGGAAAAATTTCTGATTTTGAAATTAATCCTTTTTACCGAGGTACATTCATCAAACTGAAAAAGAATTGTTATTAGTGAGTCTACTACACTTTTGCTTTGACATTGTCATATTTACTTATTCTTGTAATTGTTGAAACTATAACGTAAGATACTCTTTGCATTGTATTTACTTCTATTTTTAGGTCCAAATGGGTGCCCTAGGCGTCGTGGTCGACAGACGTATACCCGGTTCCAAACCCTTGAACTGGAAAAAGAATTTCACTTCAACCATTACCTGACTCGACGGAGGCGGATTGAGATAGCTCATGCTCTCTGCCTAACCGAGAGACAGATTAAAATATGGTTTCAGAACCGTCGTATGAAGCTCAAGAAAGAACTTCGTGCAGTCAAAGAAATTAACGAGCAGGCTAGACTGGAAGCTAAGCTCAAAGACCAGGATGATGGGAAACGAAAAAGCAACAGCAATTCATCTGGCAGTAGTGACAAGAAGGATTCCTCCTCATCAGCAACCAGTAAAGATCAGTATGTTGAGAAAGTGAAACACGACACAGATGGTGATCCTAGAGGGAGAAGGGAGAGTCTTCAGGATGAGGACAACGACTCCAGAAATTCTACTAACACGGATATCAGCACCACATCCGTAGGTGATATTGTGGATACAAGCCCAAGGGTAGATCGCTTGGTAGCTAGACCATTGATTCCTAGCTCGGATGAAGCTAGTTTGCCGTAAACCAATTTACCATCGTCTGGATTCTGCAAATGATTACCGATATACGACGTTACTGAAACAAATTTCTCTATGTTGCTGCTTCTACAAAATCCGTAGAGTTGATTTTATTTTTATTAGTTTCACGGTCAAAAAATGGAAGTGAAATTTGCCATTTTAGGGTTCCCACGTTGATGCACAATGTTACTTCTGAATTTCATTCAATTAATTGTTTCGACATGCTCAATCCGACGACCATAGGTTTCATTATTCCGTAGGAGTTTCTTTTTAATCCTTCGTATGAGCCTCAGCACAAAGCAGCTATACGCCTTTCCGATATACGTAGTAGATCTTTACAGGAAAATATAGAATTAATTGCATTTCCCTCATACAAAGTACTTCCCAAAGTTAATGGAACTTGATTCGTGTAATCAAATTAAGGTTGGATCACTCTATTTTGAACTCTGTAATTTAGATTAAATTTCATTAGCAAATATTTGAACATTTACTCATCGTATTCATTCACTTAAGGATGTGGGAACCCTACGTTTCTAAAGCATGCAATGAACATTTGAGACGCAATAAGTCCCGAATAATTTCGTTTTGTAATATAGTAGGAGTTTTAGTATACATCATGTTTAACTCCCAAATTTGCCCTAGGGTTATTGCAAGAACAAAAACATCCTCTT